>PPOA03000014.1:0-414941 GCA_003708795.3 Petasospora americana
ATTTTTTTGCCCCAAGTTAATCTTTCTGTCATTTATTGACGGGTAAACTTCTTACCGCCGAGTAACGCCGAAAAAACGCGAAATCGCGAAATCGCGCCGGTGGTGTACTAAAATGTCGCTCGTCCTGTTGCCCCTCCAAAAAGCGTCTTTCGTCTTTCGTCTTTCGCGCTTTCGCGAACTCGCTCTCTCAGTGCCTGGAGGGGGCGGTCGAGTGTTGGAGTGTGTTTGCCACTTGAGGATTAAGCATTCAGTAGGCAAAAATACAGAACAATTGAATTAATAAACTAAAGAAATGTTCTTAACAAGATCCGAGTACGACCGTGGTGTGAGCACATTCTCACCGGAGGGCCGTTTGTTCCAGGTTGAATACTCTTTGGAAGCCATTAAAGTGCGTTTCTAACTCTTTACCCTTTTGAAAGATATTTACTAACACTTTTACAGCTTGGTTCCACTGCCATTGGTATTGCCACCTCAGAAGGTGTAGTACTGGGTGTTGAGAAGAGAGTGACATCGTCTTTGCTTGAGGCTTCGTCCATCGAGAAGATTGTGGAGATTGACACACATATTGGCTGTGCCATGTCTGGTTTAACTGCTGATGCCAGATCAATGATTGACCATGCCAGAGTGAGTTCTGTGAATCACTCTTTGTACTACGATGAGCCAATTGGTGTCGAATCACTCACACAAGCCGTTGCCGATTTGGCACTTAGATTTGGTGAAGGTGCCTCTGGTGAAGAACGTCTCATGTCCAGACCTTTCGGTGTCGCTTTACTCGTTGCCGGTATTGACAAGGAAAAAGGACCACAGTTATATCACACAGAGCCATCAGGAACCTTCTACAGATATGATGCCAAAGCCATCGGATCGGGATCTGAAGGTGCACAGGCCGAGTTACAGCAAGAGTACCATAGCTCACTTACATTGAAAGAGGCTGAGGTTTTGATCTTGAAGATTCTTAAACAAGTGATGGAGGAGAAGCTGGATGAGAGCAATGTTCAACTCAGTGCTGTTACAGAAGAGAAAGGGTTCCACATTTATGATAATGATACCACTGCTGAGATTATCAAGCTGATGAAAGAACAGGAGACTGATGAGCCAATGGAGGATTGAATGCGATTCTCTCTCTATATTAAAATAAAAGCATTCCACGCCTAATATGTACACTACAATGATTTTTGATATGTCGTAGAATCTTGCCATTAGAGAATTGAATTTTTTATTCGACCAAATGTGAATACTCCGGAGCATCCTTGACCTTATTATTGAAGAATTTCTCCAATTTATTTGCATTCTTGAAATAAGTTGTATGATCGCCGTTATAACTTCTGCAGTTATTGAAAACCAATCTCGTGTCATAAACGAATTCTTCCATTGTAGAGTATTTATCAGCTTCAAGTTTTTGCTCCATTGTACTCAGGTCCATTGGCTCTTTGATGACCTCGTAGTAATCAGGCACTTCTTCTTTATTAACAGGCTGTGCGAATGGCCAAGATGCCGCATGGTTTTGTAGTTCGGTTAAAAGATGCTGCATGAAAGCATGATGCTGTGATCTTCTTGGTCTCTGTGCCAATTCGTCCATCTCGGGGGTCCATCCTGCTTCTTTGAGACCAGGTATTGTCATTGGATCAATTGGTTTGATATTCTTGGTATCTTTGAATTGTTTCAGCCCAGGTCTAACAATGTGTGACTGTGAAATCTCCCTTATCTTTCTTTGGATAGCTGCTTTCTGTAATAGTAGGATCTTGGCACTATCTAAATATCTGATCCTTGGGAGCATCGAGCACTGCATCAGTGTACCACCTTCATAATCTTTGATGTAACCCATCCATATGTGTTTGTCGAGCGTTATCTCCTTTGTGAATCCTTGTTTTTTGAAGTAACCAATAGCATAATTATCAGCATAGGTCAAGAAGTACTTGATCGGAGACGTCGCTCTAACGTAATCTTTCAAGTGATTCATCAAGTGCGCACCGTAACCTCTAACTTGTTCCGTTGACGAAATAGCACAGAAGACAATCTCTGCAAATCCTCGGCTATCAAATGGTCTATAAGTGATACCACCAACAACAGTCAATGGCTTTCTCACCACTGCCATTGATAAATGACTTCTATCGTACACCAATCTTGCAATATATTCTCTAGGCATCTTTGGCAATTGCTTCTGGAAAATGTTTTTTAGACCGGTCAACACCATCATATTCTCTTTAGAGTTATCATTGTTAACAACACGGAACTCAATCTTACCTTCACGTTCTTCTAAGACTGATGGTCTCTCTTTAAAGGTATACTGCTGTCCGTCAAACTCAAAAGTCGTTGTCCTTCTAGCCTCTTCATCGTCGTCTTCATCTTTTACATCTCCATCGGCTTCTTCCTCTTCTTCTTCTTCTTCCTCTTCCTCTTCTTCGTTATTATCACTATCATCTCCCTTGACCTCTTCTTTAACTTCTTTCTCATCTTTGTCGTTATCCTCCAATTTCGCCCTTTTAGCTAGAGGCTCATCATCGTGCTTATCCAAAGCATTCCTCTTATGATCCTCGGTCATTATCCTCCTAGTTTACTAAATCTTGGGATACCCTTGCACTATAATTTTATCCAAAGTATCTTCTGTATAATACTGTTTATGTCTTTTACGCGCGACCCTCCAGACGTTGGACCAGAGTACGTCCGAATGTGGCAGTTCCGACCAAGCAATTTCCGAGGCTCTGAGTCCGAGGGTAAGCCCTCATTGTTACTCTTCCCATACAACTTTCTTATATAATCATTTACTTTAGTCTTTTATTTCATACCGGTGCTCCGTCTTAGCTGCGGTGATTGCCCCACGGTTCTTCATTGAAAGGAAGACTTTTTTCGTTCGAATAGTAAATAATACGCGAGATAATGCCGTACATATACTTCTACACTATGACATTTTGAACATTATATATTATCTTAAGTATCACTCGAACAATATGTTCAGAGCCGAGTAGTTAATCTTCTTCGAAGGGGCTTTCTTAGAAAGCATATTTCTGGCACCCTGGACCGCAGAGTTACCTTCTCCGATGTCCTTCATTGCACCAGACAAACCGTCCTGCTCCAACTGAGAAATGGCATCGCTCTCTGTCTTTGGTTGCTGCTTCTTCTTCTTTCGTGGTTGTTGATGACCTGAGATTTCATCAGCCTCAGCTTTGAGACGCTTCTGTTCCTGTTCCAGTAGGAATTCTTCATTGAGACCTGTCCATACTCTTTCTTTAAGTTTGGATTCTTCCTCTGTGAGCAAGAACATCTCAATCTCATCATCATCAATATCATCAAAGTTTGCAGGGTCTGACATCACGGTTTCAAGGATCTGTGCCGTCGTCGGTAACTTGTGCAAGTTTTGTGGGCGATCAGGGTCGTTCTCTAAATCGTAGTCATAATTAACAGGTATTGAGAAGTCCAATTCATCATTTGCCACTGCTGGCTTTGGTTCTTCTGCCTCACCCTCTTGACTAGGGTTTGGTGTCTCCGAGGGCGTTCCCGGTACTGATGGTTCAACCTTGATGTTATTTGTCTGTGCACGTCTCTCCAGATCACGTCGTTGTCTCTGCTTGACTCTCTCAAGCTGTTCCATGATCTCGGCAGAGTCCAAATCAACACCAACAAGCAGCTTCTGAAGCTCGTCTTCATCACCGCGATCCTTAGAGACTGCGTCTGTGCCCTTTTTACCTCCTGCTGGGTTAAGTTTGTCACGCAATAATTTCAGATCATCGATCGGTCCCGCAGAGACTTCCCTTGATATTCTATCGGCTTCCCTCTTATTACGTAAAAACGAAGGAGGGGCAGTCTCAGGGGCCTCCATACCTTCTCTAAACTGTTTGACTGTTAGCTGACCAGCATGTGTGTTCTTAAACTCGTTCAATCTTCTTTGCAATGTCTCCTCACCAACGTGGGCAACTGCAACAATCTCGGAGTGAGTTCTTCTGTGGTTGTTCATTCTGGCTGCTAAAAGGAGACAAGCACCAGCGATACCAGCTGGACGTCTACCTTCATGGATCCAATCGTTTGCCATACGCTGAGCGAGTTTGACTGCATCTCTAACGACCTTGACTTTGTCATCACCAAAGTCCAACTTCTCAGCAAAATGCTGAATGAAGAGCGAAGGATCAGCCAGTGGAAGTTTCGTGATGTGTAGCATCTTAACCATCTTCAAGAATGTCGCACCAACCGAATAGACGGAAATTTGTAGTCTAGCCGAGAAGTCAATCAACATGTGATGTGTCTTCTCCTTACGACAAGCAACGTAGAGACAAGCTGCAATGACGTTTTGGGAACGTCTACCTTTGACAAAGTTGTTCGCAAGGGCCAAACTGAACCACTGATATGCGGCATCAGAAACGTACTCTGGGATTCTTAGGGCATTCGAAACAGCTCTGATCTTTCTCTTTGCGCTGGCAAGTGTCTTGGCCCTTGAGTCCATGGAGTTACCACGGGGACCCGATCCAAACGTCGCATGTGTTTGGTCGGCACCGACAAAGGATCCCTGCACAACAGCAGCACCATTGGAGGTTTCACCAAATGTCACCTCTGACACGATTGGGGCATCTTCAAAGACACGACCACACTTGGAACACGCCAAGTCTGACGATGCCGAGTGGATATCACGCGTGAAGTCCGTGCACCCACAACTCTTACACTTTCTGACCATACTAAAAAGCTTACTTTTTCCTTGGAAGGGTACGCAGGAGCCGTGTACCTGGGCTTCTTTGTTATGATTTTTTTTCCCCCTACAAAACTTCGCGCGCCTTGAACTAAGCTCTTCTATTCTATAGGGATCCCTGCCAGTAGTGGGAGTCTACTAATAAAACGATATTTACTGCTAGCAGCAGGACAACTGCCGTACCGACAAAGTAGTGCGTGGGCATCTTCGGCCCCGTGTACCGGGTCTGGCCGAAGTAGTGGTGTACGTTCTCTAAGTAGTTGAAAGCAGCGAGGGCGAGCGAGGCGATGGCCAGCAGGAAGAACAGCACGCCAGCGATCTTGGAGAAGGCCTTAGACGAGAAGTGCGGTGCGTGTCTGAGGATGTCCGAGTTCTGATGGTCCTCGTAGTCTGTGACCATCGCAAACGAAAGCATCGCCAGAACACCTCCAAACTTGCAGTACAGCAGCAGAGACCTCTCGGCCTGGAGACAGTCCCTGGGCAGGGACGTTGTTACCTGTGTAACGAACCCCTCGTTGTACCAGTAGCTCCTTACGAATTCTTTAGCTCTCTGCATTTTATCCCTTGCATTCATGCTGATGTGCTTATCAAAGGAGAAAGATAAGGCCTGGTACAGTCGTTCTCGAGCTTCTGTATGGGCCCGCTGACGTAATACGGTGCTTACGTAATGCTCATCGCATTTTTTTTTTTATTTTGCCATCAAATTTTTCTGTATGTAAGCTGGAGGTTCTCTTCACCAGCAACTAAATTTTTTCCAAACTACACAAATAAAACTTACAAAAGCCATGTCATATGAACCTTTGCAAGTGAACCCGGAACACCAAGTTGCTGCCACAGTTCTCTGTTGCAACTGTGGTGTTCCTATGGACGGTTCCGGTGGTCTTGTGATGTGTTACGACTGTATCAAACTTACCGTTGATATCACTGAGGGTATTCCACGTGAAGCTAATGTTTCCTTCTGCAGAAACTGTGAGAGATTCTTGCAGCCACCTGGCCAATGGATCCGTGCAGAGCTAGAGTCCAGAGAGCTGTTGGCTTTATGTTTAAGAAGATTGAAGGGTTTGAACAAAGTTAGATTGATCGATGCCTCTTTCATTTGGACAGAACCCCACTCCCGTCGTATTAAGATCAAATTGACAGTCCAGGCCGAAGCAATGACCAACACAATCATCCAGCAAAGTTTCGAAGTTGAATACGTCGTTATGGCTATGCAGTGTCCAGACTGTGCTAAGTCTTACACAGTCAACACCTGGAGAGCTGCTGTCCAGATCAGACAAAAAGTTGCACATAAGAGAACCTTCTTGTTCTTGGAACAGTTGATTTTGAAACATAACGCTCATGTTGATACCATTTCCATTCAAGAGTCCAAGGATGGTTTAGATTTCTTCTACTCCTCAAGGTCTCATGCTATTAAGATGATTGATTTCCTCAATTCCGTTGTTCCTATCAAATCCAGAAGATCCGAGGAGTTGGTCTCCCAAGATACACATACCGGTGCCTCTCAGTACAAGTTTACATTCTCCGTGGAGATTGTGCCCATCTGTAGAGATGATTTGGTCGTTCTACCAAAGAAGTTGGCTCATTCCTTGGGAAATATCTCCCGTGTTGTCATTTGTTCAAAGATCACAAACACCATGCAATTTATGGATGTTAACACCTTACAACACTCAGATCTAAGTGCACAGGTTTACTGGAAGAAACCATTCCCAACCTTAGCAGAATCATCACAATTGATTGAGTTCATCGTACTGGATGTTGAACCAACTGGTGAAGTCAGAGGTAAACACGTCTTGGCCGATGTCACCGTCGCACGTAGTGCCGACTTGGGTCTCAATGACCGTGAGTTCTACGTTAGATCCCATCTTGGTGGTATCTTGCACCCAGGTGACTCTGTCATGGGTTACTACACTGCCAACTCCAACTATAACTCTGACTTATGGGACGAATTGGACTCTTCAAATGTCCCAGATGTCATTCTGATCAAGAAACACTACCAGAAGAAGAGAAAGTTCAGAAACTGGAAGCTTAAGAGAATGGCAAGAGAGCACAACGATATTGTCGCTAACGATGAGTCTCGTGCTGCTAGACAGGAGGCTGAGCGTGCTGAGAAGGACTACGAGATCTTCTTGCAAGAATTGGAGGAAGACCAAGAATTGAGACAAGCCATTAACTTGTATAAGGACAACAACGTCAAGGCTCCACCAAAGGATGAGGACGAGATGGAGGAGGAGGAAGACGCTCCAGCCGTTGACATTGATGAGCTGTTGGACGAGTTGGACGACATGACATTGGAAGATTCCTAAAAATAAACGACTTTTTTTTTGCTTTAGCTTAAAGTAGTAAACCTCTTTATCTATGTGTCAAATGCGCGAAGTTCAGTAGGTGGAATATAAAAGCGTAGCCATCTGCCCCACTCTTTTACACACTTCACAGCACCTTCAAAAACAAACGGAAAGAAGCACCAAACCATGGATCACAAACTGAAATACGCACCGGTGCACTCATTTGTGGACTCCACTTTTTTCCAGAAGCTCTCAACGCTAAAGTTGGATGAGTTCAAGCTGGATGAGTCAAAGAAGACCATCTCCGCCACCGTCTCGGTGAAGAGCGTGTCTAAAGGCGAAGGGTCGGCTGTTTCGCTATCAGACGTCTCATTCCAGCCATTTGATGAGTCCTTATAGTAAGTTTCCTGCTGTGTCTCTCTATTTTCATTGTACTAACTTAAGTGAAGCCCACCGGGGTCCGTCGCACTTCTTCCTGGCCACATCACAAATTTCAACACCATCGAAGATTTCAAGAAGCTGGATAAGGCCAAGTTCATTAAGGACTCTGCTTCGGCGATTGAGTTGAACATCAAATCAGGAAAAGTCTTAGAGGACCCTTCCCTGTTGAATCAGTTTGAGATTATAAGTTTTGCAGACTTGAAGAAGTTCAAGTTCTTTTACTGGTTTGCGTTCCCTTGCTTATCCTCACAATGGGAGACTACAAAGGAGGAGACCATCGAGGAGTTCCCAGAGTCAGTGGTGAACTGGATAAACTCCTCTAGTGCTACTGGGAAGACTTTCTTCATCATGGAGGATAACGTCCCTATGCCGTTATCATCGCTAAAGACCAACTCATCCTCAATTCATGTCGGTTTCATCGACTCTGCCATGGTTCCTTCCAAACCCTCCAAGCTCCTCCAAAACTTCCTCTCTGCATTGGCCATCTACGGCTTCACAACGGTAACTCTCTCGATCTTCAGACTCTCAAGTTCAAGCCAACGGTTGTCGCTTCAACTCATTGATAGTGATACCTCTAAAGTCACAGGGTGGGAGCGTACATCGCAGGGTAAACTAGGCCCGAAATTGGCCGATTTAGGGTCGTTGATTGACCCGATCAAACTTGCAGAGCAGTCTGTTGATCTTAACTTGAAACTGATGAAATGGAGAGTTGCACCAGAGCTTGATTTGGACATTGTGAAGTCTACCAAAGTGCTATTACTTGGCTCTGGAACACTTGGAAGCTATGTCTCAAGGGCATTGCTAGGTTGGGGTGTTCGTAAAATTACATTTGTTGATAATGGTAAAGTATCGTTCTCAAACCCTGTTCGTCAGCCATTGTTCAACTTTGAAGATGTCGGTTCTGTGAAGGCTACAACGGCAGCCGAAGCGTTGAAGAAGATCTTCCCACTGGTTGATGCTCAGGGATACGAATTGGAAATCCCAATGGCCGGTCACCCTGTGACAAATGAACCCAAGCAGAGGGAGGATTATGAAACTATGGAGAAGCTGATTAAAGAACATGACGCAATTTTTCTTTTGACAGATTCTAGAGAGACAAGATGGCTGCCAACAGTCATTGGCCGTGCTGAAGGCAAGATCGTTATTAACTGTGCACTCGGATTTGATAGTTATTTGGTGATGAGACATGGAGTTGAAGGTAACGACCTGGGCTGTTATTTCTGTAACGACGTGGTCGCACCAACAGACAGTTTGACAGATCGTACACTTGATCAAATGTGTACAGTGACACGTCCAGGTGTGGCACTCATGGCGTCTTCGCTCGGTGTGGAGCTTTTGATTTCACTATTACAACATCCAAAGAAACACTATGCTAAAGCTGGAGAAAAGACAATTTTGGGGGATTTACCTCACCAATTGAGAGGCTTCTTGGATAGACACGAAACAATGAAATTGCAAGCACCTTCTTATGATTATTGCTCTGCTTGTTCCCAGAACATTATCAATGGATATAGAGAGCTTGGTTGGGAGTTTGTTAAGAAAGCACTAAACGAACCAAAGTACTTAAACGACTTGAGTGGACTCGCTGAAGTTCAGGCAAAAGCTGAGGCCGCTATGGAAGATTTTGAAGTCGACTTCACAGATGATGATGAATGGAACTAATATGAAAATACAATAATAAAACAAAGCACTCAGTCAGATGAATACTAAAAAGTAGCTGTAGCTCGGAATTCCGTCGGAATTATCGATTACGTAATCTGCCGCGAATGCGTTCTACGCGCTTCCTAAAATGTGCAGAAAAATTTCTAGGAGCTCATCGCTTTATGATTTCCATATCTATTAGATCCTTAACAAACGAGGAAAGATGTCAGATTTCCAGTCCTTAGGTGTGCCGAAATGGCTTGAAGAGTCACTAAATGCCATGCAAATTTTCCAGCCGACTGCAATTCAAAAAGCGTGTATCCCCAAAGCATTAGAGGGACACGATGTCATTGGAGGTGCTAAGACAGGTTCTGGTAAGACTATTGCATTTGCTGCTCCTATGCTGACAGAGTGGTCGAAGGACCCTGTTGGGCCATACGGTATTGTGCTGACTCCTACAAGAGAGCTTGCATTGCAGATCGCCGAGCAGTTCATGGCTCTTGGTGCAACTGCCAACATCAAAGTTGGTGTCATAATCGGTGGTCAAGACATGATCACACAAGCCATCACCTTGAAGAATAGACCACATTTCATCATCGCAACACCTGGAAGACTTGCTGATCACATATTGCACAGTGGAGAAGATACCATAAGAGGACTGAGAAGAGCAAAGTACCTGGTGTTGGATGAAGCTGATAGACTCTTAACAAAGAGTTTTGAGAGTGACATGGAGAAGTGTTTGAGTGTTCTGCCACCACCGGAGAAGAGACAGACTCTCTTGTTCACAGCTACTGTGACCGACTCCGTGAGGTCTTTAAAAGACCAGCCGCAAAGAGAGGGCAAACCTCCTGTTTTCATGCATGAAGTTGAGACGGTGGATAAAGTGGCCATCCCAGACACTTTGAAGATCTCTTATATCTTCCTTCCATCTTACGTTAAAGAGGCATACCTCTTCAGTGTATTAACACACGAGGAAAACGAAAACAAAACAGCAATTGTATTTGTAAACAGAACACACACAGCCGAAGTATTAAGAAGAACACTGCGTAACTTGGAGGTCCGTGTCACATCTCTCCACTCAGAGATGCCACAAATAGAGAGAACAAATTCATTACACAGATTTAGAGCCGGTGCTGCCCGTGTGCTCATCGCTACAGATGTTGCTTCGAGAGGTTTGGATATTCCATCTGTTGAGTTGGTGCTAAATTATGATATCCCAGCCGATGCCGATGACTTCGTTCATAGAGTTGGTCGTACTGCTCGTGCTGGTAGAAGTGGTGAGTCTATCTCCTTTGTGTCAGAGAAGGATGTTGAAAGAATCTTGGCTATCGAGGAGAGAATCAATAAGAAGATGGAGAAGTACGATGAAATCACAGACAATGGTGTTATCAAACACTCGCTGAACCCTGTAAGTGTTGCCAAGAGAGAGGCACTGATGGCAATGGACAAAGAAGGCTTTGGTGAAAAGAGAAGAAACCAAAAGAAGAAAGCTGGTGTTGATGTTGAACCAAAGAAGGTGAAATCGAAGAAAACGACAAAGAAGTCCAAGAAAGATCTTTAGTTGAAACCAAAATACTATAATGTACATTTATAAAAGGAAATATATATATATATATAAACTAGTGAACCATCAAATTATACCCATGTAAGAATACCAAAATGCAAATAAAACCATGAAATGCAAAATAAAATGTGAAAAGAGAAAGACAATATCAGTAACCTTTCTTCTTCTGCTTCGTAATATGTGCTCTCAATAACTTCTGCTTATCACGAAGAGATGTCTTAGCTTTACCTTGGACATCTTTCTTGTGGATCATCATGACGAAGTTCTTCTTACGTGCCTTCTCACGGTTAGTAGTAGAATGTGGAGCATCACGCTTACCTCTTCTAGAACCGAATTTGCCTCTATCTTCACGACCCTCTTGAGCCTGTGCAATTCTCTCCTCACGCAACTGTTTGTACTTAACAGGACCAACAAGGGAGGAAGAATCAACAGAATCCTCATTTGTCATTCTCTTACCACCCATGATCTTCTCCAAACCGGCTTGTGTTCTCAATTCTTGAATCTTCTGGAAATCAGCTGGAGTCAAGATACGAGTAGAAGCTAATTCTCTGAATGCAGCATCTGGATCAAGTGTTGTAAGTTTGTTTATAACCTCTTCCTTCTTCTCACCAACCTTTTCAGTATCTTCATCATCAGACAAGTCCAAATCAGAGTCCGATTCATCATCAGCTTCCTGTTCCTTAGCGGAATCCTTCATCTTGATATCCTCATCATCTTCATCGTCACTAATGTCGTACTCCTTATCAGACTCAATAGTGACCCACTCACCATCAATTTCTTCATCATCAAACTCTTCATCATCGACTTCCCAAGCAGCAGCATCATCTTCGTCATCATTGTTTTCAATACCCTGCTCTTTTCTCCACTGCATCAACAACTCAATACCTGGAATACCAGAGACGTTCTGTTCAACACCGAACTGTGGCAAACCACGCTTCTCTCCAGATGAGATTTCCATAGTAGCAGTCTTACCACGATCCTTACGCTTAAGCATCTCTGGTGCGACTTCTCTATAAAGAGAGATCAAAGACTTGGAAGCGATATTCACTGACTTGGACTTAGAACCTTTATATTCCACCAAGTCGTGCAACAAAGTCTCGTCAATTGCCAATGGATTTCTAGACAAAATCTCACGGATTGTGTTGATACCAGCAGCAGCAACCTCTGGGGCAACACCATCAGAGACGAATTCATCAGCAATCTTTCTAACAACGACGTTGATAGATTCCGGTGGAACCAAATCATGGGATGCCTGAGCAGCAGCAGCCATGACCTGGGTAACGTCTCTTTGTTTTGGTGTCAAGTATTTGAGGAAGAAAGTGTAAATACCCAGCACAGTCAACTTGTGGGTACCGATCAATCTTGAGACCAAGTTCATAAGGGCAATCTTCTGTTCCAAGTTGAACTTATTAGCGTTTTTACCATTCAAGTGGAAGTCAAAGATCTGTTCAGCAAAACCCTGTGGGTCACGGAGAAGATGAATAGCAGAGAAGTTCAAATATGTAGCTGAGTGCTTAGAACTTGTTTTCTTTTTCATAGTCTTGATAGCGTTCTCAAGTTTCTTCTTGGACTTACCAGTTTTCTTACCAACTGTCATCTTATGCTTCAAAGAACCGAGATCGAACCCGTCTTCATCTGACTCCTCATCTTCAAATGCTTCGTCTCTTTCTTTGTCAGCACCAAGGAAGAACTTAACACCGGAGTAAGCAACTTTTGTGTCTGGATGAAGTGTAGCCTGTGTCATGATTTCCACTGTACGTGAATCATCCCAGATACCTCTTCTCCAAAGCTCTCGTGTGAGCTTTGTTGCCCAAAGACCCTGTGTGTCTTTCTGTTCGAGTAAGTTAAACAATAGTGCCTGTGTTGAACGATTAAGCTTTTGGTTCTTAGCACCAGTGTTCATAGATTTGAGTAATGAGATAAGGGTACTGTAGACTTGGTGACGAAGAGCCTTTGAGTGCTGAGAGTTCAAGTTAGCAGCACCAGAGTAAGCAGATAGCAAAGGGAAGATAGTCTGAATCAATGACTCAGCTGTGATGACATCCTTGTTTCTCATCATGACCAAACACTGAATGATCTTCTCTCTCAAGTCTGGTGTGAGCTCTCTGTGGTTGTTGGATATGAGTGATTTCAACTCATTTGGGAAAGCACTGGTTTCCTTTGGGAAACAGCTGCAGACAGCTGTTACAAATCCAATGAGTTCAGCGAATTCAGAACCATCTTGGCCTGAAGGATTAGCCATAAAGAGGTCTCTAAGGGACTCATAGTGTGCGTACTGTTGAAGGAATTCCTCTCTGTAAGACTGCGGATCACGCTTAACCAAGTTCTGGAGAAGGATAATGTTGTTTGGCAGGATTGCTGCTCCTCTTTTCTTCACCATGACTTAGAATTCAATACGGAGAAACCGATATAAAGAAAGAGATTGCTACATAGAGATCAAATGAACTCGCGCACATCAGAAAATTTTTGTGAAGGCCATCGGAGTGCGCATACCAAACTCATCGCTTACGTAATGTCTGACCAATCTCCCCTTCCTTTTCGCGACCAGCTTGGGTGCGGTACGGGTATTTTGAGTTATAGACGCTTCACTATTCACATTTTGTATTAAGCATGTTATAGTTTAGGATTTAGTATGTGATGTTTGAATTTATACTCTTGTTTTAGGCGTTAGACCCCAAGTCCTAAGATTGGCTACGCGAAGCACTGCATTGCGTTAGTCTACGCCTAGTGTGCTGATATCAGCACCAATGCTAGCTTGATCTAAGTAACTACCTTGACCCTGTAGAGCAAATTGCAATTGATCATTTCGCTTTTTCTACTTGACAATTTCAGCAGCTTTGCAAGTTTAATTTACTGAGGAAGGCTTCTCATGTTGCTTTAATGCTCATACACTCGGATTTTGTGCAGTCCCTGCAGGTTCCGTGCAATGGAAGAAGCCGGAAGAGCTCGGTTTAATGATCATTTTCCATAAATGCTCCCATTTTGATCAGCAGTAAACATCAATTGGTGAAAAATAAAAATTACCCCATACTAAATTCAACCCATGCATTTGCACCCCTTTGGAGACTATCCGGGTGTATGGTAACTGCATACATCAGTCGGTCGTACATGTTTTCAGCTACAGCCTTCCCCTATGTCAACCCGAAAGGGCAGGAACGGGAAGGTGCTTTGAAAAACAGCACTGCCGAGCCCTAGCAGGAAGTGGTGGAGAGGGGCGAGAGGAAATTGATCTCCAGATAATGGCAAGGGAGAATCGGACCCGAGTACATCTTGGACAGTACCGGGATTACAAATAAAGCATAAATCTTGTGATCGGGTCTTCTTTTAATCTACGATTTACAGATTTCTCGGTGGTGCCAGACTCAGCCTTTCCATAGTGGCTCCACCCCAGATCTTTGTTATAGAAATGGGGAAAGGAGTTTAGCACGATGGAGATAAGAACGCAAATTAAGAGATTTATCCTCAATTAGATACGTAGAATCTACAGAAACAAGTGGCAAAACAACGGTATATAACCTCTATAGCCAATCGCCTTTTATAACACATATTTTCAAGTTGCTTCCCCACGGCTTCTCCCGCGCCCCACGTATTTCGGGGTATAACGTGGTGCCAGGGTCGGATCTGTGCATGAAAGTTCCGAGGGTGTGTGCTTTTATATAGAACCCCCCTTTCCCTCTTAGAAGTTTTCAGAAAAAAGCCTTTGATGGCCATTGATTAGCTTTAAAGATATTCACATTCCCATACACACAATGTTCCAGTCAGTCAACCGTGCTTTACTGAGACAGTCTAGAGTGAGTTAATGCCACGGTGCAATTGCAGAGATCTTATCCGTTCTCAGGCATTGCCAACGGAGTGGAAGAAATCTCCGGTAGATATGAAAAGAATCCCTCGACTAACAAAATTTTCACAGACCGCCCTCCAGGCACAGAAGAGAAACTTGTCAATTCACGAGTACCGTTCAGCTGAATTGCTCAGACACGTAAGTGAAGATAACACCTTTTTATGCCCTGTGCTGTGCTGGATGGACACCACACCACCCACAAACAGACACATAACCCCTCGCGCGACAACCGAGGCCAATTGAGTTTTATATACTAACAGAGAGAACAGTACGGTGTAGGTGTTCCAAACGGTGATGCTGCCACAACACCAGAAGGTGCCTATGAAATTGCCAAGAAGCTCAATACTGAAGACCTCGTTATCAAGGCCCAGGCATTGACCGGTGGTCGTGGTAAGGGTCACTTCGACACTGGTTTCCAGGGTGGTGTTAAGCTCGTCAACACCCCAGAGGAAGTCAGAGACTTGGCCAAGGAGTTCTTGAACCACAAGATTATCACAAAGCAGACCGGTGCTGCTGGTAAGGAGGTCACTGCTGTCTACGTTGTTGAGAGAGCCTTCACAAGAACAGAGGCCTACCTTGCTATTTTGCTCGACAGAGCTACCCAGAAGCCAATGATCGTTGCCTCCGCTCAGGGTGGTATGGACATTGAGGGTGTTGCCGCTAAGGACCCATCTGCCATCCACACTTTCCCAGTTGACCTTGAGGCTGGTGTCACCGATGCCCAGGCTGCCGACATTGCTTCTGTCTTGGGCTTCACTTCACATGCTCAGGCTGAGGCTGCCGAGACCGTTCAGAAGCTGTACAAGATCTTCACTGAGCGTGACTCCACACAGATTGAGATCAACCCATTGTCCGAGACCATTGACCACAAAGTTTTGGCTATGGATGCCAAGTTCGGTTTCGATGACAACGCCTCCTACAGACAGGAAGAGGTTTTCAACTGGAGAGATTTGACCCAGGAAGACCCAGATGAAGTTGAGGCTTCCAAGTCCAACTTGAACTTCATTAAGTTGGACGGTAACATTGGTTGTTTGGTTAACGGTGCTGGTTTGGCCATGGCCACCATGGATGTCATCACATTGTACGGTGGTAAGCCAGCTAACTTCTTGGACTGTGGTGGTGGTGCTACCCCAGAGACCATTGAGAGCGCTTTCAAGTTGATCTTGTCCGAGAAGAACGTTTCTGGTATCTTCGTCAACATTTTCGGTGGTATTGTCAGATGTGATTACGTTGCTGAGGGTTTGATCGCTGCTACTAAGAACTTGGGTGTTCAGGTCCCAATTGTCGTTAGATTACAAGGTACAAACTACCAACAGGCTGCTAAGATGATCCAGGAGTCCGGTCTTAAGATCTACGCTGTTAACGAGTTGGACCAGGCTGCTGAGCAGGTTGTGAAAATGTCCAACATTGTCCAGAGTGCTAGAGACCTTGGTGCTAAGGTAAACTTTGAGTTCTAAATAGAATGATAAAAAAATTTAATGAAGACCTCTCTTATGATTCGTTCGACTAACCGTCACATTTTAAGTCTTTAGAATTTTGTTTTAATCCAAACTACTTACGATATACAGAGCAACTAGTAAAATTGCTGTCATTTTAAACAAATTTGTAGCTAAGATCATCTCATGGGAACATAGAGAAGAGACTGTGCGTGCCCGCTACCAGGTGCGCTTTAAAACTTCTCGAGACACCAAACGGCATCGCTCATAAAGCAAAAGGGGAGAGCCTCTGAAGAAGAAGACGAAGCTGCTGTAATGTTCAAGTATCAGAGGGTATCACTGCTAAGGACCCTGAGATGTCGTCGTCTTATTAGTTCCCTTCCGGAACACGTTCCTGCACAGTCAGAGAACGAAGCATGGCTAGACTCCTTAACAACATCTGAAGATGCGTTCTCGGATGAATCTTTTAATAGAAGAATATCTGAAGAGCTGCCACCACTAATGGATTCCTCTCAGTTTGCTACTGTTCCTCATAGATTGCTGAATAACAACAAGGACGGTACCATGGATATAACACTGCAAATATCGAATGCTACAATAAGGTCATCGGCATTTTCATCACTTTCCTCTAAGCAACGTCCAAAGGCGGAAGCTCAGAGTTTTGCAGACGTGAGGGTTATAAGATTACGGTCAGGTAAAGGTGGTAATGGTTGCGTATCCTTCTTTAGAGATGCTGGTAGATCTATTGGCCCACCTGATGGTGGTGATGGTGGAAACGGTGGAAACGTCTATGTTCAGGCTATTGAAGGGTTATCGTCTTTGAATAAATTGAGACAGAACTATTTGGCACAAGATGGTAAACATGGATTAGCAAGACAGCTCGACGGTGCTAATGGTAAAGATGTAATAATTACTGTTCCAGTTGGAACAGTTATCAAATGGACCCCAGACCCAAAGATTTTGAGGGACGCATTGGAAGAAGGCACAGACACAGTTGAGGTTGAAGCCAAGGCTAAAGGCTCTTACTATGGAGACCCAGAGCCAAAGTATGTGCAGTTGCTGAGAAAGTCATATGACGTCGGTGAAGGATGGATCTTCAAAGATCATGATAAAGATGAAGAATGGCATAGAGAGAAGGACTACTTCAAGAGATTGGACAGAAAAGTCCAAAAATTTGACCATAAGATTATTAAAGACGAGCAAAGTGGTGATTTATATCCCTTAAATGGAATTGATCTGAGTAAGCCAACGGATAGACCAGTATTATTACTCCGTGGTGGCCATGGTGGATTAGGTAATATGCACTTCTTAACAGATGAAGTACGTAACCCAAGATTTGCCAAAGCTGGTAGAGCAGAGCTGGAAGAACACTTTGTGTTTGAGCTGAAACTTCTTGCAGATTTGGGGCTTGTCGGTTTACCTAATGCTGGTAAATCTACCCTTCTCAGAGCTATCTCCAATGCCAGACCAAGGGTTGGACACTGGGAGTTTACTACATTACAACCAACTGTTGGTACCATAGCATTGGGAATCGATAAGCCATCCTTCACCGTTGCTGACATTCCTGGTTTAATCAAAGGTGCATCGCAGAACAAAGGTATGGGTATCGATTTCCTTCGTCATGTTGAGAGATCCGGTGGACTGGTATTTGTTGTCAGTTTGGGCAATGAGAACCCGGTCCAGGATTTAGAAATATTACTAGGCGAAATGGGAACGAGAATGAAAGGTAAACGTGTCTTAGTTGCAGCTACAAAAGCCGACATTGAAGGTGCTCAAGAAAGATATCCTGGTTTGAGAGCCTTTGTCGAGTCTAAAGGCTGGAAGATTGTACCAGTTTGTGGTATGAAGAAGCAAAATATCGAACAATTAATTATGATGATGGGTGAATGTGCCGGTAAACTATGATGCTTTTCGTATTTAATCTATGGAGATTGTACAATTATATAACGATAATTCATGATTATAGAAAATTTGTGAATATATAAGAAACCAAGGGCCTCATAACCATTTTTCAGTAGAATGCGCGCTATCTCAAATAAAAAAAATAGAAGAGACACAAACTAACCTCATCTCTTGAATATTTCAAGCGTTTAGAAGGACGAGGAGCATGTCATTTGTTCGTGAGATTAAGCAGAAACAGGAGATCCAAGCCCGCTTCCAGCTGGCTTTGGGACAGAGCAACGCTCACGTTGCAAGCTGGCTCCAGCCAATGAGCTCAAATGAGTCTACAACTGCCGATGAGGATCCATCCAAGAGTGCCTTTTTCAATTTACCAATTATAAGCGAAGGCTCTGGGTTGTCACTGTCAACGAATGACCAAGACGAAAGTGAGATAAACTCGATAGGTGACTATATCAAATCTGGTAAATCTTTAGCGTCTTTAAAGAACAAGAAGCAAAGGAGGGATAGACCAAATGGTATACAAAACAGAGTGAATAAAGCAGATTCAAAGGCATTGACAGCCTTGAAGAATAAGATGAGAAATAACCAAAGGACGCAAGTGAAGCAAAAGAGTGTCACAGAGGAGATGCTACAGAAAGTAAAGCCACAAGTACAAAGTAAAGATAGCGACAGTGATGACGATGAGCCCGTTGTTCAAAAGAGTAAGAAAAAATCATTTACATCTTTCCTTGATGCAAAGATAAAGAAGAAATGAACATCCCTGTTCTGAAGTTGAATGGTGTCTCTGAAGTTTTTCAGATGAAAGTTACATTTGCATCTACATACGTTGTTCTATAAGTCATAACATCGAAACGGAGGCTTATATAGAAAGGTTACGAGCAAGAGGGTTCTACCCAGCTGAATTTAAGACAAAGTGTCTATACATTCCTGCTCATCTGCTTACCTTTAGTACATGTAAGCTGTACTCGTTTCAAGGCGGTATGGCTTTTACGGTGATAGACATCAGTGCAGCAAAGAAGGTCTCACCTGTTGCATTATATATAATTTTTTTTCTCGGGAAGACTTAATTAATAAATTGTTCATTGCAATTGACCATCACAATTGAATACACATTCTTCAACTTTACAATTCACACATCCGAGACTTTGGTAATTACATTTTTACATCAATTTGATTATACGCTTTGTTGCACATTATGTTGCACATTATACAATGCAGTCGTGGCGATATACGCCAGTTTTTTATATGTAGTAAACATCTGCATATACAGCGCACACATGCATTTTATATCTACAAAAGTGAACAGCTTTACATCAAAAATCTTATCAATTACATATAAATGCGAGTAGACACAGAGAGACAGATAGAGAGAGAGAGAGAAAGAAAGAGAGAAAGCTCATATAAGAAGTAGAAAACAAAACCATAAAAACTAATGATATGCCCAAAAAATATCACCAAATAAAAAAACCAAATAAAACTCATAATAAAAACACACAAACAAAATAAAATATATCAAAAAAGTTCTCTCTCACATTAAATTGGAAATGATCTCTCATTTCAAGTTAGAAATAGACTTGACCTTTTTTAGCCCTCTTTTAGTGTCCTCACCTTGTCCTTCATCGGTGCTACTTCTCTTTTTGGTGTCTTCAAAGGTACCAGGAGAGGATAGCAGCGAGCTAACAGCAACTTTCGAAACAGATGGTGTAGATGTTCTCTCCTCAAGAATAGTGATCACTGATTGACGAGAATCCTTGCCAACATGTGGTGGAATGGTAGACTCTAAACCTTGACGTGCAGCAAATGCATCATGTGCAATACCAGAGAATGAACCCTGTGAATTCCTGGTAGAGACAGATGATATAGATGATTGTGTAGAGTAAAGAGTAGATGAATAAGTTGAATTAGAACTGAGCGATGTCGTTTGTTGCTGACTTTGTTGATGCACAGGATTGTTGTTATAAAACTCCAACAAGGAAGGACGCAATCTCGTATTCATCTGATTCATATTTGGAGTAGATGATCCACTACGAACCTGTGGTTGTTGGGGAGATTGCATATGTGGATGTGCGTAGTGCTGCTGTTGGTGATCTTCAGGAATAGACCTTGGTGCCAACTGTCTCTGAGGCATCTGTTGGTGAGCAGATGGGGGTACCGGGAAATGAGTTGGTAAAGAATCAGTTCTTCTCTGTAGACCTTGAGTTGCTGGAGAACCAGGGGAATACAAATGTGGAACTGATGTGGCATTTCTATTCTGCTGTCTCTGTTGCTGTTGGTGATAATGTTGCTGTTGCTGTTGATGCATGGCCTGCTGATGAGCCAATGGATGTTGAGGTTGGAAGTGTGTAGGAACAGCAGATAAGCTTACAGTAGAAGACCGTTGAGACGACGCCGTAGAGTGTGAAGGAGAAGATGGTACTGAGCCCATTTGTGGAGAATGATGAGGAACTGGATTCAAAGGGTCAACGAAAACAGAAGGTTGTCTTGCTGATGACCGTTCCCAGAAGTGAATGGATTGGGTTCTCTGTGAAATACCTTGCGCAAATGGATTCATCATCACAGCACCAGGGTGGGACTGGCTATGTTGATGTGGTGAGTGCATCTGTTGTGGCTGTTGCTTCTGTTGCTGATGGTGAAGTTGCTGTAATTGCTGTTGTTGGAGCTGCTGTTGAGGTTCTGGTTGAGGCTCTGGTGTACAAGACTCTGCACGACTATGAAATCTTTGTTGTAACTGGCCCAGTGATTCAGCATACTTTTGACCAGACTTCTGTAATGTAGGTGCAATCTTTGGTAGCTGATCACCAATCTTCAATACATCACCTGTAGTCGCACGTTGTAACTCTGCAACAGTATCAGCTCTTGTATTGATATTCTGTTGCTGGGCAGCAATGTCTTGCGTAGCAGCAATAACGGCTTGTTGTTCAGGTGCAACTGCAAGGGACATTTGACGAGACGGTGGACGTATTTGGTGCTGTGGCTGTGACGGTAGAGAACGGTGTTGACTTGTCGGCGTTGAATGGTTGGAGACTGGTTCTTCTTCCTTTTGTTGTAACTGTGGTGTATGTGGTTGTGGTGGATGCTGCTGCTGGACATAGACAACTTGTTGTATCTGGTTAGGGTGACCCTGTTGCATTGGGATAGCATGGCCGTATTCCGACCCCTGTGCAAAATTATAGTGGATCATAGCAGTCGGCACCAAGTGTGGCATAGGGTAATAGTAGTGCCCTTGTGATTGTTGTGTATGTGGAGGTAGTGGCATTTGTTGTGGTGGATGAACAGTGCTCATGGTTTGTGGATACTCTGTGAGTCGAAGTTGTTCGTCTGGGACAACTCTATTTGAGGAACGTCTCTTGATTAATGAAAGACTTTCTTCATCACCTTTACGGAAGGCACCAGTTGAGTGACGGAACTCCCATACTAAGTCATCGCTTCCACGATGTGCTGATGAGTGCTCCTCATTGTATGTGTCAAAGACTTTATGGAACCCGTACATGTGAAGTTGTCTCACAAACGACGAAACGTTTCCGTGCTTGAAATATGTCGTGAGAGCCGTAGCAAACTCGGTACAAGGGTGAAGCGCAAATACACCGTCTCTCTCACCTCTTGACCACCAGATTAAGTGTGATAGTTTTGGGTCACAAAGCATACTGTAGAGCTTCTGAACAAAAGCAGTCTTTTTAGGCGGAGGTGGGGCAGACCCCGTGGGTGTTTGGCTTGTTCTCCTTAGTTCTATTCTTGGCTCGTCATGTGTGGATACCTCCTTATCTCCTCGAGTTTCGTCACCAGGTTGTCTGGCCCCACTATTCGGTAGTGGTTTATTTGTTTCGTTCCGGTGCATCTTTCTTAGTATGTAAAGGAAAGGAAAGAAGGGGAGTCGTAGAGCAGTTTAAAGCTCCTATTCTTCACGATACTGCTGTGTTATATGCTTGCTGTATGTGTGTGCTGTGTGCTTCTTCTTGTCCAAAAAAATACAAGTGCAGCTTCTTGTAATATAATGATAGGAATATAAAAAGATTATATCTGAAACAAAGGAACGTTAAATCAGTGGTTCATCCAAGAAGCTTGTTCACAAAGTTTATCTATGAACTCTTTTCTTTGTATTCGTTTGGTATCGTTAAAGTATTTGTGTGCGTGTGTGTACGACGATATCTCTGTGCCTCAATCTTTTGATATTAAAATTCACGCCCCTCAAAAAGTGTATAAGAAAACTGTCAGCACCAGAAAGTCCTCAGTACAGCTTGTGTTGTTTCTATTTGGTACAGATGAAATCAGAACTGAGTTAACAAAAATATTTGATTTACAAAGATATGAAGTTCGTAAAGGCGTTTTTGGGAGGAAAAATATGTGTTTGATCAATAAATTTCAAAATCTAAAGTGGAGCTGCTTCTCAAGTAGCAATTAGGAAACTTTGGTTTGTGTTGTTGACGCACGGCGAAGTTGACGTTCAGGAAGAGTGCAAATTGGGGGAAAAAGACTGTGATAGTGTATGGGTATGCTTTACCCTTCTTTTCAGAAACCTAAATTAAAAAAAAATCCAAAAACACAGAAAATTAACAATCTTTGTAAAAGTGGAGTCTCGCTGTTGTATTTAACCTTTCTCCGCCCTCAGTGGCAAGAGCGTCAACTTATGGCTGCCGTTGTGACTTCAGGTCGTGAAATTCTCGAGGCGCGCGTGGAACGTTGCCCAAAACTCAGCCATGCAGTTTACCTGCATATATATGCTACTTAATGCACAATAAGTCTAAGAGGATAACGCATGTATATGCTTGAGATACATGTTTGTGCCTACACTCTCCCCATTCACTCAACAGCCAACCTCTACGTACATCTACTTTGACGGATCATATATACTAGCTTTTTTTTTTCTTTTGCCAAATAACCTATACATTTTGGTTACTAATTAATGGTTCATATTATACCCTGTTTCATCTATGTGTGTGTCTATTTCTGTAGTTTTTTCTCGATGTTTGCTTTTCCTCAGTATTCTTAGACAATTATGGTGTAGTATTCAGACTTCCTGCTGTATACCCTTCCATCTTTTATTTTCAGCTCAAAACATAGCCTCGCGGGAAACCTCATCTTAAAGCGGAGAGTACCAATACTACGCGCCAAATATTTTTAGATCTATCTGCACTATATTATTGCCCTATATCTCAGTTGTGGGTGGCTTATCCGGTGACTAGATTTAGGAATGTATACGAAAGGTATAAGATCTTAATATTTCTTTCCCCCTATAAGATGGGATCATCATTCTGATCCATGTATTATAATAAAATAAGATTGGCGCAGCAAGAAGTTCATTTGCAGATCTGCTTTTGAAAATCCAATCATATCTAAAAATGTTCTTCTTCGATGATTTCCGATAACAATAGGAAAGAATTGATCTTACAGCCTCATTCCCCTTCCATACACGGGAGTCGGTCACCTCCGTTTTATTTTCCATCAACTTTTTATATAGCATTTATAGACACTTTGGCCCGGACCAGACTGGCGATAGTCCCATGAACCCTGGATATATACAAGAGTTTTGCTATATTATGACGTGATCTTCGTTTGATCACATTGTCATCAGGGGTTTTGGGGCGGAGGGCTAAAGGGGTGAAACAGTAGTAACGAAACCTCTCAGTAGGACCTTACATGTGAATTTTGTACACGCTTAATCTTAAGTCTTGCTTGATGTAATTCTAAACTGAAGAGGGTATTTCCATTGCGTCTCATTCTCCATTCTATATAACACTGCTCCTTAAAAGAGAAACTAAAAATAATAGGCCCTTTCTCCTCTTCAAAGCTTTTACAAGCAAAAATATAAGTATATCACTGGAATTATGTATTCTCTTTAACTCTGCGATAGCGTAATGAATAAGCCTATAGTGAAGTTTGAAGATGTGGCTTTAGTTTTACAGGCTTGTTTTGACTGTGCAGCCTCTGCTTCCGTAAATCGTCCAAATGGGCGATGTAAGGATGATGACAGCATCATGATTTTTACAATTTACAGTTTATCTTGATTTAGATCTGGATACATCTTTAAACAAGCAAATGGTATCCTAATAGAAGGTCTAATTAACATCATCATTTCTTGTATGCAAATTCATCGAGATATTCCTTTTCCGTGATGCCCGGGATAAGGTTTACTGCGGTTTTTTTATCACTTATAATTTCTCGGCCGAATAAGCCATAGGTAAACATAAGTCCTTCAAATCTATAATACATCTGCTCCAGACTCCCACAAAGACAGAATACAAGGATACGTGGACAGATGTCTACAAAGTCAAATGTAAAAAATTGAAAATGCAAGTTACGGAAGATCAATATAAACATCTCGATTGAATTAGAAATAAAACTGATAACCCCGTTCTTTAAAACGCATAATGCAACGTTGTCGCACTTTTTTCATGGGCGATGTTTAATTTTTTTTTTTGAAAAAAAATTATTATGATTATTAAATTAAAAATTTCTAGCCCCAGATTGAATGCATAGAAATAATCACTGTTGCTCGGGAGTCGTCGGATGCCTCAGATGCATCTCTATGACATTTCCTGCATCCCGAGACAGATTAATGTAGAGTCAAATATTTTCGCCCTGCGTGTAGATGCGTGAAACAGCAGAGAGCGGTATGAAGTGCGTTCAATCGCCGCATCTTTTTATTTTACACATTTATAGCTGGAAATGTAAAGGGTATATACTAACCCACTTTTGCGAAAGAACTGTTTGTTTGGTTTTCCATCGTATTCAGAATATTATCCCTTAAAGATCTTTTATGCTGTTATTTTGAAGTATTATTGTAAGAAAAACGCGTTAAATCAAACCCCGGGCGGAAGTTGTAATTAAGGTTTGAGAATGGTCCCCGGTCAATCTTTAGAACTTCTATGTATAAAGTGATGAGTTGTGATGGTCTATGAATAAACATTGATCTTTTTTAATGGAAAAACGGATCTACCGAAGATCCGCAAACGTTGAAATTTGAGGTTAACTTATAAATTCTGTCATTAAAAGCTCTCCAGCCGCAGCTGGTGACAAACATTGAGAGCATAAATTTATACATTCCGTAGGGATTTACGATATAGAATAATATATTATATAGATATATCTTGTCCATTGCTAGACCATTATTGCATATGTATTGAAACATGGCACAATGTCGTAGTAGATAACTATTATCCATGTAACTAAAATTATGATGTGACTTTTTCATATTTTTAACCTCATTTTCTATAAATCTGGAGAGTGGAAGATTGTCGATAAATAGGGACCCCCGGGTCGGTAAGTAGAAATATATGGAGTGATTATAAATGATCAATTGATAGGAACTACATACTCGAGACACCTAACCAGCTACTGTCAAGTATGTATACATATATACGTAATGTTCATTAATAATTATCTTTGTTTTCGTTTTTAAACATATATAGCTAGTCGTCGCTCAGATCACTCTTTTTCTGGGGTGTTCTTTGAGGTCTTCTGCCGTTTTCTAGAAGTTAACTGAGAACCTGCACTTGTGTACATTTCTAGCGACATAATTACCAAATATCTGCGGGTTTATTTGTTTGTATAGACTTAATAAAGAGAATTTATTTCACACAATCCCCTTCAACGGATAAATGTTTCCTCCGAGACCATGTGTACCCTATGAAGGTGTTGTATATTCATGAAGTCTTGTGAAATCCGATTTACAATTAGGTCCCTACGTCAATGCTTCGATCATGATGTAACACGTTAAAGCCTTTAGACTAATGAACATTGATTTGAGTTATTGACAATTGACATGTATCAATGCATATGACATGTTGCACAAGATGAGTGGCCGATGAGATCTATATTAGAAAAAGAAGAAAAAAGGCTGAAAAGGGAAAGAGCGGTGGGTATATAGGACCGAAGGGAAGCCTTTTGAAGATTTATTTCATCCATTACATGAAAACGTACCTACCAAAAGCATACGGCCGAATAAATAGCAGGTAATGACTTCCATTTGGTCCATATGATCTTTTGTCTCCTGCGGTGGTTCCCAGTTTTTGCGTATAGTTAACCGACACGTAAACAATTCGACCATGCAAAGAAAATTCAATTACATAGAAAGAACTTACTGCAGGATTTATTTGCGACATTACTACACGGCTCTTAGACTATTTTTTTATATAGACTTACCGAGGAGTACCTCGCCGAATGAGACCGTCAAGCAGGTATTGTATATGTACGCACATCTATAGAGATCTTATGGCAAGCATGCATCAACTTGCGCAACTTTTTTCAACCACTCCCCATAGTGCTCTTTTGTATTTACGAGTCTTTAATTTTGCTTTCTATTCCTCTTAATAGAAATATCTTTATATAGAATGTCATTAGGCAGTCAGGATCATAGCCAGCTGCAATTTCAGAATTTTGCCCTGGTTTCTTCTTCCCTACCAGAAATTGCAGAAAGAACCGTTGGAAGTCGGTTGACGCAGGGAGGTGAAAAAAGAACATTAGTGATTGTAAAGCTATTTAGTTTGATTACGGGTAGTTGCGCTAATTGGAAGTAGCAGTATTTGTATTTAGGGATGGAAATGCTCAGTATATCACCTTCTGATCAAAATATAAGAAAAGAAAGTTAAATAAATGATTAAATTTAACAAGCATTTAAATTGATGCCTTAGAAGATTGCATCACTGAAAGTTTGAATTGCTTTAGATGCTATATGGATATACGTATAGATATTGAACTTTTATATGTATATAAAATTATAAATGAATATTTATAAATTATGCTCTCAGACATACAGTGATTATTTCTTTTATAATTCAATGTGCCATTGAGTAAACTTTAAGAGATTGAGCAGTAACAAGAAACCTTCTTAAATAGAAGCATTTCCATTGTGAATTAGTGGCAGAAGCATAACTAAGGACAGTCTTAATGGTACTAATTCCAATTAATAGGTGATTAATAGATAGCAGTGGTGGTGTAGGGCTATTCATCAGCCAATGGCTTCAAACTTTGGACGTATTGCAAGTAAGAATTGTGTGGTGATCAATTAGACTTTACCAAAGAATCAAATATGATCTTCTAGTAGATCAAATGTCGAGCTTGCTGTGGCCAGCATCATGGAGCATAATTGCTATTCATAATTATGTTTCTATACTAAAAACTGCCATTAAGTGATAACAATATACTTTTACAGTATGGAGTTCACAGTACGCACTACCAGCCGAAAATAATGCTCTTCATATACGAAGCCCACTCTTTTGACATAACCTCCTTAGAAGGCTGAACATAGGACCTGGGCCATGGGCGTTTTAGGTTTATTGGACCTGAGGCGGAGAAATGTATACATAAATTCGTAATTAACTCATCGACTTTTTCAATTCCATGTAGATTTTACGCAAGGCATCAAGATAGGAGCCATATGAAATTTTCGAAAATTTCGATATACGCATGGATTGTTCTCAGCGTTCGATGAGTTATATTTCTAGCAAACTCTCTGTGATTTTATGTTTTAGAGAGGTGTTACATTGCAGGTAGAAGAGCATAGTTTATGTGCAGCATAAACCACAGATGTATGTTTGTTTATAGCCTAACTTCCCGACAGTGACAGTAGAAGTATTCGTATTTGAGACCTGCAAGTGCTAAGCCCCGCTTCGTAGTTTTTTTTTTTTTTATTTTCTTCCCTCTTTTACTTCAAGTTCACACATTGAAGGATCATTTTCTGGCACTTTAAAGCCAGCTCCTATGACAGACAGTGATCTTTTTCATAGTTTGATTATATTTTTTCCTTCAGGTGTGTAGCTAAACTTACGCTCCGTTGAGTGGCAGAGAAAGTACGAAGCAGAGGGGCTGGAAGAGGCACTTGCTACGGATTTATGATTAAGTCTTGGGATTCCGAATTTTGATCGCTTATTCATGCTTGTGATTCATGGAGATGGCGCCAATTGCAATGCCTAGGTCTTCCAGAGCTATACGTACGTAAGAGCTACGCGTACGTAACTAAGGGCAAGTCACGTGCGGAGCATGGTTTTCTACGCTAATCAATGCGGAGCTGATTTAAAATTATAAAATTATGGATTTTCCATTATATATATCGTAGATTCAAAAAGGCAGTATACGTTTTTTGAAGCATAAAAAAAGAGATGGGCAAAAAGACAAGATAAAAGAGAAAAACAACAAAGGGCCAAAAGGAAATACAATCAACAGTGGAGACAATGGACAGTGCAAAAAATAGTGGTTCCCCAGCACACACACTTATATATATAAAAAAATTCTGGCAAGAGAGAAGGACATTTCCAAAGAGAAACCAACAACGATGAAAATAGAGGAAATTAACAGTACCAACTGATACTATCGAAAAAAAAAATATTGGGAAGCAACATCTCAGGAGATCTGAGAAGTGTTACTGCAATGTCAGATTTTCCATAAAAAAAGGGGGATTGGGGCAAAGTTCATGTATCTCAATGTGCATGTGCGTTTATGTTTGTATATATGATTGATATGGGGGAGCTGTTGACCGCCAGGAAAGAGAGGAAATAAAGGAATTAAAAATATAGACACCTTACAAAATGGTACATTTTTTCTTCTTACCAGAAGACTTTTTCATCTTTTCCTTGGTCATCAAGGATGCTCTTGTAGCAGCCTTGAAGACCTCATCAACGTTGTAGTTCTTCTTAGCAGAACACTCGATATACTTGATGGCACCAATCTTGTCGGCGCAATCCTGACCCTCAGCAGCAGAGACTGGGGCAGTACCCTCCTCTCTGAGTCTGGCCTGGGTGGCTTGGTCATCTCTCAAGTCAACCTTACAACCAACCAAGATGATTGGAACACCATGACAGAAGTGCAAAACCTCAGAGATCCACTTTTCTTGCACGTTGGCAAGAGATTCTGGAAGATCGACAGAGAAACAAATCAAAACGACGTTGGTGTCTGGGTAGGACAATGGTCTAAGTCTATCGTAATCTTCCTGACCAGCAGTATCCCAAAGAGCCAACTCAACTCTACGACCGTCCAAATCAACATCGGCAACGTAGTTGTCGAAGACGGTTGGAACGTAAATATCTGGGAAGGTACCCTTGGAGAAGACAATCAGCAAACATGTCTTACCACAGGCACCGTCACCGACAATGACGAGCTTTCTTCTGATATCTGTTTGTGTGGACATTATATATGTGATGTGTTATATGGATATGTTATTATAAAGGGAACGGCTGTGTTCTAACAAGTGAGGGGAGGAATGTTGAATTAGAACTGAGTGATGAAAGAAAAAGGACAAGTGGTTGTGAAGGGTTAACTATGAAACACGGACTGGAAGGGCGTTAGTAACAGATCAAAGAGCACCTCACGGAAGGCAACCGGAATTTGGATGAAACAGCACGAAGAAAGCACATGGCGGCAAAAATAAATAAATACCTAATACCGTCATCAGCCGAGCACCCAGTTCCATGCCTCTGATCCCTTCAAAAGCTTTTTCCGTTGACCTGTCATCAGATGTAATTTGACACGACGCGTTATCAACAGCTTCCACATGGGAAAAAAGCAAACAGGAGATCAGATCAGGCAGATCAATGAGGCGCTTTAGCCGAGGGGCAATTGGGGGGTTTGGCAGCTTCAGAGATCAGCAGAGTCTTTCTTTCTAGCAAGCGAGCAGAGACATCTGTAGAAACCTCGCTCCGGGCAAAGAAAAGAGTGGCGGCTTGCAAAGCGGGTATTGCCAACCAGTCGGTAGGGGGGAAGAATTCAGTGCGTTCCAGAACAGCGGCTATCGCAGATCTTGCGGTGTGCTTCTTCGTGAGAGTGAGAGGGAGGGAGGGGGTAAGGAGGAGACTTACTTGGTACAAGCTTAAAAGTTGTGCCTTTCTTTTGTCTGTGTTTAGTTATGTGTTGTTTAAATTTGAAGGCGAGATCAGAGCTTTGTTTATTTTAAGAAGTTTTCAGCATTTTTTGTGCGAATGAAATTTTGGGTGTCCGGGTGGTACCTTTTTGTGTTTTTTTATTTTGATTTACCTTCTACAAAAATCGCGTTTTTGTGGCAGTGCCAAAGGCTTACACAAAAGGTAGCCCTCGCGATTTATAAAATCCCGTTTTGGCAGGGGTACAATCACCGCAAAAGCCGAATTCTACCATGTTTTCTCGTTAATTATCGTTCTATTTTAAAATATTATAAATACGGCTATTCAAGCACTGGTCTGGTTCAGGAACTTTGCGAACTTGCTTGTCTGGTGGATACCGCACTCTGTCTTTGCACGACCTTTCCAGCGACCAGCTCTCTCATCTTCACCCTCAGCGACTGGCACGGTGGAGTGGTAGTCACCAACAGATCTATAACCCAAATCTAAAAGCTCGTTGTAGGGCACGTCGTTCGCCTTAATGTAGGCCAAGACTTGCTGGAATGACCAGTTTGCCATTGGGTTAATCTTGATGATGTTGCTTGTCTCGTCAATCTCCAAGATTTGTAGAGAGTTACGAGCACCGCCCTGGGATCTTCTTCTACCGGTAAAGACAGCAACAACTCCTAATTCTTCGTATGCTCTCTGTGCAGGTTCAACTTTTACCAAGTAGTCATACTTATCCTCTTCAGTCTCCCAGAGCATATCGCCATATTTATCAGCAAACTCTTGTTCTGTGGAGCACCCCTTTGGACTGAAGATATTCAACTTATTTGATGGGTACTTCTCTTGTACTTTCTTTACTAAATCAAGTGTCTGTGGGAAATGGTGTAATGTGTCAAGGAAAATCAATTCAACTGTGTTACCCTTCTCCATCTTGGATAATATGTCAATTGTGACTAATCCAGTTAGTCCAAATGCAGTAGTTTGGAAAACATCTGGGAAATTTAATAATGACCATTCAATAATCTCCTCTGGTGATAAGTCTGCCAATTGATTGTTCAAGTGGTCTAAATGATCTTGTGTTAAAATGACTTTGTTCTTAATGTTATAAGTCTTAATCTCTGCATTAGAGTCGGATCTGCCAGAGTTTGTATCAGTAGTCATAATGAGTGTGTGCTTTTTTGGGGGTGTGGCTTTTTTCAGCTAATGAATGCTTCTATATGTGAGTGTCTATGAGTGAATGTTGGCTTTATCTGAACTTCCGTCAACAGCTGGTTATATATCAAGAAACCAAGATTACAAATACATCAACAAAAAGCAAAGCAAAGCAAAGGAAAAACTGTTTCATTCCATTTTTTTTCCCACATTAATAAGATGATTCCTCTGTTTATTGTGGGCTTCTCCTAGATCACGTGCCTGCCGGGAATATTGATAGATGTGGCTTGTGCCTCAGGGCGTAGAGGCTCCGTGTGGCATGGTGTGGCGCTTAATCCCGCCGGAAAAGGGGGAGTTGTGGCGTTGTGGCTGATGAAAAGTTTTTTGAATTCCTTTTTGGGAAGCGTAGGTTAATTGTTCTGTATAGTAACGTAAGAACCACACCCGTACACCACAGTCTTGATGTTTTTGTAGCTAAGCATTGATATCTTCAATTTGGAAGATTTCATTATTAAGAGAAACCAATACAACTTGAGAGGATACCTTGCGTAATGTCGAACCCATCCATGGTTGATGACGATTTGGAGCTAACCAAGACGACGTTAAGTGAATTGGTTGAATCGTTCATAGAACTTGGTATCATTGTTCATGATTTCCAGGGAACAGAATCTTCGAGGGATGCACTTTCCCTACGCTTAAATCACACTGTTGATATGCTGAAGCAGTTACAGTCACCAGCTACGAAATCCTTGGATGAGGTGCCTATTCCGTTAGACGTTTTACAATACGTTGAAGATGGTAGAAACCCGGACGTTTACACCAGAGAATTTGTTGAGACAACAAGGAAAGCCAATCAACATCTTAGAGGTAAAATGATGGCAATGAAAGACTTGAGAGATGTACTCGGCAAGAAGATATCTTCAGAGTTCCCAGAACTCGAGGAAGTTGTTAAAGATACGATCAAAAGAACTGATGGTTAGGTAAAAGAACACTAATGGACAACGAACGTTACGAAGTATTATATAGACAAAAATCTTAAAAATAAAGAATTATTATAATAAATACAGGAATATCAACATGGTAAAACCTAAAGATCATAGAGGATAGATGAATCCTTCATTCTCGTAATCCGTCAAGTCCAATGCGGCAATGTTTACTTCAACTTCTTCATCTCCATTTTGGATGACACCAACGTTCTTCTGCTCAGATAAATGAGCTAGTCTTTGTTCGTTCTTTCTTTTAAGTAAGAACCAGATGACAATACTAATAATTGGTGCTAATCCGAAAGACAAAACAATCTGAACAATCCAGGCTGGGTGATAACGTGGTGAGTCCTTTTCTCTCCACAATTGTGGGGAGATCATATTAGCAACACCATAAGCAGCCATGATAACGGCACCACGAGTCAATCTCTTGGTGTAACCTGAACAAGATGTAGTAGCCCAAGAATACATGATAATGAATGGAACACCGAACAGTGGAGATGCCATTGTTAAGACAGCGAGAATACCAATCTTATTGTCCCATGGTAAAGCAACTGCACAGATAGAACCGACCAAAGATGGAAGCATCCAGAAAACTGAAGAGAAAGCCTGTGTGTTTGGGAATCTCATGAGAACTAAAGTTGCAAGGAGTGAACAAATTGCTGCGAAACCACCAGATGCAACTGAGACCAAAGTTGAGTCCAAGTTAGAGATTCCACCCATCTCACCAAAGAGTAAATTCTGCTGATATGGCAAGTTATTGGCCAACATCAAAAGGAAGATGTACAGGGCAAACAACCAGGTGATTGGATCTCTAATACATTCATAGAACTGATACTTTTTGAAATACTTCTGTTCAATAGATGACTTGTTTGATCTTTGAACACGACGAATGATCCAAACCTTCTCCTCCTGTGAGAAAAACTTGGAATTAGTTGGGTTATCTGGATAAAGGAAGAAGATTGCAATACTCAAGAAGAATGTCAAACCACCAATAATAATCATAAAGATCTTCCAAGGTGAAATTGTGTTAGTTGCGTAGAGAACACCATAAGCAATGAAACCAGCAGGAATGGTAACACCAAGACATGATGCGTAGAAAATTGGAGCAACTGCAGCTTTCTCATTAGCAGTTAAGAACTGTGATTGTGTAGTGTTTAAGATAGGGATGACGACTGATTCGACCATACCAAGGAAGAATCTGACAAATACAACACCAGGGTAATTATGCATAGTAACACTCAAGAAAGTGATGACTGTCCAAAGACTTGTAAGACCAAACAAAACCTTACCAATTGGCAGTTTCTGCATCAGATAAGTACCAGGTATTTGACCAACAACGTAACCAACATAGAACAAAGTGTTAGCATTGTTATATTTTGTGTCAGTTAAGCCAGTGTCATCGTAAAGTCCGAGAATAGCAGCATATGACAAAGTTGCCTTATCCATATACAACAAAAGATTTACCACGAAAGCAAATGAAACAATGAATAATCTAACTTTAAGTGATAGCTTTTTTTCCTGTTCCTCTGTGATTTCTGGTGTTTGAGCATCAAACTGTTGCTGGAACTCAAGAGTTACATCTGCATCACGAGAGTTCACGATCTTATAACCAGTTTCAATCTGTTCACTGTCCCTAGGTAAAACCTCCTTTGATGAGGAAACCTCTGGTTCAACAGTAGAGTTTTGCTTCTCCTCTGAATCGCTCATTCTACCACTTAGAATAGTGTCACTTTTAATGAAGAGCCAAAAAGCAATAAAAAAATCCGGAGATTAACCAACTTAAATATAATAAACACATCTGCATACCAACGCTCTTGCATATGACTCTAACAGTTCCGCTACCGGCTGGAAATCGCCTTTCGAAAAGCCACAGTTTTCAGCCGTTCATTTCACAAGCAAAGCTCATTAGATTTCTACTAAGAATATCATTTCAAAGCACTTAGTAAACATATTTTTATATATATGCTATAGTGGGTTGATTTCCATTGGTTAGGGATTCGCGAGGGACCGGCGTTAAGTGCGCCTTTTGACACATTCTGCCTCTATCAAACAATATTTTTTTTAATGTAATTAAACGAAAAGAAATTCATGCTTGAGACTTTTTTTGGCATTGCAGATGGGAAATGATATCTCGATTAGGCAATCCGACTCGGACTGATCTCTCAAAGACCAGCCCATTTTATACACAGCTTTCTTGGTTGCTATCGAAGACTACAGACGTTTTGATAGAAATTTATAATGGCAATTTAAATTATGTACAGTTTATGTAGATTTCTCATTACAATTTCCATGACAATGACTCGTTCTCGAAGTTTGCCTTTGAGTTCAATACATCGTTGATATATTTGTTCAAACCGACTTTGTGGGTATACTGTGGCATACTTGAGAAGTGGTTAATGACATCACGTCTTGTAATTGGCTTGGAAGATTGTGTAACTTCTTCAATATATCTTTTAATCTCAACTTCTTTTGGTAAACCAAAGTTGTGTGGGTACTCTGTGAATGTAACATTGAATTGTTTATCCAATTGTAAGGAAGAATCAGGCTTGAAGAATGGGATTAATTCCTTGACAGTGACTTCCTGTGGTGACTTGTGTTTCCAGTTTGGAATATCTTTAGACTTTCTGATGAGCTTAGCAGAGACACCTTCAACGAAGTCAGACTCCTCAGCGTTCTTCATGAATTGCTTTGCGGCATGGAGTTCGTTGGTTAAGACCTCATGGACGTCACCTTTAGCACCACGCTGTAATAATTCCAATGCAACCTTCAAAGAGATTGGTGACTTAGTCTTCAAAGTTGAGAGTGTAGCTTCAGCAAACTCTGATTTATCTTCTGCCAATTCTTCGAAAATAGACTCGACAGTGGAGGTTGGACGGAAAACTCTCTCAATCAATTGTAATACTTCTGGTGTGTATTTATAGTTGTAGTCTGCTGGTAAAGGCTCGGTGAAATCCTCAATGACGTTGTTAATAACTGTGAATGAGTCAGCGTTTTTGAAAGAAACAGAAGTGATGGACTTGATCAATTCTTCCAATCTGTGAGATGGCACATAATGTGTAGCGACACCAGCAAAGTAAGCATCCAAACCGTACAAATTCTCACCGGTTAAAGCCAAGTAAGCACCAAAGGATGGGGAGACGACTTTGTTCAATGCAAATGTGGTACCAACGTCTGGGAAGTATCCAATATCCATCTCTGGCATGGCCCATCTTGTGTTCTCTGTTGCAATTCTAAATGGGGTATGGACGGAGAGACCAACACCACCACCCATTGTGATACCGTCCATTAAAGACACCACAGGCTTTGGGTAAGTAGCATACAAGTAGTTCAAAGAGTACTCCTGCTGGAAGAACTTAACACTCTCTTCCCAGTGACCAGCAACGTTGTCCTCAACGCATGATCTGACATCACCACCAGCACAGAAGGCACGACCATTGGAGTTTTGAATGATAACCTCGGTAACCGATGATTTAGAGTATTCCTGGAGTCTTGGGTAGATCTTGCTGATCATGGAGCCACTAAGAGAATTAAGTTTCTTTGGTCTGTTCAAAGTGATGATTTTAGCACTGTTGATGTTCTGGAACAAGACATCGTCTTCTTCAACCTTTGTAGCATTGGCACTAGTTGAAGCCATTCTTGACAAGCTTCCAATAGTTCTAAACGAAGTGAGTTGGTATCTCTTTGTCGCGTGAAGTAACATGGCGAATTGTGGGTGAAAAAAAAAAGCAAAGAGAGATATCCCGTTTATATAAAACCAAGTGGGGACGACACTAAGGGAGTGGGGATGGGCCCTTTTTGATGAAGAGTTAGCTCGATGGGGGGAGCGAGAATCCTTTTAGCCGGGTGCGCGAAAAATTCAAAGCAGAAAAGCGCGGGTCACGTGCCATCTGCGTCACGTGTTTGGAGTGGCAAGTCACGTGACGGTATTAGTAACTTCGTTTACAAATTTAACCGTCATGCTCAGATCTTCATATTTACTTCATCAGGAGAACTAAAGATCCTAAACCAGAAACAAAATGTGTAAGTCATTGAGTGAGGGAGTATCAAATCTCTCAATTGGCAATGAATCTTCCCATTTAAGCGGTGAAAATCCAGACCGTAGCTCTGGCAGTCCTCATGAGGCGATTGATGATGATGATGATGAATTTGATGCTGTTAACCATTCACTATCAACCAATTTCACCTATGCTGAGGAGAAAACGATCCACGAACAGGACGCTAAGCTAAGAGCACTCGAGGAGATCACCGAGACTCCCAAGAAGAGAAGAACTTCCTCAGCCAAATTCAGCCATCCACCTCCGCCACCTATTCTCAAGCCATCACCTGTTTCACCTTCCCTCTCTGCGATGAAGACACACCCACCTCCTCCAAAGCCCAAGCTGTCATCTTCCTATAAGCTTGGTGCTATCAATGAGCATGACCATGAATCTAACGAGACCCCGTCCCCCGAGCTTATTCAGCTTTATGGTGAGATAAAGAAATGTCGTGAATTGAGAAAGAAGTATCAAACTGTCTCTATGCAGTACCCTGAACAGAACCCTAAAAACAAGGACTCGTGGGAGATCTACCCTGAACCACCAAAGCCAACTTATAGCAATAAGCAGATCCTCCCTGATTCTGTTCAGCCTGACTCGAAGACTTTCAACATTGATAATGTTAAGATCCCAGAAGCTGATAACTCTATCAACTACCGTCCTAACGTCGATGATGTTTTCGAGTTCATTAAGAAAGACGGCTCGCTCTTGACACCAAACGTTCCAACATTGAGAGATTATTACATGGACCTCGAAAAAATTGTTCAGGTCTCGTCTGATGGTCCAGCTAAGTCATTTGCGTTTAGACGTTTACAATACCTTGAGGCACGTTGGAACTTGTACTACTTACTCAACGAGTATGAAGAGACCTCTGTGAGTAAGAAGAACCCACATAGGGATTTCTACAACGTTAGAAAAGTTGATACTCACGTTCACCACTCTGCTTGTATGAACCAGAAGCATTTGTTGAGATTTATAAAGCACAAGATGAAAAACCACCCTGATGAAAAAGTCATCTTCAGAGATGGTAAAGTGTTGACCTTGGCAGAGGTTTTCCAGTCTTTGAATCTCACTGCTTACGATTTATCAATTGATACCTTAGATATGCATGCTCATAAGGATACTTTCCACAGATTTGATAAGTTCAATTTGAAATATAACCCAATCGGTGAATCCAGATTGAGAGAGATCTTCTTGAAGACTGATAACTACATTGAAGGTAGATACCTTGCTGACATTACTAAGGAAGTTTTCAGTGATTTGGAGAACTCGAAATATCAAATGTGTGAGTACAGAATCTCGGTTTATGGTCGTGATCTGAAAGAGTGGAGTAAATTAGCTGCGTGGGTAATTGATAACAAGAACCTGAGTCACAACGTTCGTTGGTTGATTCAAGTCCCAAGATTGTATGACATCTATAAGAAAACTGGCCAAGTTAAGAATTTCCAAGAGATTATCAGAAATTTATTCCAGCCATTATTTGAAGTCAGTATCGACCCATCAAAGGATCCTAAGTTGTACATTTTCCTTCAGCGTGTTATCGGATTTGATTCTGTTGATGATGAGTCTAAGGTTGATAGAAGATTCCACAGAAAATTCCCTGTTCCATCATTGTGGGATGCTGCTCAAAACCCACCTTACTCTTACTATTTGTACTACATCTATGCTAACTTGGCTCAATTGAACAATTATAGAGCCCAGAGAGGTTTCAACACATTTGTCTTGAGACCTCACTCCGGTGAAGCAGGTGACCCTGAACATTTAATCAGTGCATACTTAACCTCCGAGGGTATCTCTCATGGTATTTTATTAAGAAAAATTCCATTCGTTCAATATCTTTACTACTTGGATCAAATTGGTGTTGCTATGTCTCCGTTATCCAACAATGCATTGTTCTTAACATACGATAAGAATCCATTCCCTTACTATTTCAAGAGAGGTTTGAACGTTTCATTGTCTACAGATGATCCTTTGCAATTCTCTTACACAAGAGAACCTTTGATCGAGGAATACTCTGTGGCTGCACAGATCTATAAGTTATCCAATGTGGATATGTGTGAGCTGGCAAAGAACTCCGTTGTTCAAAGTGGCTGGGAGCATAAGATCAAGAAGCACTGGATTGGTCATGAATTTGCTAAAGGTGGTATTGAAGGAAATGACGTTGAAAAGACTAATGTTCCTGATATCAGAGTTGCTTATAGAGAGGAGACTTTACAGACAGAGTACGACTTGATTGAGTACTACGCTGGTCTTGTGGAGAATATTTAAATCAAAAGCAAAAAAAAATTAATGTGATGAGTTTACATCGACGTAGAGACATATAAGAATGAAGCTTATAATCAAGTATATACACGAATCAACACCAATCCCTTGGGTTCTTAAGGACTTGAAGAAGCTGATCCTCCCTCGAGCCTTCTTCTGGGGTATGGTTATACTTCCAACTTGCTGTAGAAGGTAAGGACATTAAGATAGACTCGACTCTTGAACCAGGAGTTTGTAAACCGAACTGTGTTCCTCTGTCCAAGACCAAGTTGAACTCAACGTATCTACCACGTCTCAATTGTTGCCAGTTCTTCTCCTCCTCAGTGAATGCTTGGTCTTTACGCTTAGCAACTGTTGGGACATAAGAAGGTAAGAAGGCATCAAAGCATCTCTCCACCATTCCGAGGATGACATTTGGGTCTTTCTCATCGAAATCATCAAAGAAGATACCACCAATACCTCTGGTCTCACCACGATGCTTGATGTAGAAGTACTCATCACACCACTTCTTGAACTTTGGATAAAGCTCAACATCGGTAGCATCCAATGCGTCCTTGTGTTCCTGGTGGAATAACTTGGCATCCTCTTCGTAAAGGTAGGAAGGTGTCAAATCGGCACCACCACCAAACCACCAGGTCTGTGGTGTACCATCAGCGTTAGAAGTCTCGAAATATCTGTAATTCAAGTGTGTTGTTGGGGCATGAGGGTTATGAGGATGGATAACCATTGATAAACCACAAGCATAGAATGGAACAAAGCCATCATCTAAAGGTTTCAGGTTCTTGTGATCTGCTCTCATCCTCGTTACAGCCTGTGGGGGCAACTTACCATGGACAATGGAAATGTTCACACCACCCTTCTCAAAAGTTTCACCATTCTCAATCACACATGAACGGCCACCACCGAGTCCCTCACCACGGGACCATTCATCAGCATGGAAGCGAGCAGTAGGCTCCAAAGTCTCCAAGCCAGCAATGATCTCCGCCTGTTTACGGCGGACCAAAGCCTCCATTCTATCACGGATTGGTGTGTCAGTCATTTCTTAGTGTCTTTTTTCGTTGTGTTGTCGATGTTTTATTCGATTTAGGTGATCTCTCAGTGCGATTGTTAGGCCTTTTATACTGCGAACGTTGGGTTTTTTTTGTTCGAGACGGTGAGGTGGGCCGATCTCATCGCTCATCTCCTGACATAAATAGAGTGCCACTTCACTACAAAATCGTTAAAATAAATACGTTTAAAGTCGTTTATTCGTATAGATACACCCCCTATTTTTCCTCTTTTGGCTTATTCTCTCTTCTGACCCTGTTGTAAAGCTTGACTCTGCCGTCTGTGACAAAGTCCACAATGACCATAACCCAAGAGTTGTGGATAGGCAAGTCACAGTAGAACTCATTGGCAATTTCATTCAATTTGAACAGTTTGCTCCATGCAATGTATGGGAAGTCGTGGTGCTCGTTATGCAAGCCCACATTCCACGTGAAGAAGTTCAAAATTCCATAATAGGAATATGTCTCCAACGGTGGGGCATCTGTCTCTCTGTTGTAGGTCTTTGGTGGGTCCAGGATGTAGTGCTCGGCGATGAAATGGCCAGAGCATGGGTGTAATGAGCCTGCCAAGAACGAAGAGAAGATGAAGTAGAACAAGGCATTGGCACCCCAGTTTGTCACGATCAAGTAGTCAACCAAAGCTTGGAACAAAACATTCAATAAGTGAATGTATGTGAATTTGATTTGGGTGATGAACATTGGTCTTAAGGCATAGAAGAAGATCTGGAAAGTGGCAAAGAATGACTTACCAGCGATATTTGACAATAAGATTGCCTCGTAGTAAGTTGGTAAATCTGTATCTAGAACCTCATCACCCAGGTACTTATGGTGTAACTGATGGTACGGAGTGAATGAAGCAGAGTATGGGATACCAATTGGGATATTTGTGAAGATTGCAAACAGCTTATTATGAAGAGGCTTCTTGAATGCCAAGTTGTGACTTAGTTCATGGATGGCTAAGAAGACATTTTGATTGGCAGTTGCTCCAATGACATAACTCAGCAAGAAAAACTCCCAAGAGAAGAAAGATTTATTACGTAGATAATAGGCAACGGAGAGTTGCAGTGACACAACCCCGAGAACAATGTATTTCGTTAAAGGTTCAGGTCCACATAGCTTCGTAACTTCGGGATATTTCTTTAAAATCTCTTTTCTTCTAAGAGTATGAGGTTCAACGTGATCTGTCCAGTAAAAGTCGTTAAGCTCTTCAATTGAAGCGTCTGAGGCAGGTGGCTCAACGAAAATCGGACTGCTAGGTGCCTTCCTGTGAGTTATAGTGGTCATACTATGCTCTTTACCTCTTTTATAACCCCCTTAGTTTGATAAAATCAAAAGTGAAAATATGAAAGATTTGAAATCAGTCGATCGATCTAAACGAAAAAAAAAAAAAAAAACGGTCTAGGCGGAGCTTATGCATTGCCCGGAAACGGTAACAAACTGTTATGCGGGACACACCATAGTAAACTCGAGATTTCCACATCAAATCATACAAAGCTTTGTATTGAGTTCATTTAGTGTGCAATGCTTGCAAATAAATAGAAGGACTCAAAGAGTTGTCAAAGGGACCTGGGGCCGCAAGGTAAGGATGCTGGCTGCAATCATAAAACATGTAGAAGTTACTAGATATCTTTTTAACGATTTACAGAGATGTGACGTTATTCTTTGTGTATTACTGTTCTTGCGCATATACGACTATTCAAAGCTCAGTAAAACTTTTCCTTGAGCTTTATGGTCCCTTAACTTATCGATTGCCTTTTCATAATCTTTGAATTCAAAGACTGAATCAATTGGAATATCCAATTTACCCTCTTCAAACAGTGATCTTCCATAGTCATACCAAGTACCCTCTTCAATAGCAGACATCTTAAAGTTCCATGATTTTGGGAATAAAAACAGTTTGATATTGTCATATGATAAGAACTGTGTCATTGCGGAAGTATAGTCACCAACACTTGAGCCTACAATCGACACATAACCGGAATTCTCAATCTTTGGTTTCAAAACCTCATTAATACAATCAAATAGGTAATTGTTACCAACACAATCAACAATCAAATCGAACTTCCCAATGTCCTGAACAACATCTAGTATTTGCTGTTTAACATCGCCCTTCTTATAGTCAACGATAATATCGGCTCCATAGCCTTCGACTCTCTTTATAGAATCAGTAGAATTGACAGATGCAACTTTCTTAACACCATGGACTTTCTTCAATAATTGAATTAAGAATGTACCAACTGAAGTAGCACCACCAATAACCAAAACGTTATCACAAAGCTTTGGATCTTTAAAATGTGTCAAAGTTGTGTAAGCAGTACCAAACACCAATGGGAAGGCAGCTGCTTCAATCATCGAAAGATTACTAGGAATCACCCCAATATTCTTATTCTCGTCAACATTTAAAACCAAATATTCACCAAAACTACCATATTTTGTATACAATTTCTCAAAAATACCAGAAACCTTGTCACCTTTAACAAACTTGGAAACCTCAGAACCGACATCTTCGACAACACCAGAAAAATCACGGCCCATTCCCTTTTGCCCTCTCTTGAAAAGAGTGAAGAACCGATGGGTGTTATAGAGCAGTAAGTCAATTGGATTTAAAGCAGCAGCAGACACCTTCACAAGAATCTCTTTATGTCCCAGCTTACTTGGTATCTTTACCTCAAGCATCTCAATAGGACCACAACGGTGATAACCAACCTGTTTATAACTCTTCATGATGGCTTATTTCTCTTAGATATTGAACAATTGATTGACATACAAGAAGAAAAAAAGCTGAAGAAATCATTGGCATTTTATATTCATTAGGCTATGTGTGGATTGCTATGTTCATTGCCGAGTAAAGCCGAGAAAGCTATAAAGTGTGATTATATCTTTCTTTTTTTTCCCTTCGATTACTAATTTTTCCACTTATTAATTCATCTATTTCATCTATTTCATCTATTTCATATATTTCATATATTTCATATATTTCGTATCTATTTTAATTCCAAAATGGCCAATGATTCAACGTGCTTTGTCTGTGGGAAGAAATCATAGCCTCTAATGCTTTTCAGTTGGTATTCTTGACCATTTTGAGTTCCATTGAAGAAGAAATCCAAATCTCTTGCTTGACTAAAGACGTTACAAGAAACATACACTATTAAACTAGGTTTGAAAGCCGATAGTTGTGTTAGGTAGTCTTCATTTGATCCTTTTCTTGAAGGATCTAAAATAACCATTGTCTCTTCTGGGTTATAAGACCCAAGGTCACGAAAGATCTCTTCTGACGAACCCAAAAGGAATTCACAGTTCTTTATACCATTCAATTCAGCATTATGCTGTGCAAACGCAAGATTTCCCTTTGATATTTCAATACCTATCAATCTTTGTGCAAATTTAGACAAGGAAATACCGAAAAATCCAGAGCCACAATAAGTGTCAACTATGTTTCTGTGTTTTTCACTAATGTTCTCTTTGATGTGATCTAACAAAACTGGCAATATCGAATTGTTATTTTGGAAAAACTCACCAGCTGGGAATTGGAATTTATAGCCATTTATTGATTGAGTGATAATCTCAGAATGATCTGTTGTGTAACCTTCATTCCCATCAACTGTCTTATCACGAAGTAGGATAGTACCACCATTCTTGTACTTCTTAACGATCTCCTCTAATGCCAGTCTATCCTTAGATAGTGCATTTGATAGAACTTTGGTTGCAATCGAGCAACTGTCAACATTTAAAAGACCTTTGCCAATACTCGTCTTTTCAAATCCCAGTAGTATTTCTTCTCTATTACCATTAAAATGCGGTGTTAGCTTGCTTCTATAATTGTATTGTAATGGGGAACCAACAGTATTTTGGATTGGTAAATGATTAACATTGAACCCAAATTGACTGTATGCATCCTTAACAACTTGGGTTTTATATTTCAATTGGTCTTCGTATGGCATCATCTGTAACTGGCAACCTGAGCATTGGGTGAAGTATTTACAACCGATAAGCTCATCTTTCCTTTCAGTAGCAGGGTGCTGAACTTTTAAAAGGTGCCCCTCTGCGTAGTTATTGAAATGCACACCGATCTCAACAGTGACGATGTCTCCTTTCATGGTGAAAGGCACAACCACAATAAGATGGCCATTGGTCTCTGACGGACATATACCTAGCCCAGCACCTGTGCTTGACAGCTTCAAGATTTTCAAATCTTTTATAATTCTTGTGTTACCACGTTGTCTATAGTGTGTTATGAGCTCTAGCGGCACTTCATAGTCCTGGATGCAGAGATCTTTGGTTAAATTTTGGATTTCATGTTTGAGTATGCCCGATGAGGTTGTTGGATCATCGATGATCTTTGTCAGTCTCCGTAATCTTTTTCTTTCTTTCTTTTTATTACGTGGTCTTGGTGTTATAGAGGGTTTGACGGTCTCGATAGTCGATAGCAGTCTTAGCCCACCGAGGCTTCTTAGCCTAATCATCCTCTCGATCATTTGATTCTTTGCGATGAGATGAGATGGTGATAAAATTTTTCAGCTACTACTTTTTTATCTTACAAAAAATTTCCCGGAGAAAAAAAAAGTGGTTATTTATATATAAAGGTTTAAGGAAAATAGGGGAGAATGTGATTAATGTAGTAGAGTCCGAGCCCTATGGTTATTAGAGGGCCTTAACTGAACTTACAAGATTCATTTTCATTTACTCTTACCTGCTTAAATGAGTCTGTGTGCAGTTAAAAAGAAGTTTTGGAAACAACCTCAATGAAGAGCGCCATTTCCCCTCCAACCAGTGAAGATTGGAAGTTGAAAAGTGTGCACACAGTCAATGTAATTACAGGGTTTGTCTGTAGAGAAAGAAAAATCAATCACAGAGAAGGAAGTCTTCTGTAAACGTCCTTTTTCTTTCCTTTTATAGGGACTATTGACACGATTTTTCAATGACAGACCAAACGCGTGAAAAATAACAACAACAACAATGAACCACGACTTCTACGACAACAACAACGACAAAGAAGCAACGACAAAGAAACAATGGAGAAGCTCACGTATTTTGAGAAGCAGAGAGACGCCCTGATCTCCGAGATTGCCATCTCGATGGAGTCTGTGCTGAACAACATCAACGCGTTGAACAGATCAATGGAAGGTGTCATTGCTGTTGGTAAGGAGTTTGATAGCGTTTCCAGTCTCTGGGTGAACTTCTACGATGGCTTGTCACAGCAGGAGCAGCTGAAAGCTCAGGTAGAAGAGCAGCAGGATGAGGCTGCACAGCAAGAGAGCCAGGAGAGCCAGGAGAGTTGATATCACATGATACGGCACTTGTGGCTTTTCCTCTTTTGGAAGGACGTTACCCTCCTGCTTTCTCTCGGTGCTGGTGTCGTCTTCTTCGGTGAGGTGTCCCTGTTGATCAAAGTTGCCATTGTCTCGAATATCCTGGTGTAACTCCTAATGCTCCTGGTATTTGGCTCAAAGTAATGGTGAAACCCATTGGCTATAGCCAACTGCAGTAACAGGTCGGCACTCGGTAGCTGCCTATGATCGATGCGGTGGTCTCCACCAATGCCGACTAGGCATTTATAGGCACTGCCACAGTGGGTCTCGACCTCGGGGAGCCATCTGTCAGTGACACTGTGGAAAGAGTCTGGGAGCTTTGTTAGATCAAAGCATACTATAACACCCTTACAGTCAGCATATCCCAAGGGCCTCAATCTATCAAACGTGTCTTCGCCTGGGAAGTCCCAGATACGCATCCGAAGAGTTGTATTATCGTTGAAATGGATCTCCTTATCATATGTATCGAAAATAGAAACTGTAGACGGCGTAAACTTCTGGTTTAGGTAAGTTGAAAGCAACGTGCTCTTGCCGCATTTAGAATCACCGAGTATCACAACACTTGAGAATGAGTCCATCTGTGGTTATTTGTATGGCTCCAGGTGGTTTATGTGTACAGGGAGTATGCTGCTCCTCCTATATAAACCTGACACAAAAACAGAATGTATGATACAAAACCGGGGACTACACACGCACCAATAGAATTCGTTACATTCATTACGTTCGTTTTATATTCTTGTGCAAATGGCTGATATTTGCATGCTTAGAAAGCCCAACTCGGTATCGTACTTTTGTACTTGGTTTAAGTTTTGTCTTGAGCTTTGTCCTTATCTGTGTCGTCCTTGTCTCGACCTTTGTCTCCGTGCTTGTCTTGGCCTCTGGCTCTGTCTCTGGCTTTGTCGTTTCTCTCTCTGTCTCTGTCTCTAGCTTTGCTTTGTCTTTAGCTTCGTCTCCCATACATCTGTCCTTATCTGTAAGATTGACTTTTGTATTCTTCACAGTCTCATTCATGCAAATATCAACGTGCCCACTCGAAACGTAGTCTTCGGGTAGTAGAGTCTCCAGTAGGCTTTTCCTCTTCCTCGTCCCACTTGGATCTGTCATTGACCTCTTTTTACTTACTTTCACCTCTACTGGAGAACTCTGTGGCCTTTTAAAATCTTTGAATGGGTCATCGGGGTCATCATCAGAGTCTATGATCTCCACCTCCATCAACTCAACATCGCTGTCTCCCATTCCATTTTCCATAGCTTAAAGTTGCCTCTTACCAATGGACAAATACCTATAAAATAAAGCCAATTACCTTATAAACTGTCTATAAAAGTCGCTAATCAATAGACATGTCACGTGCAGAGCACAAAGTCCCAATGATTTACGCGTCGGTCCTTTTCGCGACACTACGCGTCGTTTCATACATTCACATCATCATCTTCCTTTGGTACTTATATATACGGAGTTTTTTTTCCTTCTTCAGCTGTCTGCTTCTTTTAAAAAGGGGAAATTAATGGTTCGTTAGGAGAAATCTGAGAAAGATGTTCCACTTTGTCCTCTGAAAGATCCCCAGTTAGGATATTCAAACCTTCCATTGGATTTGTCTAGGTTATAATGAAGAGACAATCGGGGAAGTAGAGGGTTTCGTCTTTTATGCAGTTTTATCATCCGTCAGGCTTTACATCTAACACCCAAACACCCACCCTATTATTACGATGTGGATGTACTTCGCTGGCCAATGAGAAGACAGGAGAGTCTCGGGGAGAGAGAGGGAAGATATAGAGAGATGACCTGAAGGAAAAGCATGTTTTAATCAGTTACTCAAAATAACTGATATTACTAGCAGATTGAACCAAGGATATGCCCTTGTATATTTATACGTTAAACCTTTCTAGAGAGCTGAGTTGTTTAGATTTTTTTCTTCAAGCAATTGGAATTGCTACTTCATACGGTTTGGGTATCGCATCCCGGCTAGCTGTTCTCTCTGGCATCAAAGTCTTTAACTTCGGTCTTCTCTTTCTGTTTTCCTTATCTGTTTTCTTGGGAATTTGATAATCGTCTTGCTTGGTGGTCAAATAGGAAGTCTCCACTGTGAGTTTTTATCTCTGACCGAAATGGTTCTTTTTTTCAGCTGGTTATTGTTCTTTCCTCAAAGAAATAAAACCAGACCAGTCAAACAAGGATCTGCCTTCTTAAGAAACCCTCCATTCCCTCTTATAACCGAATTCAATGTGGGTGTATCGTCAATGGGATTTCTCTTTCTTGGTAGCAATAGGCATCGCTTCCATTCCCACCTCAAGTTCCGTGGGTTCAGCAAGAAAGTCTCCTCTTGATGAAGGGCTCAGACAGTGTGTCTTGTCGCCGAGGACTGAGATCAGCATACATCCTTTATATGGGGTTATGTGTCGGATTCAGGACAGAGACCTCTCCTGTGGAGCCTATGAGAAGTGTGTGTGGATGGGTTCTATGGTTCTCCTGTAAGACTCCATTTCATCCCGAAGTGGATAGCTCTTTCCCCTTCTATTGCTGTGAGTATCCCTTCTTCTCTTCGTCGTATTACCACATTATTAACAATTCATGAACAAACTGGGTCTGTAAGACCTCTGGTCCAGTTATATGAGCCGAGGATCAGTAGCATAACTATGTACGATACAGCTAAACTGGCAAAGCCATACCTATAGCTTCTTGGTGATTTCAAGGTGTATAGCTCAACTGCGAATGTACTAACTGTTGATAGCGTACCACAGTAGCCATCTTCCAGCCCTTGGATCATGTGGCATGACAATAGTGAGTTGACAATCCTTCCATTTGGCAATTTACCTCTGTTAAGCAAATTTAGAATTGCCAGTACCAAAGTTGCAGCAACATTAACGGTAAAGGTACCCAACGGGAAGCCCTTGACTTTGGGATTTAGCCACTTCGAGACATAGAACCGTGTCCAGCATGCAATCGGTGAAACGATACATGCAAATGTCCAACTTCTCCAGCTCTTGATCACAATCAGGCAGATAACAGCTATCCACGATACTATACCCATGATAGCCAAAATTGACTCAATAGTATCAATGTATGACAGTCTTCTTTCGTATCTTTTCATCAGATGTTTACCAAAGTGTAACCCACCGATCGATACGCACATTTGTGTTATCATCACAGATGAGCACTCCATAATACCGTAGGCCCCATTCTTGTAGTGGTAGTAGTCACCTATTTGAATGTCAGCAGATTTTGTGAATGCCTCGAGGATCAACGAACTGAACGACGAGAAAGTACCACAAAACCCTGTTGTTATCCCTATGTATAAAGGTATCTGTGCTTTTGGTATGCCTTTAGATACCCATAGATAGTCGGTCTGTATAGCCAGTCCCATGATTATACAAGACGCAAAATTGGCCCAGATCACACCTCCAACATATACACCGTCGTATGTGGTTAAAACGATCATTCCCTTACGAGCCAGCACACCGATAATGGCGAAGAAGGCTAAAATGCACAGAAGTTTACCTTCTTTGTATCTTGATGATCTCTCGCTCGGTGACTCTTCTGTTAGCGAAGACCTCAGCTCAAGCTGCTCCTGCTCCTGCTCCTGCTCATCTGCACCAACGGGCTCCATCTCGCTCGACGGTGTCATCTCCTTCCCTGAGGACATTATCTTATCAAGTTATGACTTTATGGTGATGATGATGAGAGTCGGAAGTGATGCTCTTTATTGACTTGCGTTTTTCTTGTTTACCCTCGGATCTGATAAAATTTTATCTTCGCGGATTATTTTTCATCTAGCGATGAGCTACATGCTTCTCTCCAAAGAGCTTGTAATTTCGGTTCTAATTGCATAAAGGGGAAAACAGAAACGATGGAAGACGATTGGTCACTGAATATTGCTGCTCCTCCAATCGATGGTGGTGTTGTGAAGAAGACAAAAGCGGTCGGTGGTAAATGGAGAGACAGAAGAAAAGCTCAGCTACAGGCAAAAGGTGTCAATACCGAAAAGAAAAGAGAGAAGAAAGTCTTGGATAGAAGCAGTGGTGCTAACGCTACGCCCCTCGACCCTTCAAAGAGAAGAGAGAAGAGAAGTGCACCAGAAGGTGAAGAGGAACAGAGACTAGGACCTTCTAAGCAGCAGAGAGTGTTTGAAGGTAAAGGTGTTCCGGGTATCAATAACACCTTTGTCTCCTCGTTGTTCTCTTCAAAGGGTGAGATCACAGAGAGAGAGTACGATAATGAAGTTGAATCATTGGAGGCCTCTAATGCCCCATTGAAGGATTCTACGACGTTTGATGGTTTGGGACTCAATGAGATCCTGGCAAAGCAATTGACAGAGAACATGAAACTTAATAACCCAACTAAGATCCAACGTTCTGTTCTTCCAAGAATCCTAGCGAGAGACAGAGATTTATTCGTCCAGGCACAAACAGGTTCTGGTAAAACATTGGCTTTCGTTTTGCCAATCTTCCAAAAACTGATGGAAGTGCAAGACCTCAACAGACAGAGTGGTATCTTTGCACTGATCCTCGCACCAACAAGAGAATTAGCAACACAAATATACTCTGTCATCGAGACGTTGACACGTTGTTGTCATAGAATTGTCCCTGGTATTGTTATTGGTGGTGAGAAGAAGAAGTCTGAGAAGGCTAGATTGAGAAAAGGTGTCAACATTCTTGTTGCAACACCCGGTCGTCTTGCTGACCACATTGAAAACACCGAGAGACTGGACCTCTCAAACATAAGGTACGTTGTTTTGGATGAAGGTGATAAGTTGATGGAGCTCGGTTTTGAAGAGACAATTACTAAGATCTTGGATGATATTGAGAAGACATCTCGTATCCAAGCCACAACGAAGTTATACCCTACACTGCCAAGAAAGAGAGTCAATGTCTTATGTTCTGCAACCATTAAAGGAACGGCAAAGAAGCTTGGTGAGATCTCTCTGAAAGATGCTGAAATGGTTAGTCCAAACTCGGTTCCAGATATGGAGGATGTTGAGCTCATGGAGAATATCGCTGCGCCAGATCAATTATTACAACAGAGTTGTGTCGTTCCACCAAAGCTGAGACTTGTTACTTTAGCTTCTATCTTGAAAGATATCACTTCAAAGAAGGAAGGTTCCCGTACTATGGTGTTCTTATCATGTTCCGATTCTGTTGATTTCCACTTTGGTGTGTTCACCAAAGGTGGTAAGAAGCTTACAAAAGATGGATCAGAGGAAGACTCAGATGACCTCTCAACAGTACTTACAGCTCCACTTTTGGGAGACAATGCCACCGTATATAAGCTCCATGGTTCATTATCACAGCAGTTACGTACATCAACATTGTCTGCCTTTTCAAAGGCACCAGAGTCAAGGCATACGATCATGTTCTGTACAGACGTTGCTTCTAGAGGTTTGGATTTGCCACATATCCAAGTTGTTGTGGAGTATGATCCTCCATTTGCCACGGAAGACCATTTACATAGAATCGGTCGTACAGCCAGAGCAGGTATGAGTGGTCGTTCTATTTTATTCTTACTTCCAACTGAGGAGAAATATTTGGATAAAATCGCACACTATCATCCAAACGGTGTCCAGCATAAGTCTTATGAAGAGTTGCTTAAGATTGGATTTGGCAATAAATGGGACGTTGATGCGACAACCTGGCATTTGGATGTTGAAAGATGGTTATTAGAGGATCAGGGAGCACATGATAAGGCTGCAAAGGGTTTCACAAGTCATGTTAGAGCTTACGCTACACATATCTCCGCCGAGAAGGATGTTTTCAACATGAAGTCCTTACATTTAGGTCATTTGGCCAAGAGTTTCGGGTTAAGAGAGACACCAAAGGGTCTTGGTTCCAAGACCGGTGAGAGTCAGAAGAAGAAGAAAGAGAATCCAAAGGATAAAATGTTCCGTATGGCTAGAATGGCTGCTAAGTCTCAGAGTTCGGAGTTTAATTTCATGTGATTTAATATATATAATAACGGCCTATATCTTTTGTAGGTAGCCCTGCTGCATTAGTCTCTCAACGTCGGCCTTGCGTACAAAGAACTGGGAGTCCTTCGTCAAGTTGAAAACACCGTATTCCGTCTGGATCTCACCAGCATCCTTGAGAACTCTGACGTCAATAAAGACATCCTTTGGGGGAACGAGGGAGCCCGATAAGTCGATCTCAGGGAATGAGCTTTTATACTGGATCAGTACCTCCGAGTAGTTTCTAAAGTATTCAGACTCTGCGTGGTTTGGCACATCTGCCTCGACGTTCTCCCATGCCAGCTGGTCGAGCTTCTCTGCCCTTAGCCTCGAGTATGCCAGTAGACATCTCTTGTTACGACGCATCGCCAGATGTGCAACGAAAGTGTGGCACTGTGACAGGTGATCGTCGTCGTGTGAGTCCATCTCTGTTGATCGTGATAGCTCCTTCGTCTCTCTGATGATGTTTCGGATCAGCTCATCCTGGTGCGGCGTTAGGGCGTCGATGTTCAGCGTTCTCTTGGCCTCCAGGACCAGCTTATTAGCAGCATCACCGTACATTCTTGGTTATTTGTGCTGGAGAATGCTTAAGACGGAGATGTGGTAGAGATAGACGCGTTTGCGTGTACGCGTGTGTGCGTGTGTGTTTTTTTGCGCGCCCGGGTCCAACTCCATCACCTCACAGAACAGGTGAAGAGGCAGCTTAACCCAATTCATAAGCGTTGATCTTCTTTCCCCCTCGGATTTGATTCTTCGTCCTTTGGAGATTCCAGTATGGCCGGTCTGTATGGTAGGCGTCCTGCGAGGAAGGCGCTGCTCTCAGCCATTGAGCTGTCTCCAACCCCATTCAACAACTCCTCATCACCCTTCTCACCGGAAACGAGTCCGCTGAAGTCACAGAAGGAGACCCCGGACACGCCGATACAGCCGGTGTCGCCGTCACTCGGAGATAGTCCGTCTCAGAGAACGAGGCAGAAGGTGAAGATATATACATCGAAGAAACGACTGCTAGTGGAGTCGGAGAAGAAGAGCTCGAAGAAGCCTAGGGATTTGCATGAACCCCTGAGAAGATCGCCTAGAAGAAACCCAGCTAAAGAGAAAGACCAGCCGAAGTCGCCAAGGCTCAACAGCTTCTTCGTGGAGTCGAAGTCAAAACCCAAGTGGTCTCCAACGAGGACGCCAAAGTCATCTGCTCCGTCTACGCACAGCTCACCTCTCAATCCTGGGATCAGAAGCGCAAAGGTAACTGATCTAACTGCAAAGCTCCAGAGCTTGGCCAGTGCAGAAGTGAGCCCCAAACAGCCAAATGGCTGGGACCTTCTAGACGATTTGGAAGATGAACCAGCCAAGCCGAGAACAACGCTGGTGAAGAAAGTCCTACTAGGCTCCCCAAGGAAGGAAAAGCAACCAAAGTATCGTCGTGAACTACTGCAGTTCTTTAACTCTGAGTGTTTCAAAGAGGTGGAGAAGAAAGATGAAACACAGAGCCCCGAGCTTAGGACCCCTGTCCAGGACACTTCCTGCGATAGGCCAATGGTAGCTCGCCATATGAAGACATATGGCACGCAGAGAAGCTATCTTGCTGAAAGAGACACACCAGCGCCAGAGGATACACACGAGGATAGGGAGCACTCTCATCCTGACGAGGAAACAGATCAAATCAACAGCATAACAAATCTACGAGCCAAAGGTGAGAATGCAAGATTCCTTGATGATTATAGCTTTATCATCGAGGGAATTGAGACAAAACCATCACTCTCGACATTCCTCGAGCTGGCAATGAAGCTATTTGACGACGATTTCTTGAGATTTATCAGGAGTAGAGACTTGCCGCATCTCACTGGTCTCGTCGATTATGAGGACCAACCGTTGGTATATGTATTAGGGTTCATCATCTGTAAGATCTCTGATAAATCAGTTACTCAGAGTGACAGTGGTATGGTTCAGATTGTGGAGACTCTACTCTCGTCTCCTACTAAGATCCAGGTTAAGAAAGGCTCCAAAAGCTCGAAGATTGTGTTTAAGGAGTTCACTGATAAGCTGGGAGAATCATATACACCTCAGTACATCGCAGTCACATTATTGTTCCAGAATGAACTCTTGTTGAGTGATAAGTTACTCCCTGGTATTATAGGTGTCATCTCCACTCTCAATTTAGGCATTGATGCTAACTTGAAGCTTTATAACATGATACTCATTCTTTTAGAGTCTTTCCTCTCGAAACAAGACAAGACCCCTCCTGGCTTCGATGACTTCTTCACGTTTGCAGCCAAAAATAACGTGAAGGACTCACAAACGGAAATACTCCAGTTAAAGCTTTTCATTGTCCTTGCTCTGAAGAAATTTGACGGAGTCTTTAACCCACCACTGATCTTCAAGAGTCTTAACTCGAGCAACACATCGAATAATGCTGATTTAGAACTGCTGAATATTGGGCTGCTGATCAGTCTCATTGAAGACCCGAAGTGTCTCAGTACTTTACTAAGGCAAGAAAACATTAAGAAATTACATTCGCTATACGGGAAAGCATCAGAACCCTCTATCCCATACTTAGCCTTGTTAATGGGTACGTTATACGCTGAGGCTCCACTAAAGATTAGAAAGCATTTCCATAGCTCGGAGCTGGATAGAATCATTCTGGAGTTACAAAGATTTGACAAGTCTGATAAGTTAATGACTATACAAGTGCAAGAAGTCCTGTCACGAATCCATGTGTGAGTTCCTACATAATTAATCATAATGACCTTCAAAAAAAATCGATGACTATAACTTTCCACATCAAATGGAACCAAGCCCACCGGGGAAATCCTGATTCGTAGAAGACAACCATCCGTACTCATCAAGAAAACCGAATATATCTGAGAATTCTTCGTTAAAGGAATTACCTACGGAGGGTAGAAAATCTCTGGGTGATGGCAGGCCACTGAAGTCTTCGTGGCCAGCCAATTGTCCCGGTGTCAGCATCACATTTGTTGGTTTGGTTTCACTTCCATTATCACCGAAGATTGACTCTACTCTCTTGTTCATAAATGCAAGGGCAATGCTCTTCTGGAGTGTTGACAGTGCTTCTTCACGCTCTTCACGGGAAAGTCGTTTAGAAAGTGAAACGCTGCCAAAGTGATAAGGAGCGACAGCTTCCGCTTGTAAGTCGAATATTTTGCCGTTGGGGTTGATAGGGATCTGTTCACCTGTTAAAGGTTGAAGCACATCAGTGATATCTGATTCTAGCGGACGTCTTAAACTGTCAATCTCAGCAGTTAACAATGTCGAAAGGAAGTTTGTCTCTGGAATTTCATCTCTGCTCACCTCAGTGTGATCCTTTGAACGGTAAAGTTGTTCTGGTGTTGATCTCATTACCAAGTCATCAAGTGCCTTATCAAAATCAAGTTCTGGATCTTGAAGCATTCTTACAAAGAACGATAATCCAAGGGTCATTCTCAAAGAATTATAGTATCCGTAATTGACTTTCTTAGAAAGTTGTAATGCCCTCTCCATATTCAGTAAAATTGTGGCATTCAGCTCCTTAAGAGCACCAATTCTGGCCTGGTTTTCTGGTGGCACTCTCTTGATACATTGTAAGCATCTTGCAAACAATCCAGCCAGTGCGAGTATCACCTTTCCGCAAGCTTTATAGATTGATGGACGGAGATAGAAGTAATAACAATGACCAAAGTAACGGTCAGCGTTGTAACAAACGTTCAGTGAAGTGTTTAATGTCCTCGTCAGAACTTTCAAAAGCTTGGAATATTCCTGATGAAGCATTTGAAAATTCTCAGTTTCATGGAAATGGTTGATTGCCCTTAGTCTCAATGATGCTTCAATTGAATTCATTTCGATCAAATAGCTCACTTTCTTGACTTTTGAATAAGGCTGTGGATTGTTTGAAATGATGTGCGTCAATGACACAAGTTCAGTTTGTGAGAACTGTTTCACCTCATCGATGAACTCCATCATTTGGCCAATTGTGGGCGATCTTTTCCTTTGAAACAGCACAGTGGTTAGCCTTCTATAAAGGTCTGTCTTTTTCACCATGAACTTGTAATCCTCAACTATGAAAGTTCCTTCTAATGTCAACCCGGCTTCTAACTGAGGAATATTCGTGTCATATGACGAATCATCGATGAATTGTGGTACACAGCCTTTCATTGCTGCTTGAGAGGCATCTTTTTCCATAAGTAAATACCAAAGTTTTCCCCAGTTTTTAAACTTCTTAGCTTTATTAAATGGTAATGGTGGCAATCCCATCATCATTGGATCTGTATGTAACCCGTTTACACGGGCCATTGCAATAACCGAGCCCAATTGGATTTTCCCATCGGATAAATCAGAGACGGTATCATCTTCTGGACAATATGTATAATATATCTCAATTAGGGTCATTAACACTGTGATTTTACTCCCACATCCCCTTTTCAAAAACTCATAGTGATCCAGACACATCAAAGCAACGTTTACATAGAGAGCTGTACATGTGTTCTTCAAGAATTTGAAATCAGGACTTTTATCAAACTCTTCTTGGTCAATGGATATAGCAGAGATTGCCATTACAGCAAAGAGAATGCCCATTATAGAAATATCACGAAACTGCACCAAGTGGAGGTCTGTTGGTTTGTCGTTCATTCTTACCCATCCTCCGATTATTTTCTCTACCTCATCTGTTAGGAATATATTCTCATCCAAAATTGGAAACAATGGGTGTAATTTCCTAAAGAACCTCACACAAAGTGAAAATATCACTCTTTTCTTGGGTAGTTGCTCCAATATCAAATCTTTTAAATCACGATTGGAGTTCCTCATTTCGGTGCAAACGTTCTTGAAAGTGACCCTCTGTCCTCGAAGCTCCATATAATTTAATATCGTTGCATTAATTCTCTCTGTATTGAAGATCTTCAATGTGCTTTCACCACTTAGTCCCAATTTCTTTTGAGCAGCAATATCCAGGTATTTCCACATGTTTAGCCAAATCACTTTTAGGAAAGGGTCATTTTTAACGTCAAGTATCGGTGATAATGCACCATGATATTCAATCCTTGACTTTCTCATAATGAAAGGTATTAAAAAGGGTAAGTTATCCGACAATTTGATGGGATGGGTAGGGTCATAGTCCAAATTTTGCTGCATTGTTTTCTGGTGTTGTTCTGTGCTGCCATTATTACCAAACCAGTTTGCAAGGTTAACAGCTGCCTCAACATGCTTAATGCGATTGCTAATCTCATCCAAACTTCTCTGCAGTAGTGGATCAGGGGACGGTAAAACTGTGTACTGTGTTGTAGCTGATTTCTCCTCCCTCTTTCCGTTGAAACTCATCCATTGTGGATCCTCATAGTGACATAAATGAGCGACATTTCTCTTTGTGCATTGATCGCAGGATGGTCTATCTTTATTGCATTTGATCTTACGCTTACGGCAAATCACACAGGAGTTTGGAACACGAATCCGCTTTTTCGACGATTCATTACCAAACCCTTCGACTGGTGTCCTCGATTCCATAATTTTCCTCTTCTTTTCTTCTTCTATCTCCCGAGATCTGTCTCCAACTTTAATACTATGAAACACAATGTACTGGAAAAACCCCCAAGCTCGGCTTTTCCGGTCATTTCGCTTTCCATTTCCGCTTTAGGTCACGTGGGTTAGCGCAGGCGCGCCGCGAACTTGTTTGTTAGGGGGGCTTTCAAGAAAAAAGTCGGCCACTTCGGAGAAGTCGACCCGGAACCGAAGTGAAAACTCCGGTAGTTCCTTTAAAAACGGGAAAACTCATAAACTCTTTCCATTTTGGATATATTTTAATATTTTAAAGAGAATAAAGAAGCTTATAATAGAGGAAAAGGCATGAGTGGGATGAACAGTGGAACACCAATGTCAACTGGTGAGAGTGATAAGTCGCCATCTTCGCCATATGATGACAAACAAGCACGTAAGAGAATGAGGGTACCAACTTCATGCTCGGTTTGTAGAAAGAGAAAAATCAAAGTAAGTTTCCCAATTTGTTTGTTTGTTTGTTTGTTTGTCTCTTTGATAACTAACCCTTCATTAAGTGTGACAAGATCAGACCGATCTGTGGTGGTTGTACAAAGAGTCACGTTGGGCATCTCTGTCATTACGAAGAACCTGTCTGGGTGAACTCCAAGGATTTATGGAAACATGCAAAACCTATGAGTCCTCCTACAACTCGCCCAATTCAAACACCTGGCGAACAGCCAACTTCAAGTTCAGATCCACAGCAAGCCATTTCCAGATCAAGACAGATCTTTGACGAACTTGCTGCCCGTGTTAAACACATCGAGGCATCCATCGCAGTATCTGACTTATCTGGTGGAACACCTTACTATACACCACAACAAGGTTATAGCAATGATCATGAGTATCAAGCGGCATATTCAAGAGGCAATGGTAACCCCGAATTCATTGGAAGCACAGACAAGGCCAGTCTCCCAAGCTATGATTTTGATCCTGATCAAGTTGTAGAATTCTTTGATTTCCTTCCATTTATTATAAAGAAGTCGAGATTAGAATACCATGGTGGTCTTGATCCAAAATCCATCATTAAGAAAGATCCACATTTGAAAATCGTTTGGATTCATTTGTGGAAGAATTTTGATAAATCATTACAAAGCTCAATAGAGAAGAGTGATACTGGGGTACCAGGTCCTTCCGACCCTTCTACACAAGGATTCCATGAGTTCCTGGAGATGAGAAAACAAAAACGTATCACGAGTAAAGAGACATCCGATTCCATTGTTGCTTCAGCTTCATTGGACAGTCTTATATTGAGATATTTACCAAAGAAACAAGCTATAATGACACTTTGCTTTAGATTCTTCAAGATCGTTTACCCGGTGTTACCATTCATTAATGAAAGTTCTTTCTTCCAAGAGCTTGAATCAATATTATCACCTTTCTCTTCTATTGAATCATATCCTGAAAAGATCACCGTTACTTCCAAGTATGACTATGCTACCATTGCTCTTTTATTCCTAGTTATGAGATTTGGATATTTGAGTATCGAAGGACATGAATTTGAAACAAAGCCTGAATATGCTTGCTTGAAAGATGTACAGATTCATTCAGGGCATGTTATGGTCGCTATGAGATGTCTTAAGCAGTACAATTTCCTTCGTAAGGCATACAGTCTAAGGGTATTGCAAGTATTACTCTATTCAAAGTTCTATTCTCGTTATTGTCCCGAGGACGATGATATCAGCGATGGATCAGAGGGGACTATAATGATGGGAACCATTTACTCAGTTGCATTATCATTGGGTCTACAGACTGACCCTGAAGACCTTATAAGTTTGATCAAATCACCTAAAACCCAGTCATATGGACAACTTTGGAGAAAGGTTTGGTATAAAATCTTAGAGATGGACGCGACCGAGTCTGTCTCCATGGGTATAATTCCAAATTGTCCTAATGACCTGTCATATGATACCAAGTTACCATGGATTGAGCAAGATATGGATGAAGTTGAAGTATTTGTCGTTAAAGATTTTGAATTCCTGGAGAAGAAAACTGCACTATACAGAAAGATCTCTAGTTTGTTCTTTAATAGACGTAAGAAACCAACAACTTTACAATTGGTCCATATGATTAAGGAGATTGAAAACTTCATGACTGTTCATTTTGGAAGTTTAAAAGAGATTTTATGTGATCAAAGTATTAAATCGTATGCAAAGGTCAAGAAAATCAGTTATCTCTATGAGATGAACTCTATGCTGTTATCATTGAAGGTAAGATTGCTATCTCATTTCTATGATGTCGGTAATACCAAAAAGGTATTTGACATGTTTGATGAATCTTTAACTTTGACTATGAAGATTTTGAATTCTTCTTTGAACCTTTACTATAACATAAACATCTACTTTGATGCCGGTCATAAGATATTGATGAGACCAATCGCATACACGGCTATCACAAAGGCATTACTAGTAATGGCAGCGTTACTAGCCAAACTATCACAATGCCAACGATTAGTTCCATCTTCAGATATTAACCGTGCTAAATTGATCAAAGAGTTCTTCTCTTCACTATTAAATAACATGGACGTTGCAGTGCAATTAATGACAGCTGTTTGCACCGGTTATTACAACGCACAGAGGATCATTCTCGTTTTGAAATTGTTCTTCCAGAAGTTAAGAGATCCTGCGTTTGATTTTGATACCATAGCAATGGAAGCCACAATACCTCGTGATGATAAGGTTAACATGGCACATGATATTCATGCTATCACCGCTGATGAGATCCCAAAGTCGAACTTCATAATGAGTCTACTGGATACAGAACTAGCATACTTGAAAGCCAAAACCGAGAATAATTTGGTTGAAGTGTTACAACCTTTGATGAGCTTGAACACTGGTGGTGTTAATCCTAGTGGCACAGGCAATGGACAGTTCTACGACCCTACAGTCGACAGTTTAACAGTGAGAACCCCTGGCTCTTTGTCGGATGCTACCACTGTTACAGGCTCTAGTGGGTTCAACAGAAACAGTATCTTTGCCAATAGATATGGTAACACCGCAGCTGTTACTTTTGATCCAAATGCTCTCTCGAGTGAGGAATATGCAAGTCTGTTTGGACTCTTTGAAGACTACAACTTTATAAACCTCGATAGGAATGACCTTAAGGGTCTCTAAAAGAGAGACTAATTTTATTGGCACGTAAAAACGTAGATTGAAATATTTTCAGGGGTCCAATTTCTACCCCCCCCCCCCCGGAGTCTTTCCCCGATTGGGATCTTAGGCGAGCGCCCTACGCACTTTTCTGAGTCAAAACGTCTCATGACTCAGGCTCTATATAAAAGGGCTCCATTTTGCACTTTTTCCTGTGGTCTGATAAACCTTGTGCTTTCAAAGGCAAAGTCATAAAAAGACTAACGTAAAGATAAAATGTCAGAAGAGAAACCACTTGTTTGTATGTAAAAGAGCTATACGTTATACAGGCCGGGAGAGTACTAACTGCTGTTTTTTTCAGTTGCACCACCAACTTATCAATATGATAAAGGTCAATTAGACGTCACACAAGTTGAAGCTGATCCAATTATACAATTCAAGAAATGGTTTGACGAAGCACAGGGCAAGGAGTCAATTCCAGAGTCTGTTAATTTTGCAACAGCAGAGTTGCCATCTGGTCGTGTCTCTTCTCGTGTGGTATTATTCAAGGAACTTGATCACAAAGGTTTCATTGTTTACTCCAACTGGGATCACTCAAAGAAAGCACAGGCTATCAAGTCAAACCCACAAGCTGCTTTGACTTGGTTCTGGCTTAACTTACAGCGTCAGGTGAGGGTTGAAGGTAAGACCGAATTTGTTGACAGAGCCACATCAGAGAGATATTTTGCAACGAGACCAAGGGGTTCCCAGATTGGAGCATGGTCAAGTCCACAGTCAACAGTTATTAAAGATCGTCAAGAATTGCAGGATATCTATGATAAGAGAGAAAAGGAGTTTGAAGGCCAGGAGACCGTGCCTTGTCCTGACTACTGGGGTGGACTTAGGATCATCCCACTAGAAATTGAGTTCTGGCAAGGAGGATCTTCCCGTCTACACGACCGTGTCGTCTACAGACGTTCCTCTGAAGATGCTGAGTGGGAAATCGTCAGAATTGCCCCATAGAAAGAAAAAAATGAACAATTTTAATTTTACTTATGACATGTAGAAAAGTCGGCTCTCGGTCCGGAAGCCCGAACTCCCCGATTTGATCAAAAGCTGACAAAAAAGCAAAAGCTCATCTCTCGATGTTTTGAATTTCTCTCTAAAATCTCCAAAAACGGAAAGCTGGCTGGAGAATGAAGAGACCACTTGAAGAGAGCTCCCATAAGAGAACGGTGTCAAGCTCATGCTCTGTTTGTCGACGTCGTAAAGTCAAGTGTGATAGGGTGAAGCCTTCCTGTAGCCAATGTGTCAAAAGGAATACTTGCAATGAGTGCTCGTATGAGGAACATGCTTGGACAAGGACAGAGAATGGCTTAAGTGATATTGAGATGGTCAAAGTACTAAATGGCCTTGGGAGAATTGAAGAGTCGTTGAAAAGGAAAGGCACGGCAAGGCGTTTATATAACCCACATGAGCTGGTCAACCTTCATGATTACGTACCGTTCGTTGTGCCGTTCATCTTACGAAAATCAAGAATTGAGTACTCGGGTGTGATGTCACCGTTGTACGCTATAAAGAACGATAAGCACCTGAAGATTGTGTGGATGTATATGTGGAAGTCCTTTGAGAAGGTAATGGCTGATAGGTTCCAGCATAAAAAGGAAGATGATGAACTCTCAGAATTCACGAGAAACATGGGATATGTTTTATCGCAGTTGTGGACGCTGAAGAAACAGAAACTGGCACTGAAAAGTCAAACAAAGATGATCGTCGGCTCTACAGAGTCGCTTGATGATTTGATCTTGGCTTATCTTCCTCCGAGAAGAACGGTAAAGGCTCTGTGTGATCATTTCATGAAGATGTTCTATCCAATGTATCCTGTGATTGACATGGATATATTCCACGACCAAGTAGAGAAAGTTCTGGGTCCGTGGAACAGTGAAGAGCCCATCACACTAAACACAGTACCAGGGTACTCATATTCTGTGATAGCCTTGATATTCCTCATGATGGCACTGGCAGATCTAACGTTACAGAGTGCTGATTATGAGAGCAATGAATACTTCAGTTGCCTTAAAGGCAAGAGTCTTTGTATCTTCAGAGCCATTGCTTCCAGATGCATTGACCATTATAGGTTCCTTTCAAAGACATACTGTCTTACGTTGGTTCAAGCATTGATCTTCTTGAAAGTCTATAACCACTACGGACCTGAAGATGATGATGTATCTGATTTCTCCCAATCAAGACTGCTCCTTGGAACGATATATTCCATAGTAAAAGCTATGGGGCTGCACGATAGTGCTAAAAGTCTGGAAATGGAATTCGAAAATACAAATCTCTACGACAGATTTGAAGCCCTCCGTCGCAGGATTTGGTATACCATCTTAGAGCTGGATGGTACATCGTCGGTCTTTTTAGGTGTTGTGCCACTTTGTCAGGATTCTGAGATGTATGACATTGACTTACCACAGGCTTATAAAGGACATGACCCCGTGGAAAGATCAGTCTATGAATCTTATCAGCTTGGGGATAAGAAAACCAATCTTTGCAGGAAAGTTGCATTGACTTGTTTCATGAGAAAGAAGAAACCAACCATTGACCAGCTAATGGAGCTTAACGATGAGTTGGAACAGTTCTCTAAAGAAAATGTTGGTTCACTAGAATCTATCATACGTGATCAATCATCTATTCCGCAATCTAAAATAAAACGGATAAGCTCTCTTATGAACATTATGAGTTTACAACTGGGTTTAAAATCAAGACTACTAACCCACTTCATGTTGAAACAGAACACACACATGGTCTTCATTACGTTGGATCAGTGCATTACATTGCTATTAAAGATCATCAACACTTTGTTAAATTTGGTTTTCAACTTACACACATACTTTGATGCTTCATATGCATTATTCTTGAGACCAATGACAATCAATTCCATTTTCCAGTCAGCACTATTGCTATGTTCATTGTTGTCTAACATTTCACATTCTTTGCAATTGGTTCCTTCTTACTTTGAGAAGAGAATTGCACTTATTAATTCGCTGAGGATAGTTATGCTTGATCAGTTGGAGAAAGCTGTTCACATTATGAGATTGATAAACTCGGGTTACTACAATTGCCAAAGGCACACTTTAGGATTAGCTTGCTTCCTACACATTCTAAAAGACCCAACTTTTGATTTCAAATCTGCTGCTAATGAGCTCTTGGAGAAAGACCCACTAAATGATGACACTTCGCATGTTCAATTACTCAAGAGAGATGACATACCACAAACGACTATTATAATGGACTTCCTTGATGCTGAATTAATACATTTTACAAAGAGACTCAGTGTTGATATTCGCTCTATCATTAAATGTGTGGATTCGCCTACAAAGGGTTATAACTATAAACCACGACCACTATTAGAAGTCGCTCCAAGAGTGGCTCCAATTTATGACCCAGTAAGAGACGAAAATAGTTATCCAAGCTCAGATGCTAGTTTAACGGGACATTCCAAGTCAACTTCACCTGCTGATGTTGATTTGGAGGATTTGTTCGGTGATAATAATTTCGAATTTGCCAAATCGGCATTCTCTTTGAACTCAAATGACGCCTCGCATTTAGAGAACTATGACTTAAACCTTTCCAGTGATGAATTTGCTGATCTCATCGGCCTATTCACCGATGATTTTGGAGTTATGGATAGTTCCATGTCTAACCTTTTTATGAATATGCATCAAGACTAGGATATATATTTCGATTAAATAATGACTAATGTAACAATTTAATGTCTGTAGGTCTCAAGAAAACCAATTACTGTTCATCAAATCATCCAAGTCGATGTTTGACATACCAGCCATTTCACCAGCATTATCTAAATTGATATTCTCCATTTCATTCAAGAAGGCTGAAGTGCTGGTATTACCAGTACCAAAGCTGACGCCAAACATATCGCCAAATGAGACGTCTGTAATATTAGCAAATGCCTCTGGTTGTGCCATATCAGGGAACTGGCCAAGGGCTTCAGTATCATTGGAGACAAATCCATCGATAGGTGCTGGTGATGTTGGAGCACCAGGCTGAACAACATCAGTACGGTCCTGTTGATATACCCCTGTCATTAGTGGAGACCCTGAGTTTATCGAAGCGTTCATGATATTCATTGACTGATTAGGTTTCTCATTAATATTAGACGGATTTCCCTTGAACAGACTGGAATCCTTCACTGTTGATCTAGTGGCACTCTCGGTTTCTGTTTTCATGAAGACTGGGCATCTCCTTAGTGCCTCTTCATCAGCAGATAACACTAATGGAACAGAACGTAGAATCTTGGAGATTTCGCCTGTGTTGTTTTCAACTTTCTTGACGTTGTCAGTACTAACCATTGATTTCACAACGTTATTTGGTTTTCTCAGTAAAGTTATAAAGAAATAAACAGCCTTTGCCATTCTCCAACTGTAGGGATACTTCTTACCCAATTTTTCTGATAGCGTATGGAATTTGACCATATGATCTAAAAGAATTGTAGAGAGTTTCTCACCAGAGTTAACATCAACATCAAAAGTAGAATAAAGGCTCGACTCATCCTTAATCTCAACGTCTTCCAGATCGTGATTTCTGTTGTCAATACGCTGTGCTCCATCAACCTCAAGTCTCATTTGAATCTTATCTGGGTTAATCGAGTCAGAGCCTTTCTCAGCACCAGGTGTTTCAACGACTCTGGACTTCATAAATGGACCACATCTTGATCTAAGAATCAATGACACCATAAACTGGGTAGATCGGTGACCAATTAACAACAGCAATGGCAAAAGTATCAAATCGGTTCCCGGCCCAAAGTACTCTAACCCACAATCGAAGAACAAAGAACAATTTCTATATCCCTCCAATGCACTGTTCAGTGCCTTTTGGGCATATCTCTTTGCAATTTTAGCCATCTGCGGGTCTTGTGCACCTCTTGGCTCAAAATGCACATAAAGAATGTAGTTCAAGAGGTAAATCAACATATTCACCATCACATGTGCTTTGAATTGTAAAGCTCTTGTTCCAGAGGAGAAAAGTGGTTCTGTCTTCGATCTATTCACCAGTATCTTCCCCAGTTGTGGAAGTGCATACTCGTCATTTGTTGCTGCGAATCCACTTATACTGTTTTGTAACTCCTTGATCAGATTGTCAACTTGGTATCTCTTTGCTGGTCTGTTAACGTTAAGCAGCACTTTCATAGTCTTACATACCAACTCCTCAAGTTTGGCTTGCGTGTGGATCATCTTGATGACCGAGAGTTCTTTTAAATCGTCCTTGAACTCCAAATCTAAGCCATCTTTGAGTGATCCTGGAAGCATAGTATCAGAGAACTCACGGTGTCCTTGTAAACAACTTGGGCATCCTAAGTTCACACTCTGAGAGGCATCCAATGATAGCAACGCAAACCATATTTTTCTCCAAAGATGTCTCTGTTTTTCATTACCAAAGTTTTCAAAGTTCTTAGGGTCACGATGTAAACCAATACTAATGGCCATTTGTACAAGCATCCCTAGGAATATCTGTGAATCACCACCATCGGCTCCGTCACCATCTTCAGGAGAATACATAAAGTAGAACCTCATATAAAGTCCGCATTGCACAACTTTCAAACTTGATTTCCTCATCAACTTTAAGTTGGAGAAACAGTGTTTCACACAATCTACCAACTCCATAGAGATCTCATTCTCAGGTCTTTGCAAGATTGCCAATGTTTCCATATTTTCATGATAAGTCTTGGTATTAATGGATTTACCTAACATCTTATTTGTGTTATTCATAGGTAAAGTGTGCCAGGTTAGACGGAGAATAATACAAACGGTACCTAACAATGCAAAATCAATACCTGATCTGATATTGATTTTAATACTCTGATCCTCATCATCTGGTGATCCCATTATATATTTCACGTCCTCTCTGAAAGTTGTCTCATCAACGTACGGTAAATATATGTACAAAACTTCAAAGAATCTTTCAATGAGTAACCATAGAACTTTCTTCTTAGGTAAATATTTTTGCATCATATCCACTGGATTTGCCTTGAAGTCCTCTGGTGATACTTTACTTGAAGTGCTACTTTGATTGGAATCATTAGAATCACTTCTTGGTTTCTTCCTTTTATGTGAATGAACAGACGTAAAATCATGTTTTTCACCTTTAAACTTCTCCAGGAACGAGTTGTCTCCAATCATCAAGGGACAAACCCGCTCATCTTCCTCGGTTATTGGACTATCCGTGTTCTCTCGGGTGTCAGTGGTTTCTTCGTCGTCGTCATCTTCTTCGTCTTCTCTTGGACGTTTTGCAGTTGTGGCATCATTTGCCTTTTCATTTTCTCCAGTTCTCTCTTCTTCTTGTTCTTCAAGCTCATGAGCAACCGGACACCTGCCGGTGGTGCTACCTTTCCCGGAGACTGGACAAACTGGTGATTCGGCATCTTCAACCTTTACTGTGGGCATAATGGGGCATTTTCCTCTTGATGACGGCATGATCGGGCATTTTCCTCTTGATGATGGCATAATGGGACACTTTCCTCTTGAAGAAGTATTTGAGGACAACGACTTCTTTGTGGCTGCTTGTCTGAACTTGAACTCTTCAACTTGCTTCCTCATTTTGAAGATATGAGCCCATAATACACGAAGATAAGGGTCTCCCTTCATGATAGCAAGCCAGGATGTAGCACCAAGATGCACCGTCGTAGTTGACTTGATGTGTAGCATATCGAATTTCTTACCCAAGTTCAGACTATCACTCTCATGCTCTTCTGCTCCACTGGACTCCTCGTTTGAAAACTCTTGTTGTATCTCCGGGTGTCCTTCTAGTTGTAATTGGAGTTGTTCTTCAAGGTGTTGTACTTTCTCTCGAAGTCTTTCCAGCTCCTCTTCGGGGGTTGGTTCACCATTGGTGAGCTCTTGGTTTGATAATGGTTGAGCCCAAGGTGGATCAATGTAATGACATAAATGAGCAACCCCTGTTCTTTCACAAGCAGCACAAACTGGTCTTCTCTTGTCACATTTGACTTTCCTTCTTCGACAAATTGTACATGAGATGGGTACTCTGTTTCTTCTTTTGTTCTTATCCCTTTCTCTCTTTGACTTTTTTGACTGTGGTTTGGTCTCCTCCTCTGTCTTCATTGTTCCTTTCTTCTTCTTCTATTCAACTGAATTATAAAAATGTATGTGATAGATGTGTTTTCCTGTATTTTATAGCAGTCCCCCCGCTACTCTGCACGGTTAAGATGATTCCACCCGAATGTAAAAAAGATGTGGAGCTAAAATACAACCGATGAGTATCAGTTGATCTTTGAAACTCTTTATAAAGAAGTTAGCTTTGGTAATGGATAAAATCAAGCCTCCGAAAATAAAGAAGAAGGAATAACAAGCAATATGTTTTTGTATCGTTCTTTTAGGTTTATGTATATGGGTCTACAAGGATCCCTTGCGTGATATGTATGAATGATATTAATATATATAACTGTACGTACGTCAAAAAAAAAAAAAAAAAAATCAGTTCCGGGGGTAAACAGTTCATATTTGGCACCTTTTTTCAAGGCTTAATGTGTTTTTTTACAGTCTCGCGTATTCCCCAGTCTTCGGATCTCTCTTTTTTTTAGTCTAATTTCGAACGCACCCCTCTTATTTTAATATTCAATATTTAAGACTAGAATATTTACGGTATTATGTGTAAACCATTAGTTATATATAACAAGTAACAATTACAAACTAAACCCTATATAAATATACTAAACTGTATACCCATTGTTCACCGGCTAAATACACCCCTTTCGCACAATGGAGAAAAAACCCTGTAAAGCGGAAATAGGACTCTTATCTGTACAAGCTAACAAAATCGTGTGTGAATGCCGCCTAAAAGTCCTATTGCAGTCGAGGCTTATTCAAACTTTTTATTATAGCCGTTCAATAATATTTTTTCGTACTTCCGAGGGTTGGAAACCCAATTCTTGGGTGGATGCTAAATATTTCTCCGAAATCTCCATGCCCAGACAATTGCACCAATACGGTCAGAAGCTACATGGTTTTGTACAACTGGGACGTAATACATAAAATTATATTTACATGAAAGTACTATGAATAGAGCCCATATTTCTGTTGGGTCTGATATTGTAGAAGGATATCTTCAAGGTTATTAGACGTTGATAATGGTAATGACTCTGCCAAAAATCCAAATTGTAAATCAAAAGAATCACCCAATTCAGAAGGATACTTGAGATACCTTCCAGAATATGAATCTATCGTTGGTACACTTGAGCTACTTCCAGTTTGAGATCCATCGATTGACCCAGAAACGCTTGTATCAAGGAACATTGTAGAATCACTAAGGCTATAATCATCTGTGATACTTGTAGATTGGCCACTTATATCTTGGAACATTTGTTCTAACCACCGTTTATCCGTCTGATCTAAAATGACTTCGCCATCTGGACTCTCAACATCTGCAGCTGTTATATCCACTTCATGCATTTGTTGTAGTTGTTCACGAATCTTTCCAAAATCACTTAATGTAAATCTGAAAACTGCATCATCTTTATGTAATTCTTCTTTCAATTTAGTAATGAATTTAACGTCTAATATTGAATCAACATCCATAGGACCACGTTCCATCTTTAAGATCTTATTACAAATATGCCCATGACATTTACTAACAACCCAAGCATGATAATAAAATTCGGAAGCATTACCAAATCCTCTAATGATATGTCTCATTGACATAGTAGCATCTTCAGAGATTATATCAATGATATCCAAAATACCTTTATGACCATTATGTGTCATTATTTTGTATGCTTTCAAGCGACTTTGAATACTGAATAATAATTGAATGACTCGATGTAATGCCAATTCAATCTTCGGAGCAACAAGTGTAGCACAACCAAAATGTTTGTTTAAATCATATTCATGATTTTCATTATCAAAGAATAATGTTGCTTTATAAATGAGATTGCAATTCTTAAGCATCTCCACCAAATAATACACTGACATATCAGTGTATTTCTTTTGGTTATAATGTAAAAAGAAATGGTAGTAAACCATATTAACAAAAGCAGTGAAATCAATCAACTGTGTGAATTCTTTAACCTTAGTTGCTCTATGGATCACTGTGTCACTTGGTTTCTTCATTATATCTTCTAAAGACGGTAATGATTCCTTATATTCCTGAATTGGTAAAAGAAGTTGTTTGACTTCACCAATTGTGGGAGTTTTCCGAACATTCACGATCGATCTCAAAAGTGGCAAACAAATTGCATATAATTTGGCTCTCTCAGTGAACATCTTATCAATTCGGTAATCTAATGGTGATTCGCTTTCATCCAAATGTGGGAAATCTGTATCGTATGAATTATCATCAATTAATGAAGTACAGCCTGATAACATCAATTGATAAAAATCTAAATGTACCACCGAATACCATAACCTTCTCATTAAATTTCTAGATTTTAAAGGAATTCCAATTTTGCTTGGCTCTCTGACTGCGCTGTTTTTCATTGCCATGTCTAGCAGTTGTCCCAATCTTTCCGTCGTTGTTGTCGTTGAACAATCACATTCTTCAACTGCAAATAATTCATAATGTCTCAACATAAGACATAATTGGAAAATATCAATTCTTGAAATTCTAAAGTTTTGAATTTCATTATAGCATCTTTTCGCTATTTTAACATAAGTCTCTGGAATCGGATTTTGTAATATGTAATTATCACCATCCGTTAATGTCCGTTGTATAGGTTTCCCCACGTTATATAGTGAAAACGACATAAGACGCATAATTATTAATAATATACCAATTGTGGTATATTGTAACTTCTTTGTGAGATTCCATTTAATTGTATTTTCCTCTTTGGGGCCAATGATAGCCTGCAATTGTTTTATAAATTCTGTTTTATCCAAAATTGGAATAAAGAAATACATTTCAGAATCAAAGAATCTATCAACTAATAACCAAATTAGTTTATGATCAGCAAGTGTTTTTTTGATTGTCTCTGCTAATGAAGTTTCCTTTTGTAAGTGGCATTGATCAACATTAACCTTTAAATTTGGATCTGTTTCTTGTGTAAATTTATCAGTAAATGCATCATCAACAACTGTCTTAGGCTTTGTTAATGATTTAACAAATCTCTCAGAACTTTTGATCGGTGATACATGAACACTGTTTAGATAGATATCTTTTCTTAATAGTGAAACCCATGATAATACACCTTGTCTTGGGAATCCTAGTAATTCATAACGAGTCATTTGGAAATTCATCTCTTCATTATCCTCCGAGGGTACTCCGGGGAACGCTGGGGATTCTTTATTTGAAGAGTCACCACTTTTCATTATTAAAGCCGACTCCAAAGATTTAATTCTTTCGTTTAATACTTCAAATTCTGTAATGTATGGAATATTATTTGAACTTTGTTGGGAGTTTAGAGAATCAATATCAACGTTACCAAAACGGACATTCCATTGGGGTTCTTCATAATGACATAAATGGGGATTTCTTCTTCTTTTACATGATCCACAAATTGGTTTTATTTGGTCACACTTCACATTGTTAATATTTGCAAAAAAAAAATTCAATGGGTGGCAATTCATGTCAACAAAGCAATCCACATTGCCTCTTCGCTTAAAACTGTACTTACTTTTGTCTTCTTTTGACGACACACCAAACACGACTTCAGTGCACGCACGCGTTTCTTCTCCTGAGTATCTTCCTCCATCCTTATCTTAATTCATTCAAATTGTTATTTCTTTTCGAAAGAGAAGAGAAGATCACAGAGAAATAAAATTATTTTGTGCTTTCTGTGGGGGAGAGCGGCCCTCGATGACACACAGTGAAAAAGGGACACAGCACGGGCGCCGATACCGAATGCGGACAATCCCCGACGGGGTTAGTTTCCCACTGCGAACGTTAACGCGATATAAGCGCCTCATTCTGGTATGATCCAAAAGCAGTAAAAAGCGCGCACATATTAAACAGTGCTCTGTAACCTTGCCTTTTTGAGGAGGTATATCATCCTCGAAGAAAAAAAGTGGTTTAATACCCTCATCGCATTTGATCGAATATTGAAATATTTGTTGATTTTCGGGGAGATATGTTTACGATACGGCATAGTTCATTACGGTTAGGTAGAAGTTATGTGAGGTACTTAGCTTCTAGCAGTTTGAGAGTGCCTCTGAATACCAAATTTGAGACTAATGATCTTTTAATTTCACATATTAAGTCAAGAGACTTAGATAAAGCATATGAGTTATTTAAATATTCCGATTCAAATGGTTATAAATTTGATAATTCTACCATTGAGTTATTGATTATTCATCTTTGTCATAATGAAAAATTGATTCAAGCTTCAAAATTATTAAGAATTTCTAAAGAGAAGAATTATAAAATCTATCCAAGGACATATTTGGATTTTTTATCAAAGGCTATAACTTTAGGTAATGTTAAAGTTGTTCAGCAAAATTACTCAAAAATTATATCATCATGTTATTTATCAAATGAAATGTTAGTTTCATTAACAGAATTATTATCACCAGTTATAACATTTGGTGAAATGAATGAACTGATTAAGATTTCAAGTTTGAAAAACTCAATGTCAAATGATTTAAAATGGAGAATGAACATTGCAATTGTTGAAAACTTTGCAAAGACAAAAGGCTATTCATTTGCTTTCAAATATTTATCAAATTGCTATAACAAAAATTCACTAAAGATCAATGATTTCCCAATTTTATTATCAAATTTTATAATATCCAAAAATGATGAAAGAGCTATAAAGACAAGACTTCAAAGAATTTATCACAAGAACCAAAGAGATTTGAAAGAATTTGAAATGACATTAACTATAAGTAAATTAATTGAACAAAATCGATTAACATTTGCTTTAAGATTACTAAAAGAAAATGATACTGCTTTTATATCATTGATTAACTCAGATTGTCTTTGTCAACTAATCAAAAACTTAAAATTCTCTAAATCACAAAATGACTTTAATGACTTTATTGATATTTTCTTATTATCAAATAGAAAGTTAAGAAAAAAATGGGCAGTTGATTTACTAATTGAAAACTTATCAAATTCTCAATATTGGTTTAGATTATTTAAGATACTCCCATATTTGGAAGTTGAAAATTACAAAATTGATCCAAAGATTGAAAAAAAATTAAATGACCTTTGTATTGCAAATGGTTATGAATTTGAATTACCAAGAGATTGGCTATAAACCCCTCCATCTCCGGTCTTCACATATTAATTCACTTCACATCAATTTGTCTACCGAGGGTCATAAGACAGAAATCCCTCTCCCCCCCTTCTCTTCATTGCTGTATATTTTTTATAAGTGAGGGGAAGCATCTGTCTAATAATCAACGTCTCATCTTAATGTTTAATATGTCATGTTTAATATGTAGTTTTTAATATGTAATATGTCCAATATATATTCGTTCCCTAATTTCTCTAATATTTTTTAATATGCCACTGTTTAATATGCCACTGTATCATATTTCTTTCATTGTTTAATGCGATAGTCGACCGCCATCAAATACGAGTCTTTGTTCTAGCACTAATTTGAGCTAAAGCCCCTCCTCCACCTGCCACATACACCCCCACTAATGCGCACGTCGCAAAAATGGAAAACCACAGATTTACCCTAATAAAATTTAGAGTTCTGGTGGCCGTACCATAAACCCTCGCCCAGAAAAGAGAATGTGGGGTTTTCCTCTTGCATATGTCTCTCTGTGTGTGCGTCTCCGTTCCGGTTTCTTTCCCACTTGTCAACTATCTTTATTAAATATTCCCTCTTTTATACTCCTTTAGGTTCCAATGCTTCTATTTTCAGTTAAAGTTTTTTGTTTTCAATGTACAGTGTAATAAAATAGACGATCGTAACTTCCTTTAGACCTTTCCCGTATCAACCTCACATTCTTCCATGCTCTCATAGTATGCTTCTACAGTTTTCGTATCATAGAGGGGTAAAAAAGAACCCACCCCGGAGGTTCGGATTCAGTCCAGTAGTCAAACGGGCAGCAACGAGGGTAACGGGGGTAAATGGTGGGGTATTCGTGTGATCTGCTTATATAAACTTGAAATATCAGAAACTTCTTAAATATAAAGAGAGCCCATCCGAAAACACTTGGCCTCTTATTCCACTCGTTTCTTATACTAAAACAAAGGAAAAGAAAAATGTCTTCTTCGTTAAGTAGTTCCCTCTCGGGACTGGTCACTTCTTTAACAGGTGGTGCTGCTAGTGGAACAGGTATTATTAAATTAGTTCCATTGGTTAAAGCGATGCTTAAGATTGAAACTGTACCGGAATACCTCATTGAATATGCTTTGAGTGTTCAACATTCCATTTTTGGTTCATACCCTGATAGTAAAGACGTTGCACCATCTGCTATCTTTACTGCGGTTTTCTTTATCCTGATGTGTGCACACTTATTCGTGTTCTCCAAGAATTATAGTAGGGGTCATAAATTTTGGTTATCGCTTGGGTTTGCTTTCAACTGTGCTTTGCGTTTTATTGGATTTGCAATGAGAATCTCTTGGGCTAAGGATGTCCAACGTTTAAAACTGGGATTGGCTTCATCGGTTTTCCTTATTGTTCCAATTGTTTTCTTGGCTTCTTTTAATATGATTCTTGCTCAGAGAATTTTCACTTGGAGACACCCTCATATGGGATCTGCCAGATGGTTTTGGAATGGTTTGCTCGTGATGTATTTCTTTGTTGCTGGTATCGTTGTAATGGCCATTCTTGGTGCTATCCTTCCATATTGCTATTTCTTATCTGAGCATCATTACCACATGTGTAAACAAGTTGTTCAGGCCTCTGCAGTGTTCAATGTTCTTTACTGTGTTAACTCTACTTTATTGCTCGCTGCAGCATTTCTCATCCCACCAACCAAGGCTGCTCAAAACGTTTGGACTTATCAGCCTTGGTGGATTGAAAACTTTGGGGTGTTCTACTATGTTCCAAAAGGTTCCTGTCAACGTGCTGAACAATCATTTGCAGAGAGAGATCCAGAAGCTGGTAATGCTGTGAGAATTATCCCTTCAACTACTCATCACACAAATACTTTGGAGAAGATTCACTCTGTTACTTCTAAGTCTGGTAAATTGGATCACAACCACTCGATCTTTGTTATTTGCTTCACAACTTTCTTGTTATTAATCTCTTCAACCTTTAGATGTGTTTCTTGTTTCATTGATGAAACCTATTCTGCGCAGTCTTGGATTTACAAGCCAGTTGTTATGTACATCATGCTCGGTGTTTTTGAGACTATCATCAACGTCATCTACTTGATGTCTCGTGTTGATTTAAGATTCTACAGACCAGACAAGCTGAAAGCTGGTCTCTGTGGTTCAAGAAAGGCATCTCTCGCTACAGAGCCTGCAGATACTTTGCATGACCAAAGATCAACAGAAGACAAGCCATACTCCGACGTGCTCCACCACGACAACGACCACAGCTCTACAGAGTAGGCTTCTTTTGCTTATTTATACTTTGTTTATTATATATACCCCGTTAAATTTAATGTTTCTATGCTGGTTGCTTGTGTCCTCGGGCTTTCAAAACCGTTTGATTTGTAATGCGCAACAAAAAAAGGGGTCAGTCACAGATTTATATAAACTGACCGTTTCTCCTGCATTTTCAGTTTTGGCCTAAGCCCAGCGTCTGGAAAGATGACACCATAACCAGTGCTTGCCGTAGAGGTGCTGGGATAAAACTGAAACTCGTCCTACTGTTCGGCTTCATAGATCTCCAGAGACCACAGGCAGGAGACTGGAAAATCCGGGGAAGCGAAGATGCCCGTCACGTGACACCCTCCCCGCCAAATGCCTCGCTTTTGGAATTGGAGCTGAATTCATTGCTCTAAACAACCGCGCGGGTAACGCTCAGAGGGACCAACTCCACCAGAAAGCATTCAGTAGCAAGAAAGATGTCTGATACGGAGACTGAGGAGACAGCCGCTGAGACTGTGATTGAGTACATTGAAAGCGCCGTGGAGGATCTGCGTGTAAGTTGAATTTTAGTTTGTCTTTTGACGCTGTTTGGGTGGCAAAATGCTAACATGAAGCCTAAGGTAACGAAGGACTACATCTCCTACGCTACGGTGCTGGAGGTGAACCTCGAGAACCCCTCGAGATTCACGGACGACGAGAAGGCAAGGATCCTGGACACGCTGAACGAGGTGCTCGTCGCCAACTTGGACATCGTAGAGGAGATTGGCTGGGACATACCGAACATGATCCTGCCCTTCTTTGAGCTGCACTGGGACTATGACGGTGCTCTGCTGACTGACACCGACACGCTGAAGATGAACATGCGCCTATTCGAGACGATTGCGAGACACGGTAACCCTAAGGAGGTGTTTGTCAAGAGCATTGAGCTGCTTAGCGGGCTGGACTACTCTGACATTGAGACCCCGAAGAAGGAGAGGATCCTAGACGTGAAGTTCTACGCGCTGCTGGAGCTGCTGGGGTCGTCGATAAAGAGGATCAACACGATCTACCCCTCCAAGTTCTTGTCAATGGCAATCGCGTGCTTGCTTGGCTGCTTTGTGAGATACATCAGCCACAACCCGCACCATCGGTTCATCTCACGAAGACTCTACGTCTTTGCTAGGGACTACCTGCCACCTCTGAAGCCGCTGAACTGGCTCAAAGAGCACAATATCACCCAGGAAGACGCCAACAGGCTCGACGACGACGAAAACTATCTACAGAGGAAGCTGCTGCAGAGCTTTGTAACGCAGTGCAGTGCTTTATCGTTCACAAAGTACGGCTTGGGCTTTGCCCTTGACAAGTACAGGGAGGTGAAGATGAAAGAGTTTGGCAAGGTTCCGATCATCAAGGAGAAGACTGAGTCGATGACTTCGACGAGGGACGCCTTTGCGAGATTCATCGGGCTGTGTATGAGCTTTGACATTGACTTTGAAGTTGAAATTACAAATCTGAAGAAAGACTCTGTGACACTGCTGGAAGCCGCAGTGGAGTCCATCAAGGACTACAAGCCGAAAGAGGGAGAAGAACCGGAAAATGAGCAGGACTTGCTCATTCAGGCGACTGTGGGTCTCTGTATAAATGACCACCTGAAGAATGCCTTCAACCCAGGACAGTCTGTGATACCGATGTCGCCAATCGGCTTCTTAAACTACTCTGCCCAGTATATCTACGAGGAGAGACTGCACGGACATGTATCGAAGTCCTCGGCCGTCACTTTATTGGAGGCGATGTCCATGCACGTTCGCTTCTTAACGCCTGCGCTGGTCACACCAAAGCTCAGCTCAAAGGGTATTCTGGACTCTGTTCTTTACTGGGATTGGAGTGCAATTGACACATCCACCACCGAGGAGTTCCAGGCTATTCCAAAGTACATTCTTGTGCTTTTCCTCCAGTCCACCATCTACTTTGCTTGTACAGACGAGGATCCCCAGTACAGATTCATGCTGTTCACAATGATGGTTCGCGTCCTAGCAAGCATCAAAGAAGATGAAGCTTATCAATTCATTGTTGATACACTAGCAACAGCTCCGCTGGAGACTGCTAAAGCCGGTGTTGTTAACGTGTTGAAGGACTTTTTAATCCGTGAACGCCCAATGCCAGTGGCTGACCTGAGTGAGGTTATGGATAAGACATCCATTCAGGACGACAAGAAGAAGGCTGACGGTCCACCTTTACCAAAGCGTCATATCATTGAGCTGACCCCATCACGTGCTGAGGATATCTACGCACTTACACGTGAATGTCTTGATGAAGCCTTTGACGGTGAAACCATTGATGGCTCGAGATTTAAGACACTGTTGGGATTCCTCAACCTGTTGATTGGTATCAAGTCAAGATTCCCACAAGATCTTTTATCTGAGATTGTCTCAAATACAAAGAAACGTTTAAGCGAAGGTAAGACGTGTGACGATGAAACTACAAATGTCGAATTTGCAAATGTTGCCATTGAGTCACTCTCTGGCTATATTCGTGAACAGAAATAATCCTGTCTGTATATAAATATAAGATAAAACGATCGATTTCACTGTTTAGGCAGTAGAGGTTGTGGTGCTATTGGTGCTAGGGGCATCAAAGGTGCCAGCTTCCTCTGCTGTGGGACGACGCTTGTAGCTTTGGGGGTTTGCTGCCTAGAAGTTGTGCTTTTCTTCTTTGTCGCCGTCGTTGATGACGCTGGTGTGTTTGTTGTTGTGCCTGTGGATGGTTTCTTTCTATTACGTTTTATTGTACCATCAGCACGTTCTATACGGGCAGAAGCACCTTCTTCTACCAACGGACCCCAAAAGACAAAGAATCCATCTTTCGTAGAAGCACGCTGCTCTTCCCATAACATTTCTGTATCATCAATAAACGGATCATTCATGTCGTATTGTCCAATTTTCGGTTTACCCTTTTGTAGTTTTCTACCATCAATCTTAACTGGCTCTTTCTCTTCTTCTTTTTCCTTTGGCTCTTCATCGTCATCATCTTCCATGTCATCGTCATCGTCATCGTCGAGATCATCATCATTAAACATAAATCTTGAAGCATTTGGATGTATATTCTTCCAACCATACTTATTTTCACACATCTTCATAACATTGAAAACCACCTGTGCAGATCCCGGTCCTTCACTTGGTGTTCTTAAAGGAACGTGCAGTGCAATGATTGGCTCTTCGTTTGCTTGATCATTGTCGCTTGGTGTTACCGATGGGGTAACAACATCCACGATTGTTGGTGGTGGGACTGAAGATTGAGGATTTGGTTTTTTCAACTGTTTGTTCATCAACTCTGTAAATGGGACTTCTTCAACTTCGGGTGTTTCGCTTGCAGCTTTCTTCTTGCCCTTCTTTGTGCCAGCAGTCGCTGTTGCTGGTGCCGAAGTATCAGCTTTACGTTTTCTGCTAACTTTAGCCTTTAGTGGAGGTTCTGAGACTGGAGGTGCAAACACGACTTGTGGTGTCGGCTGTGGTGCCGGCTGTGGTTTAATCTCCACAGCTGGTGATATGACTTGACCATCTGGTGTTACTGTGTGATGCAAGAAAGTCGTACCAAACTGTTCAGCTTTATTCTTCGGTTTGATTTTAAGTGGTGGTAATGATTGGTATTGAATGGGTGAAAATACCGGTGGACTTGGTGTTGTCTCAGTGTTCATTAAGTTCATAATACTTGGTCTCATCCCAGCAGGCGATTTCTTTAGTTCCTTAGTCTCTTGGTTAATTTGAGTCTCAACTTTTGAGGTCTCAACTTTAATTGGAGTCTCAGCTTCCTTTGGGGTCTCAGCTTTGGGGGTCTCAGTTTCTTTTGGAGTCTCCTGTTTCTCTTCTTTCTCAACCTTCTTCTTTACAACACGAGGTTTTCTTGTTCTCTTGGTCTTTTCTTCTTCATCCTTTGAGACGATTGACTCGATTGCAACGCGTGTAGAGCGACGTGTCGCTCTCTTTTCAGGTTCCTGTACTTTCTTTTCTGCTTCATCCGGCAAAGCATCGTCTAATGAGATTGGCCTGTCTGCGGTTCCAATCTTCTCCTCAACTCCCAGTAAGGAAGTTATCGAGATCCCTTCTTTGATCTCTCCCATTTTCTGTTCTGAGGATTATCAAAAACGTGTGCCTTTGTATATAAAACCGGTGCTGAGAGTTGTTTTGTTGCTTCTTTTCATTTCCAATTTTGCTCGCGAATTAAAGTCGGATACGATCATTTTTTTAACTACGGCCAGGTAGAAAAAATAAGTTTAGAGACGGGTCACGTGACATGGAATTCCGTCTTATCTACTAGCTGTAATTTTATTATCATTAATTCATTATGCTCTATCGAGTTGCAATTTATCCTTATGATAACCGAGTTTGCCCAACTTTAAATATGTATCAGTTCCATAGCCCTTTAAAGAATGAACAACCAAATCACCGTTCCAGTAGTCAGCATAAACTTTGCACATTGCTAAACCCAATCCCAGCTTATACTGAGCAGGTCTCTGAGCCAAATTTAAAAGCGTAGCCTCTTTCATTCTGTTGTCGTCAATTCCACCAACTGAAGTTTGCATTAAGGACTTTCTGGCCTTCATATTTGAGTCCTTTGACGCTGCCATTGCCTCCAGGTCCAAATGCGGTAAGCGGTGGAAATTATTCAATGACTGACGTGCCAAAACGGGATCTTTTGCAAATGACCATGATTTCTGAATTGGTTCCATGTCAACACCACCACCACGGTCAGAGAATCTGAAACCAACGTTGTCACGTGAGTCGATCAAGCAGACTTTCACGGGTGGTGGTGTCTCACCCACCATTTTGTTTGGTTTTGCGATGAAATGCTTAACGGTGGCCTCATAACAATTTCTTAAGATTTCACCTAGCATGTAGTGCAAATGAGCAGTCAAGAAGTAAAATTGCACGTTTGTTGCACCTTCGATTACCAATTTGGGCATCTGGATCCCCGGGTATAAGTTTTCAATGAAATTGGAAGCGTTCTGAGCTGAAATTTTTAAGTGTTCCTCAGCAGAACATTTAAAGAAGATATCACCGATAAACTGCTTTGATCTGCCGGTTGTTGGGTCATTTTTGAAATTTTTAGTTGAAGATAAATGCTCTTCAATGATTAATCTTCTTGAGATTCTTGCTCTTAACAAAGACGAGATCAACTCATCTAAGTTCTCTCTTGATAAAGACTGTATGATACAGCACTCCAAAGCTCCCATCATGAGATTTGGTAAGTTCAAGAGATTGACATCTGTCAAGACGTCTTCTAACATTTCACAGAACTTATCATTGTCTTCAATTGTTTTAATTTTTGGAATCTTTCTGAATCTTTCGAAGATATCAAAATACGATTCGTAAACTTTGGCTAAGTGGAAGTTGTTCACAACATTGAACGGTAAATCTTGTAATTCTCTTAGTTTTAATGCGATTCTTATTGGTAGCTCCATCCTTACAAAGTTGGCACTCGATATGATCTTACTCTCCGTTAGTGTCTTACCGTACATCGCAAGATGCTGTAGCGTCACAGGGTGAGGAGTACGACGACTCCAATCCTTAACGACCGTGTTTTGGTAGAAATGCTGTGGGTTTAAATATGGTGAGTGTAATGGGAATGGCCCTAAATCTGATAAATGTCCAGAGATATCCTCAATGTGCTGGTGGTAGTTCGAGAAGTCAGGCTTCTCGTTGAACTCGAACTTGGTCGACAAGGACCTTATGAATCTCCTTTTAATCATTGATGATTTGGTGTTTTGGTATTTGTGGACTGAAAATATGGAAAGAAGAAGATGTTCAATTATGTACAAATTTCCCCATGGTTGTTCCGGGATGTCGGGGTGACTCGCCAAATGGACCAGCGGGACGTTCTGTCAAGCGACAAGAAAAAAAAAAAAAAAGTACTCAGATAAAGGCAGACAAAAGACGCTAAAGTCTGCTTTTTTTCGCTGGGCTTAATCAAATAGCCACAATTCGCCTACTCAAGCAGCTATAACTCTAAATTGTTTAAATTAGAGAGCTCAGGGCTTTATCAATCCTTCGGTGATTGGAGACAAATCTGGTACGCGCCGCACGCCGTCGCGCCATTCTTTGGGTCATTATTTTCGGCATGTCATTTTGGCGTCTTTACACAGTGCCGCATAACCATTACTGCTTATGGATTTGTACTGGCGTCCTTTCGCCAAAGCGTTTGGGGGCAGGGGCGGCCCGCGAATCCGTTCTATGTTCATCCCCTTTTCCTTGGTGAAATAAAACGAATTTGTAAGGGAAATAACGCCCCCTCCACCGGTTCAACAGCTTCACCAAATCAAACCCAAAAAAGTGGAAAGAAAATGTCTACACCAGCACGTAGAAGACTCATGAGAGACCTTAAGGTGGGTATTACAAAAAAGTGTGCAATTTTTGAGTGAAACTAACATTATAAAGCGTCTTCAAGGTGATCCACCTGATGGTGTATCTGCTACGCCATTAGCAGAGAACGTCATGGTCTGGAATGCTGTTATCATAGGGCCGGCTGACACGCCATTTGAGGATGGAACCTTCCGTCTCACAATCAATTTCGATGAACAATACCCTAATAAACCACCAAACGTGAAGTTCATCTCGCATATGTTCCACCCAAACGTCTATGCTAGTGGTGAGCTTTGTCTTGATATCTTACAGAATAGATGGTCGCCTACATTTGATGTTGCTTCAATCCTAACATCAATTCAGTCCTTGCTGAACGACCCAAACATCTCGTCGCCTGCCAACGTTGAAGCTGCTAACTTATATAAGGATCACTCGTCACAGTACGCTAAGAGAGTGAGAGAAACGGTAGAAAAGAGTTGGGCTGACGACATCATGGACGGCGATGACGACGAAGAACTCGACGATGAAGAATGATACAATACAAATATCCAGAAATATTCAACAAACTATTTCACAACACATCCACAATTTTAATGACCCACACCACACGTCCCCCAGTTTCTCTCGGTCTTACACCTATGTTTACTATTACTTTGATTTGAAAAATGGGCTAATAACAAAACTAAAACGAAAGCTCTCATTTTACTGTCATCTGTGTTTCCTCATGTCTCTTTTTATATCTCTTTCCTTTGCTTTAATTATATCTGCATGCTCTCTTTACTCTGTTCAGTTTTGATATATTTATGTATATATTCTGGGACCTTTTTATATATATTTATATACAAGTTCATTTCAACCATAAGAAATACCATTTCTTTAGCTTCTTCTTCTCTAGCTGCTCCAACTCCAGCTTTTTCTGTAACTCTGCGGCCTCGTACTCCTCTTGTCTCTTGATGTCCGCTAGCATGTAGGGACTCTCTGGGATATCACCGATCATGCCACTCTCACCAACGATTTTATCTCTGTATAAGGCGATCATACTTATTATTACGCAAAGATAAACCACGACTTTACTCACTGGATCCAGTCTTCTTGTCATTTTCTTAAAGTCTTGTCGTCTGTTCTCGGATACCTGCCAAAGGTCAACTTCTGGTAGTTTGGTGACTTTTTCAACAACTCTCTTTGATGGTGCTGTGAATGGTAGGTCTTCAGGCTTCACATTTGCGAATAAGTTATCTTGGAATCCTTCTCTTGCTTCCCAGTTACCGTAAGATATGAAATACGACATCATCTTAACATCATCTGGGATCTTACTCCATGGTTGCTTCATGCGTTTGCCAACCTCTTCGATCACCTGATCTCTGTGGAACTGTGAGAGCTTGACAAACTTCTTTGGGTTTGCATAGATTGGGCGTGTGTCAATTGGCTCAAAAGTCTCTTCATTACCAAGAATACCTTCAAACACTGATTTAAAAGAGCTGGAAACAAGTTCGGATCGTTCCTTGGCAGAAAGTTTTGGTGGCCTCTTTGCCGCTGTGGAGGGTGTGCTATAGAACCTTACGGTTCTTCCAATAACAGAAGGTCTAAACATTTGAGCTTAAAATTCGTAGAAAGCGTTTTTATACCTTTTGATGTTGAAAGTGAAAAATTGGCCTTCTTCTTGCTCGCTCTATGATCGGCTATTTACACGTCCACAATTGACAGATATTTCTACACGTATAAGTACAAAAAAGCTCTTTGTTATGTATTTCATTAAAAATTACTCGGAGTTCGAGTTATTGTCATTATTATCTTTCTCTGATTCAGATGGTTTCTTGTGTTTTCTTCTTCTCTTCTTCTTGTCGGTTGAATCACTTGTGTTTTCCACTTCTTTCTTCTCGGTTTTCTTCTTCTTAATACTCAATGGATTTGGCTCTTTTGGACCTTTTTTCTTCTTTTCTTTTAACAGTTTACTCTCTGTGTCAGCACCGACTATGCCACTCTTTGCGTTGTTCAAGCCACCTGTCAACTTAGATCTTTCCAATGTTTGACTTGCTCTTGATGACTCCATACTTAAAGGTTCCATTATCATAACTGAACGTTTCATGTGAATCAATGGTACACCTGGGATCTTCCTTAATGAGAATCTCAATTTATCGTTCTCACTAGCAATAACATATCTGTGCTTATTAGCACCGTTGACATTAACAATGCTCTTGATACACTCATGTGGAGGTTTAGAGTCTGGGGCAAGATGACCACAACGACGTCTTTCAAATGTCTTAGCGTACTCGATAGCTTCCTGATTCTTAGTCTCATAGAGTGCTTGCATGCAACACTGTGTAATCATTGGTTTCACTTCTGCCTGAAGAGTTCTAGCAAGACCTTTTGTTAAATCAAATGATGACTTATTACACTCAAGAACGATCGTATCATCAACAACAACTTGGTATGGCTCTCTGAACTTGAAAGTGTGCTGGTACACCAGCATCTGCTTTCTATATGACTTGGCTCTCTTCTGTCTCATACCTGCTCTATTGGCTTATTCCTATTCTCTTTCTATCCCGTCACACAGAAAAGACAAAAGTGAAATAAAAAAATTTGAGCGATGCCCTTCCCGTTTTCGCGGTGCTTATGTAATCCCAATTGTTATCGTTACGTAATCATATTCACCCTATTTCTCGGCCTCTATTTATAGCAGTGAGCTCACAATTAAGCCGATTAGCGTCCTTCTGTTGGCTGATTCACAGGGATTCAGCGAAGAGAGGATTGGCAGGTGGCTAGCAGGGTATGTTGTAGTTAAAATGTTGTGGTTATCTTTCCTTCTTTTGTTGTGCATCGCACTCGCTGGACCTCGGCTCAAAATGGCAAGATAATGGCTTCGGAATGAGGCACTCCTCGGAACGTTCCACGGACCTCTAAAAGGCGAGCAATGGACTTTTATAGTGCTTTTTTAATTATAATTAACTAAAACCCGTAAATTCCTGGTCAATTCACATTGAATAAATTGCTTCAAAAGCCAAAGCCTAATCGTTTCCTGATCAAGCTCTGACGTACGCAGATCTTCCGCACGCGCAGCGGGTCTACAAGAGGCAAAAAATCCGCTGATCAAACAAACCTGCAGCGAGTTTTCCTAACATTTTTTGAGGTTCACAGCAACTGCTAAAAGACAGGGGGAAAACTGTTGTTACAGTGAAAGTGGGTGTATATATAAACTGAGTTCCTTGCTTGGAAATAAGAAGAACTTTTTTCAAGCTCAGTTTAGCCGTAAATAATGTTTCTACGAACTCCACAAATCTTGCTGTCCAGGACCCTTCTCCGGCCATCAGTATCATGGACTTTACCTATCATCAACAACAAGATAATACCAAGCTCGGTGTGTCTCAAAAGGTTGCAGTCAACAATACCAAAGATCTCCTCGGAGGCCAAACCGATAAATGTCACCAGTAAGGAGTTATTCACAGAGGAAGAGAGGGCACTTGCGTCCCAGCAACGACTCAATGGGCTTGGTCCAAACGTCTCAAAATTACCTGAGAAATGGATCCCATACGCGGAATTGATGCGTTTAGAGAAGCCAGTGGGTACGTGGCTCTTATATATCCCTTGTACCTGGTCCATCTTGCTAGCTGCTACCCATTCAGCTGCTCCAATTGCATCTACGGCGTTCATGTTAACTATTTTCGGGATCGGTTCATTGATCATGAGAGGTTTCGGTTGTACAATAAATGACCTCTTGGATAAAGATTTCGATGACAAAGTTATAAGAACAATAGAGCGTCCAATTGCCTCTGGACGTGTCTCCACAAAACAGGCAGTTGCATTTCTTGGTAGTCAACTCCTCGTTGGACTAGGAGTTATCTTGTGTTTGCCATGGGACTGCTTTGTCCTCGGTGCAGTATCGCTACTCCCAGTCTGTACTTATCCATTGTTCAAAAGATTTACCTATTACCCTCAAGCTGTTTTGGCAACAGCTTTCAATTGGGGTGCATTGCTAGGATTCCCTGCAATGGGTGTCTGGGAACCTTCAACGATGGTCCCATTGTTCATTTCTTCATTCATGTGGACAATGACATACGACACGATCTATGCTCATCAAGATAAAAAATTCGATATTGCAGCCGGTGTTAAGTCTACAGCTTTAGCTTGGGGTGATAAATCTAAGCCAATCTTCAGATGTTTAACAGCTACTCAATTAGGACTATTATTATATGCTGGTACCCAGACTGCTATAATGCCCGGTTTCATCATGGCTTCAACTGTTTTCGGCTATAAGTTGTTCCAAATGATCAAAAAAGTCGATTTGGATGATCCAGCCAGTTGTTGGAAATATTTCACTGCAAATATCGGGTATGGTCTCTATATAACTTACGGCCTCTTATTTGACTATTTGTTGGTGGCTTTTGGTCTATGGTAGATAAAGCTTATAAAACAATCTCATTTAATATTAGAAATAAAATAAAAATTCATATACAAAAATACTAGTATACATAATAGAAGAAGCGAACAAAGAAAAATAACACAAGTAACTGAAAAGAAAAGGGGTGGTGTGGGTTTTTTTTGATTTACTCAAAATCGTTCAAGTTTTCTGCGAAGCTCTTTCTCAAATCAATTCTCTTTTGGCCGTGTAATCTTCTCAAGAACTCCATACCTTCTGGATCATTGGCTCTCAGGAAGTCATCGTCTCTGGTTGACCAAACACCATGGACATCCTCAGGTGGATTTTGACCTGTCTTTAAGAACTGCTCAAAGTATTTTGGAATCAAAACAACGTCACCACAGACACAAGTGATGATAAAAGTACCAAATTTCCTTTGGATACCGGTTTCCTCATACAGGGCATCAATCAACTGCTCAGCATCACCGGATTCATAGTTTCTATTAACAATCTCAGTGATCTTACTAACGACTGACATCAATGGCTGGAATGTGAAGAATTTAGCAGTGACCAAGTCTTCAGTTAAGAATTCCTCTGGATCGATATCTGCGTTAGCATTGTTGGCAATAGCAACGGCTTGAGCAGCTTGTGACTCAAACAAGTTATTTGAAGTGATTCCAGCCAATGCGCTTTGATCACCAGATAAGAACACATTAGCAGCATCATTCTGGGAAGTAGCAGCAGTAGCATTGGTTTTTCTCTTCTTGTACTGTCTTGTTGCGTCCTGGTATTGATCATTATGTTGAGCCAATCTCTCAGAGATGACGGCCTCAATGTTATCATCGTCTGTCTTCTTGCCCTTGGCACCCTTGTACAGGAATCTACCAGTGAAGTTTCTCATCTCTGTTGGCTGTCTACCGGCAGCCACTTCAGACTCATAGTAGCCAATGTACTTATCAATACCGAATGGAATGGCAAACTTTCTATAACGATCTCTCCATGCTGCTCTGGAGTGGCCAGTGTTGGCCTCTGCGAGCTTCTCGAAGAACTTACCAGGCAAGACGATGTCCTTAGGGTCTGTCTCAGCGGACGTATCCTTTTCATTTAAATAGTTTCTCACTTGCTTACACAAAGTGAAGTCATCCTTAGCAGTGAATTTGTTCTTCAAAGTCTTTGGCATTTCGCTCACCTTGATCGGCTGTCCTTGCTCGTCACAAACCAATGAGCCATCAGGATTGACCTGATAAACGTATACCAAACGAACGGCTAAGTGGGTACGGAATCTGTAACGGATAGAGTTACCTGTGTGTCTGCCGATTGTTTTGGCAATCTCGTTGTAGAGCTTATGAGTAGAACGACGATGTGGGTGCTTTCTGACTTCCTCCAGGATTATCTCATCCTCCTGCTGGGTAAACCCATTCTTATTGTGTAAGTTAATACGGTCCTCACGCGTAACGAACATTCCATTTGGAACGGCAGATGCAGCAGCAAGACGGGCTTCACGAGAAACAGGGTCAACGTCTGCAATGGCAGCTTCTGCTGCTGCTGCCACGGCGTTCTTAGCGGCCTCATCGTCAACAACGGCAGCACTGATGCCTTCAGTAGCAGCAACCTGTGTGGTTGGGTCTTCAGCGTGCACGGCAGCCTCCTTATCCAGGTAGTTCATGAGGTGCTGAACACCAAAGCTTCTGTAGTCACTAGGATCCTGGCATTGCTTCTTCTCGACACTCTCGTAGACGAACTTAGGGTCCACAGGGTTACGAGCCTCATCGGAGCTTGTAGAGAGGAAGATGGCATTGTCTTCTTTATCTGCGATTATACCACCGTTTTCAGTAACAACTTGTACAATCTGTGGACGGTTATCCTCCTCCGCAGGGACGAAGAACTCCAATGGACGACCGTTTGAAACGAATAACTGACCTCTACGTGTAATTTGTTAGTATGTCTGCCTGTGTTTGTTTACGATGCGACGCGTCAGCTTCTTTGTTTACTTTCGGGGAGCAAACGACAATGGCCAGCCCGAAAAAGACAGAAGGCAAAAACATCACCAACAAATAAGCTCATGTCAACTTACTCCATTTTCCACAGGACTTTTCTTCGAATTTAAAAAGATATTCCAGCAAAGTCTATGGTTTCACCTCTTATGAGTGGTGTGTGGGTGTCACTTTGGGTATAAAATCGTAGAAGGTTTGTTGGTGTCCAGATGAAAATCACTGAGCTTTCAAAAAAAAACATGTTGGTGATCGGGTGGTCTTCTGAAATTTTCGCGGAGTCTCGCGAGCACAGTTACCCGGCCTATGCTGGTCACCAGTTCTACAATTTGCAATTTTTGTGGGGTAAAGCCAACTGTTATTGCTGAGTTTTGCCAGAAAAGAAACGAACAGAGGGAAATGACAGAGGCTGTGAAGACCTATCGCTTGGCTCTTTACACTGTGCAGTTTGTTGTGTCCCCAGAGTTTGTTGATCAGTTTTCTAGTGGTCTACCACGGCTGTTGACTAAGCTCCACATCAATGACGAGACTACAAGAATCAGTATCATTCAGACACTGAGAAACTTCGTCGATGACTACAAGGCTATAATGGAATCTAGAAGTCCGGCTTCTCAGCTCATGACAAAGACATCTCGTTCATTTATTAAGCGATTTCTCGCAGTATTTGGTATCCTTGTGTTGACTATACCAATACGTAAGAGACGATTCTCCATTGCGAGATCTGACTTAGTTTCGCCTTCACAGTATGCCACTGCAGCTGCCACATTAACATCTGCAATGCCACTCATACGGAAGATAGTACCACAGTCTATCAAATCATCGTTAATCCTCTCTTCAGCTTCTCTTGCTATGATGCCAGAGGGTTACCCAAAGGACTATCTTTCGGTCTATGCACTTTTCCAAGGACTTGAATCATTGGCTCATATATTGCAAGACAAATTGTCTTGCAAACTGCAGTATTGGGCCCTTATGCCGATTTGCCTCTCTCAGCTCTTACAGCAACTATCGACGTCCCCGGATCATCTCCCAGGCTTGGTCTCAAAGTTATTCACTGGTCTCTATTCGGGATTAATCGAACAAAAGCCCGTTTGGTATAACGCTGAATGGCCAAAGACAATTGATACATTCGTTAGAATCAAGAAAGTTAAACGAGTAAACAGAGGACTATTACGCACAGATGTTATCCTTACGAGAACTAACCCGGTTCACACCAATGCCAAATTCTCAGTTATGAGTCCCTCAGAGCCTAGTCTCTCTAAAGTTCTGATCTCTCAGGCTCCAAAGAAGTGGTTAATGGTATTCCTTTTGTCAGCTCCATTATTCTTTGCCACGTATAGGTTTAGATCAAAGATGTCTGATACAACAACAGGTTCTTCCAATGATATTTTATCCACCAGCGCATGTACTAGTTGCCAGGATGATGATGATGTTGATGGTAGTACAGATGACATTATTACAAAAGGCGAAGATTCAACATCGGCAGATAATAAAGTCGATGCGGTGCAATTTGAGTATAGTCCACTACCAGATTTCGAGCCATCTAACAAGAATTCTTCGGATCTACAGAAGGCAATTAAATCTGCTGGTAAGCTCTCCACTGTTACCATTGGTTCACTTGTGACCTCTTATGTCCTCTTCACTACTCGCCTTCATCCTCGTTTGAACGGTCTAATATCAGGTTTGTGGTGGTACGCTTACCGTGATACGGCAGCTGACCCACTCTTTGCCTATTTGGCACGTATTACTCTGCTTTCCATATTCAGGCAGAAAAGAGATAAGAACATGAAGAGTAAAAACTCGGTTCTGAAAAATCTCTGTGGGGTTTGGGGTTCTACAGTTGTTGGAACTATTGCTGTGACATTGCTGATGAAATTAAATGACGAAGGTAAAAATATTAGTGGAAGATTTGGGAAATATGCGCAGTTCATAAAGACTGGTGGTAATATTGTTTAGCTTTAATAGGAATAATAGCTACAAATAAATTTGGTCCGAGCAATAGCAGCTGATAATGCGGGTTTATTCCGCTTGCGCAGGAACTCTGCATAATCTGCGTAATCGTCTAATTCTTCTGAGACATGAAAGGTTCTTGAAAGAATATAAGAAATTTTATAGAGAAACTCTTGAACTTTATTATGATAAAGATCCATAGAATCATTAGCCAAGGAGAAACCGGAAAGTCAGTGGTGGCTGAGTATTGGAAAACTCTCTCACTCCGTGGGAAATAATAAGCACTCATTTTTTTTCTATAGAGATCTGAGAGAATTATTGTAGTTGAAGAAAATATTTTTATAAGAAATCTTGTTAATCAGTTCCTTCTTTTATCTTGTCTTCCTCTTGTAAACACTGCTCTTTCTACAAATGGTTAATATATTACACCGCAATTATCTCTTTGAGTCTGACTGTGACGAAGTCGTATTAAGGAAGAGCACTAGCGTCACTCAGCCGATTTCAAATATGCAAGGACCAACCAGATCTTACCCTTCCCAACTCCAAACAACAGAAACTGGAGACGCCTCTTGCAATCCAGTGATTTCAATGCGTTTATCCATGGACAGATCCAACTATCACACCACAAACTCCAAAGGTGAGATAGTTCTTATTCAAAGGCCACAGATTCAATTCAAAACAACTGGAAGAATATCAAGGAGATTTAAGGAAGAGCTTAAGCCAATAGAGTCTCCTCTTAAATTGGAAGATACTATAAAGCACTCCGATAAGCCTTACTGCTCTATTCCATCTTTGAGATGCACATCTGTTAAATCTTCCCTCAGTAAAGTCCTTTCTGTAATACGTAATTCTGCTACAGATCATGAAGTATCGAAAAACGAAGTTGCAACTTTTGTAGTCAATAAAATCTGTTCTCAGAAAAAGAACAAGCAGACTGAGCTAATTGAACAGATACCAAACACACCTGAATTTCAAAGTCTCAGGGAAATTGCAAAGATCAGTTACTTCCATGCCTATTCTAAACACCATTGGTTGAGAGTGAAACGCTGTATATTGGAGGTTATTAGTCTATACAAACTTGATGCTATCCTTTCGGATACCCCACATAATTATAGACTTGAATTTGGCCATAGAAGTGAATTCACCAAAGCAGATAATATGATAAGCTATACCATTATGTCACTTGTCCATTTTCCTTTGTTTGATAAGCGTTCTCGTGAGGTTTCATTTTGGAAGAGGCTTACTTCAAAACCTCAAAAAACCAAGTATATCATTGAATTCATTGATACATTTGTTTCAAATTATTTGAAGAAGAAGAAATCTGGCATTGACCTCGCGGTAAACTCTCTGATTAGAAATGCTTTACCAAATAACAGGAGATTTATAACAGTGTTGTGCCTTCATGAGACACCAGGTTATCTGATAAAGTGCTACACCAGGGGTATTGAGATCAATTCATGGTGTGAAGATCTTTATGACAGATCATTATCTAACTTTAAGTTTGAAAAGGAAAGAGTGAATCTTATTAAGAGATGTATCGAAAACTACGAGCTTTGCATGAGAGATGATTGGCATGTTGAAGAAAAGGAAGACGAGAGGATTTCTGTCATGAAGTCACAGCTTGAATTCCTGAAACATAGTGAATTCTTTTATAACCCTGAAGACTTTATTGTTGAGTAAAACAAATATAAGCAAATTAGCATATATGTGGTAGTCAATAAGAGTACAAATATAATGGAAAACCCATCTCCAACAACAGGGCACGCGGAACACAGATTTCCAACTGCAGTACAGAACATACAGGCCGAACTTGGGGGTCTTGGATTATTGTTAGTGAGTTTTCAACTCATAGATGAAGATATATTAAGCATGAGATATTACTATCAATTATTCCCATTAAAATGCAAAACTACATTAGTGGATTCTACTGTGCGCGGCGAGAAGCTATTTTCCAAATATTTAATATTAATGGTTTACATTTACAAATATTCTATTTATGAGCCCTGAATATATGTATGGTGACTTATTTTAGTTGGATATGGTTAAATTACATATAAATTTTAAAGTATTCAGAGGCCTTTCCAAATTTCGATTGTCATATCTATAATGGAAAATAAAATTGATCAGAAATACGACTTTATGATTTTTGAAAAGTTTAATACTGTCCTCTTAAAAAGCCCACTTTTTGGATATTGATATATATAACTAAAATCGTTGATCTAACTTATATCATATTACATAATCTTAATATCTCTTATAATTGCGCTTCAAGAATTGTTGAATTTAAAAGTTCCCCTAGTTGTTAAAGTCACAAGATTATGGTGTCCGGATGATGTCCGGGTTAAATCTCAAAACACGAGAGGGATGACTTGATCTCAAATGCTACAATAAGTTTAATTCATAGATCATATAAAATTCCAGGAATAATACAAACAAATTAAGCTAAAACAATATTAAGAAGTAAACAGCAAGAATAAAGAACACCATAAACAAAGAAATTATAATACAATAACCAGTTCAGACCCATGGATCTGTTGAAGAACCCAAATCACCGACATTATCCAACTTCTCAGATCCCGAAGCGTCAACAACGACTTGATGCTGTACATTGACATCGTCATCCTTTTCATTCGCTTGAGCAACGTCTAACAGAGAAGAGTACAAATGGTTCAGCTCATTTAGATCGGGGATAGCCATGGGTTTAAGTGTGTAGACCAATTGTCTAAAAGAATGGCTCTTAACAACAGAGAGTGCCAGTTTGTTATCTCCCAAGAACTTCATAATTTCTCTTTGGAATTTGGTTTGTGTGTATGGAGACTGGTCAAACATTGATAAGTCTAAAGCTTCAACGGCAGCATTTGCAGCGGCATCAGCAACGGCAGCAGCTTGGGAATCACTTACGTTGTTGCTCTGTTGCGACTCTGATGATAATGGATGTGGTTTAAAGTTGTTTGTCCCTGTGTTCAAGGTGTTGAAGAACTGGCGACCATCTGCCCCAGGGTTCATCATGTGGTCTCTTCTTTGGTTGATTGAAGTTCTGTCGATCTTATGAGTCTTCAAATGTTCGCCTAACTTCTTTGGAGAACCTTTATCAGATTCCAATCTCTTTATGGCTTTCCCACAGAAGTCACATGTGGCCAAATTACAATCATGAGGATCCTGAATGAACCAATTCCAGACCCAAGATTTCTTCTTAGCACCAAACTTCTGACCAGGTTTGTTAATTCTCGGCTTTGTAATTTTTGGGCCCTGAGTTCTTGGTGCTCTAACTTTTGAGGAGTTCACAGCTGCTTGCGCAGTGGTTCTTGCAAAAGCAGAGGCAGCGGTGGCAGCAGCAGCAGCGACTGCTGCGACTGCTTCCTTCTCAGACGCAGTTCCAATAGATGGATCAATTGGAACGCTGTTTTTGTCCTGGTGATGGTGGTTCAGCTGATGGTGAACCCTTGCCAATTGCGGGTCGTGAGTTTCATCAAAGTTCGACAGTGCCTGCTGAAGCGCAGTATCGATGTTATCATTGTTGTCATTACTTCTATGGAAGTTCACAAGGTTCAAGTTTGACATGGTGTGAAGCTGGGGTAAAACCGGGGGTATGGGCCTGTCTGAGTTTCGACTTATTGTTTACACTTTGGGTTATGGCCAATATTCGGGCGGTTTTTTGCTTGTTTTTGTGGAGAGGAAAAACAACTAAGGAGACAGAAGGCCGACAAGTGCAATGGAATGGATTTCAAAAGAGAATAGCCAGTGGAGCGCTCAGTGTAAAGCTGTTGTTTACTTATTGTTTACCGCCGTTAATAAGTCCGGTCGGATCCCTTTCACAGTGGTGGTCGGAATTGTTGATCTTTTTTTCGCTTGCTTGCTCAGAGCGAAAATTTTAAAAAGCGGTTTGCGCACTATCTGAAATGTAAACAAAGCAGAAATATTATAAGCTACATCAATGAATTAAGGGGGGGGGGGGCAGAAGTGAGAGTTCTCAATTATATAATACAATGTAAATAAGCTGAGTTTTCTTTTTTACAATAAGAGAAAATTGAAAAATAGGAAATAAAAAAGAGCGTAGATGAAAGGTCAAAAGAGAAGGGGCGGGGCCCATATATAAAAAAAGAAGAAAGGTAGGTGATGATGGAGGGCGGGGGTATTTGGTTGTTCAGAGCCAAAGGGAAAGAACGTGACCATTAGACATTAAACTGATAAAAATTAAAGGCAAAGTAGGGAGGCCGGGGGGGGGGGGAGGAAAGAATATCAAGTCGGAAATTCTATTAAAGAATCCGTCAGTCCTTCTTGAGTTCGTCCAATTGATGGAATATAATGGGTTTTTTAAAGCATTTTTTGTTTCTTTTTATTTGATCGTATGGGGACTGGGAAACACAACAGACTTACACAGACTCTTGGTCCTCCTTGTCGTGACGTCTGATCTTGAAGAACTTAATACCGCTCTCATTACCAATTGTTTGCTGTGGTTGCTGAGCCTGATATGGGTCTTCAAACTCAGCCTGATTTTGCTGAGCGACTGGTGGATAGATAGGAACTTCACCCTCTGCAGCCTTAGCAGCGGCCATGTTAGCTCTGTGCTTCTTGTAAGAAGCACCAATAAATTCACCCCAAGAGATACCGAATAAGATAAGTAAACAAGCGACGGAGGCCCATGTGACACCTAAGAGAGATGGACCAATGTGTGCGTAAGCATCCTCACCTGAGAAAGCAGACTTAGCCATAACAATTGCAGCGGTTTCCATTGCAGCAGCACCTGCAGCAGCAATGAAGCCAATGGTGATCAACCAACCGTTCAATTTAACGACGGAATAAGAGCACAAGGTCATGATGGAGATGATAAGGGAAACACCGGTGAAGGCCAAAGCAGCCCAGAAAAGACCAAAGGCTACTCTGGTCAAATAGAAGTAAGTATCTCTGTTGTCAATAAAGTCCTGTGGGACACCAACTGTGGTGTCAAAGTTATCAACTGGGGAAAGTGGGTAAGCTGGGGCCAAGTCATAAGCGACATTCTTGTTATTCTCAACTTCATTAAGACCCCAGAAAGTCCAACGGGACATATCTGGAGCACCTGTGATGTTTGAAGTATCAGCTTCGAGCCAGTAAAATTTGTTGAAAGGGAAATGTTCAACTGTACCTGAGAGCACAACGAAGACAAGGAGCAGTGTGGTACCCGCAAGGAAGACAATCTGCGCAATGAAAGCAAGAACAGGGACCTTCATTTTGATGAATAGCGATGAAATTAAAGGATTTGGTGATTAGTGTTGTTGAAGAAAGAGGAAGGAAGGGGGAGAAAAAAAACAGCTTCTTTTTATTCGAGCGTTGTTTACTTGTTATGTAGCCTTCTGCCAGCTGAAATTTGGCGCAGCAGTGTGCAACTGACAAAAGCGGCAATCCATAATGCCAAATGCGGGCATTCACGAAAAGTAAACAAACCCTCTTTAAATGGGAATTCCTGAATAAGAAATACAGAGGCGGTTACGCGAAGTCCCTCATAAAACGGGATCGCGAACATCTTGAAAAAGTCCCAATTCGGTCGAGGCTAGGAAAAATTGCGCCATTTCTGAACTATTGCCCTTTTAGGTTATATTTTGCGCAGCAACTGACGTATGTTGTTTCACCCCAATTTGGAAATGGCGTAAACAAAGGGATTGACAAGATTTCCAATATATACAGGTGGAACACCAAACAATTAGTATGAAAGACAAAAACGGTTTTGCTACAAATGAGGTCTTAGTAGACTGTTCAGGTCAAGCAAGCTGTATTATACAGATTCAGAGGTGAAACGATCAAAGAAAAAGAAAGACTCCCAAGGCTAACGGTCTAGGGCCAGCCCTGCCTCATTTTATTTTGTACAGTTCTCCCCCCACAGCAAACAAAAAATGGCAAAATAGCTTTTCTGGACGGGGCAACATTCGCGTACAGTTGACATTGCGCAAAGAGCACGGTTTCTATATTGAGCCCTGCTAAGCTCAATTACACCGATGAGTATAACATAAAACCTCTACGAATCTTTAAAATTAAAATTAGAAATAAAAATATTTATTTAAACTATTTATTTACTAAGCCTTGAGAGACTTAGGCGAATTGAAGAATATCTCATAGATACCATAGATTATATATAGATATATCCATGTGATTGTTGTTTTTTCTATATATAATAGAAATGAAAAAGAGTAAAATCAAACAAGAATAAGAAGAGTGGTAGAGTAATTACAATAACCAATCCATGAACTTTTGGAAGAAACCAGTTGGTGGCTTAGATCTAGCTTCGAAATCAGCTTCAATCTTCTCAGCATCACTCAAACCACTGACAACATCAACTTCTTCAATTGGTAAAGCCCATGACCAGTGTTTCTTCCATAATTTCCAACCGAAGTAGAGCAAGAAGAAGACTGGCAAAGTCAAGTAAGCAGCAACAAAGTCTGCACCATTGAAGTCAAAGAACACAGCGTAACCGTTGGTGATACAAATAAGAGAGATCAAACCAATAGAGTAGTAAGCACCAAATGGTTGGAATGGAGTCTTGAAAGGAACACGGTCCCAAAGACCGTTGTACATGACAGCCTTTCTCCATCTCAAATAAGAGATAGCAACGATAATCCAACCAATGAAACCAGAAATAGTACACAAGTTAGAGAACCAACTGAAGACATTAGAACCAGAACTGGAAACGTTCAAAAAGGACAAAAGTGAGATAACTGCAGTCAAAGCACATGCAATGTATGGAACACCATGTCTGTTACATCTTGCGAAGATCTTTGGAGCATCACCATCTTCAGCCATGGTTTTCAAGAAACGGGAACCAGCATAGAAGAAGGAGTTACCAGAAGACCAAGCGGAAGACAAGATACAAGCATTAATGATGTGATCCAAGACCTTGATATCGACAAGCTTGATACCAATGACGAATGGAGAAGCAGTAGCGTTACCTGTACCAGAGAGCAAGTTTTCATTATTGAATGGGACAACAACACCAATGACGATGGAACCAACAACATAGAAGAACATAATTCTGTAGACGAATCTGTTTGAAGCCTTTGAGATGTTTCTTCTTGGTCTTTGAGTTTCAGATGTGGCAACAGCAACAAGCTCTGGACCGACAATGAAAGCGAAACCAGACTTAATAACACCTGTCCAACAATCAGTGAAACGACCATTGTTACCCTCGAGCAAGTGATAAGAGAAAGCACCTGGAGTTTTCCAGTAGTGGAAACCAAGGACTTTAGTTTGGTTTGGACCACCACCAAAGAAGATGACAATACCGACAATGATTAAACCAAGGATACAGAAAATCTTCAAGGAAGCAAACCAAAACTCAGACTCACCATAGAAACGGACAGCCAAAAAGTTCAAGCAAATGATAACGAGTAAGAAGATGACAATCCAAACTGCGATATTGACCTTATCAGTCCAATATTCAATAACAATAGCAGCAGCTGTAATCTCCGAACAAATCAAAATGACAAAAGTATAGTAGTAAATCCAACCAGTGGCAAAACCGAGATCTGGACCAACGTAACGTCTGGCTAAATCTGAGACGGCACCACCCTTTTGTGGCAAGTAACAAACCATTTCACCAAGCATATTCATAACAAAGTAAATGACAGTTGCAAGAATTAAATAACCAGTAAGTAAACCTGCTGGACCAGACTTTGCTAATCCCGAACCAGTACCGACGAAGAGACCAGTACCGATACAACCACCAAGGGCAATCAATTGAATATGACGAGATTTCAAACCTCTATGAAGACCATCTTCATTTTCAATTAATTCTTTATCCGTGATTTGTACTTCTAAGTCATCGACAAATCCAGTCGAAGAGTCACCAGTAGCCTCAACGCTATAGTTGAGCTTCTCATCCTTAGACGTTACGGATGACATGATGAAAAAAGACTATGTACTTTTAACAATGAATATAAAACACGTATATTGACGTATAGAAAAAGAGGGATACCACCATCCTTTTATATCTGCGCCGCCTGCCAAGGCCAATCCGATCGGTAATCATCAATATCGAGACGGGGGGACGTTAGCCTGCGTCATGGGTTACTTTTTTTTTTTTTTTTTTTTAAATCCCCGTTTAATCTTTTGGATGGCGCCAGTTTTTTCTTTTGATAACGATTTATCGCGATGGTCTGGTAGGCTACGGAGGCGCATTTTACAGTCCATTCCAAATTCATTTGATATCAGGTCCGGTCAGTTGATGTGTTTAGTTGATAAATAAAGAAACCTATGTAAGTGATAAAGACAGTATATGATTAATGGTATGGCTTGTGATCTTATCACCCCAGATGACGTCTTTAGTGGGGTAAACGGCTCCTTATAGAAAATCATATAAGGCTCTTTGGAGACTTCGCGCCTTCTCTGTAACGAAGTGGACCCTGTCACTAAGAAAACCGCAGAGCCACCTGGCCAAACGGGTGAGGGGATTCATCACGCAGGAATTACAGCTCGCTTGTACCTTCATTATTAGATACGCTACAATGATTGGCTCTTTCTACACACTATAACTCTTCCATGGTGCGCGCGGGAACTCCCTTATTCGTGGCCGTTGCTTTGTGTCATCATTCTTGATCAAATCTTTTTCTTTTTCTTTCTGATGGTGCCGTCCCTGGTCCGTCGTTCCGAATGCCGCTGTTTCGGTGATATGCGGAACTCGCTTGCCGTTAGCCTTTTTGACCTTTCCCTTGAGAAGTCCGCGAGTAAAATTTTCGTATACTTTGTAATTATACAAAAATCATACAAAAATCATACAAAAGTTGGCATATTCGTAGGAATATGACGGGTTTGGGTTACCGTGTCTTGAATAGGCTGTGAGCAGGCTATATATTGCTATATAGGAATGTGTATAAAGGGTTAGGGTTCTATTCCGATCTGAATTGCAATCACTAATCTACGATAAAGGAACACACAATAGCCAAAAAAAAGCCAAGACATTATACACCTTATATATATTTCCAAGGGATCGTCATGACAGTGTCGTTACACCGCGGGCGGTGATCTTCCTAATAAAGTAATTGACACATAGGAACCCCGTACATAAAACTATGTACAAAAGCAATTTACGAGCCTTTATATCTAGTAGACTGTAAAATAGTATATTCATTGTTAAGAACATTTCAAACTACCAGTAGTAGAATCAATTAGCCATTATAAAAACCATTATAGCTCATGTGGCTAAGAAAAATAAAACAGATTGCTTGCTCTCAAAGATGGCAAGGTGTAGCGACGCCCGCGCGGCTCCACCGCATTAGTAAAAAAAACAATACATCTCAAATGACACAATCTGAAAGGAGTATAGATAAACGAGGCGTATGTATCTGGTGATATTAAATGATTAAATAATAGCCATCACATAGATATTTTATAAACAGTATATGTGAAATAACAGCATGATTACTGACCGACCTGATCAAAATTATGAAACATTCCTTATAACCAAAGTTCTGTGAACGAAATGGTTTCTCTTGTAGTGTTACTCGTCTAAAATGATCTTTCTCTTGAACTTCTCAATTCCCCAATAATGCTCTTTCTTGCGTCAATTGAGTCAATTGACTCTCCCATTTAGTCCATGAGCCAATTGCCTTACAATGACGATCCCATTATGTCTTTGGTGATAAGATAAGACACGATAGTTAAAAGAAAAAAAACACCCGGTGGACATCAATTCTTTTGAGAAGTAGCCCGCCCTGTAATGAAAGCAATCAGGGAAAACACCTTGTGATAATTTGTGAAGCAACAATCAGACTGCCAATGGACAATATCGGGACCAATCTTTAGCCTCTCGATATTGCGGTAGCCAAATTATACCATCTCTTTCAATCTTCAGGGTCAATGAGTATTCCCCAATGAATTCACATTTTCATGGATCCCTGGGCTTTCATTTTTTCAATAGAAGTTTGTTGGTATTAGACCACCACAATATGTTTCGTGAGACTACAAGTTGATTTCTTAGTCTATAAATATAGTCTCTAAAATTTAATCCCAACAGGTCTAAAAAGATCTTGTAAGGCAGCAGCAGAAGTTGAGTATCTTACAGGTGGAACAACTTCATTTGACTTTTTTACCCTTGAATTTCTAGGTTTTGAGACTCTTGAACCAAGGAATGGGTCAGAATTAGATGACTTTCTCTCTTCAAGTATTTCCAGATAAATTTCATCCTCTATGTAAGAGTCAACTCCTTGCCAACGTCTGAACTGTGGATCGCCAAGTTTCAACGCGAGCATCAACGTATAGTAAGCATCATTACCTGCATTATGTAAATAAGCATGTGGAATATCAAATCGGCGCAGGATAGCACCCAATGATGAATTATTCTGTCCATGTGTTAATCCATAAAAGGTCTGTGTATCTACTATCTTCATATCTTCTGGGAATGTTACTCCTAAATTCTTTAGCCATTTCACGTCTCCACCAACGTTATGACCAACAAGGACACCATGTAAGTCTAGCTCTTCTCGATGTACAAAGTAATAATCAATAAGACATTGCACAAGTTCTATGGATTTCTTCATTGGGAGGATAACTGAATTACCACCAAGGAATTTATCTTTATTATCAGCGACAAAAGAACCGTTACGTAATCTAACGTATTCTTCAGGGAGGATATGGATATTTCTGAAATTTGGGAATAACGAAGTTGCCTCCTGTGAGGGATCATAAATTGAAATACCAATCTCTGTCACTGTATTTTGATTAAATTCATGTGCTTCAATGTCAATTGATAACAACGTATTTGATTGGAAATTGACAGTCGTCATAAGATCCTCTAAGAGTTTTAAACTCTCTGGGTGTTGTAACCTTGGATGTAATCTTGCTGCAGCTCTAATAGTAGTGAAATGATTGTCCAAATTGAGGAGACGGAAACGAGTCATTTGCTCCAAGAGACTCCTTGGGACACTATCTTTTTCTAGCTGTGGAACCACGTCATCAAGTCTAGGAACAGAAGTACCTGTACGCTTTGTTGCCCTAGCAGTGGTCTCTTCTTCTTCATCTTCTGAGCTTATTTCTGTGACATCTTCACCGTTTTGATATTGTGTGAAGATTTTTACCAATCTCCGCCTTTTATGTGGAACTGGGTGTTTATTGATCAATTGGACCGTTCTGATATCATTACAACCCTCCATTCCGTCACCTGTTCGAATAGCGGAACCTGATAAAAGTGCTTCATAGAAAGCTGAGTTCTCCAATGTTGCTCGTTTAAAGCAATCTTTAAGTTCATGGATCATAATACTACGTTGATTCATCGGAGTACGCGGCACATAGATGGTGTTTAACTCTTCTAAAGGGGGTAATGACCCATCGTGATATGAAGTTGAAGAAGGACCTGGTCGGACCTTATGGTTACGTCCTTTTCTCTGGCCACCACGCATGTCGATTGAGTCCGTCTCCAGTGTTGTGATTGTTCTTCTGAAAGTAGTTGTCTGGATGGATTTGGTGAATACAGCAGTAAGTTGTAGGGCTGATCTGAGCATCACCTGGACAAAGCAAGAAGGAGATATTCAGGGCCGCCTACTTAACTGCTGTAGTTCTATAGGTTTTTCACACTGATTGTTTTGCGCGAAAGGCGATATGATCCCAGACCCCTTACAAGAGCTATAAATAGTACACATAGAGCGTAGTAAAGCCATCCAATGAACGCCTAAAAGTCTCAGCCCATTGAGCAAGCCAATTACAAGTAAATCTATCATAGAAGAAAGAAGAATAAAGCTGAAATATCGATAGTATTGTGGTGTCTAGGTGTCACCACTACACCAAAGAGGCAGTTTTCGCGGGTCTCAAGCCGCAGAGGGCTGCCCGAAGGCTCGGTCTTTTTTTGGAGGGGGGGCTGTACGGTGATGGAATTGAGTGTGTTTGAGAGAAAGAAGGAAAGAGAGAAACAGTGAGAGAAACAAAATAAGAGGGCAATTCAATAGAACAAGAACAACAACAGCAAAAACAAACAACTCAGAGAAAGGGAAACAGAACTTGTAAAAAAAAACAACCCTTTCTGAGGCTCCCGATTTATTTGTATAGCAATCACATTCAAAAACACACACCCCACATATACACACAACAGTCAGCATGAGCCTTGACCCGCGCAACCACACCTATCAACAGGATCCATCAACACCTGAGCTCAACGAGTTCTCATTTGCAAGAAGGCCAGACTACGTGGAGGGTGATGATCAGCAGCCAATTGAGATTGCAACTCTAGAAGATGAAGACGCAGATTCGATCTATACCCTCAATGATACTGAGAACGAGAACAACACTCTTTATGATCTGCCTACACACATTTCCAGCCACGGCGAAGGGGTAAACCATTTACCAAGCTCTCCAAGGACTTTGCCACCTTCACCTGTGGGAACACCTTATAGAGAGCGTCCTACTCACCCACTGCGTGCTTTGACTGCTACAAATTTGGTGCTGAATCAACAGAATGGTACAGATGAATCACTGATTGCTACATCACCGGTGTTACCGTCGACGCTACATCAAAGTATTGCATCGGATGAGTTGGAATATGAAGATATGGGTGACGATGATAACGAGCAGATTGTGACAGTGGCACATACAAAAGCTGCGAAGGATTGGCAAGACCGTGGTGCAGCCGTTGCTGTTAAGACCATCAAGAATCAGGATGGTGAAGATGAAGACGTTTTAGTAAGACGCAGTGTTAAAGACTTCAAGTTCGGTAAGACACTGGGTATAGGTTCATACTCCACCGTGATACTTGCTACTGATAAGAACACTCAAAGACAGTTTGCTGTTAAAGTGCTTGATAAACGTCATATCATAAGAGAGAAGAAAGTGAAGTATGTTAATATTGAAAAGAATACATTGTCAAGATTAGGCAAACGAGACGGTATAGTTCACATGTTCTTTACTTTCCAAGATGAGTCAAGTCTTTATTTTGTATTGGACTATGCTCCAAACGGTGAACTACTTGCATTGATCAAAGAGCATGGTACTTTGAATGAAGAGACAACAAAATACTATTGTGCACAGCTGCTTGATGCCATTAAATACATGCATGATAACGGTGTTATACACAGAGATTTGAAACCTGAAAATATCTTGTTGGACTCAAATATGAAATTACAAATAACAGATTTTGGTACTGCTAAACTTTTAGAAAAAGATCAAGACACAGGCATTTACCCTGCAGACACCAAATCTAAATCATTTGTTGGTACAGCTGAATACGTTTCGCCTGAACTATTAAATGAAAAAGCTGTTGGTAAGCCTTGTGATATTTGGGCCTTTGGTTGTATTCTCTATCAAATGATTGCCGGTAAACCTCCATTTAAAGGAACTAATGAATACCTTACATTCCAGAAAATCGTCAAATTACAATTTGCATTTACAGCAGGATTTCCAATGATCGTTAGAGATTTGATTAAGAAAGTCCTCGTACTTCACCCAAAGGATCGTTTGTCCATTAGAGGAATTCAGAAACATTTGTTCTTCCAAGGAATTGATTTCAAGAACCCTAAATCAAGCATTTGGGATGTACCACCACCAGAGGCTGGTCCATACAAAGTCTCTGCTAAATCGATGCTACCTGTACCGGAGTTGCAGAGCCAACAATCAAGAACAAGAATAACTATCCCAAGAAGAGCTGTTTCAACACCTTCGACACCTTTACAGGATTCAAACAACAGAAGCTCAGATTCCGTCAATTCAACCCCTCCATCAAGCGGTACCCCAACTCAGACGAGGGAGAGTCAACAGGTCTTGATGAGGGCAAAGGCTAATATTGCTGCTAGAAAGCAAAAAGAGAGCCAAAGAGCCGCTTCTGGTGCAGCTGGTGCAGCTGCCCTTGCATTATCACGTCAACCAAATGATATTATTAGGGCATACAATGAGAAGAAAGAGATGAATAAGTCTGACTCAGACACGAATAGCACACCACCAATGAGTTCTTCGTCAAACGTGGAGAGACGTCCACCTTCGTCACAGAGTTCCTCAACAGCTACACATACAACACAGTCAACATCAGTGCCTCATATCACTACACTGAGGAAAAAACCAGCAACACAAGAGACCCATGAGAAGACACCTGTGCCACCAATGACAAAACTAGATTTGGAATTTGTTGATTATTTGAAAGATAGTGAAGAGAGGGTTTTCAGAAAAGGTGATATCAATGTCCATATGGCAAGTGTCGAGGCTATTGAGAAGAAGTATAAACGTCGTCTCGTCGACGCACCTCTAGGTGGAAATAAATCAGGCCTATCATCATCTTCTCTTTTGAGTCAAGTTGCCAATGGTTCGTATAGGGGACTTCGAAACATGGAGAAACATGGTGAAGAAGCTGACAGATCTATCATCATAAATCACAATGTTGGCGATAGTGATGATCTTAGAGAATCCGCAAAGCACAGATTCAAGAAGTTCTTCTCTGCCGGCTCAGGTGAAGACGAAAAGAGAAACAGATTACTGATTGTAACTTCTAATGGCCGAGCATTGATCTTTAACAAACCTGACCCAGAAAATGAAGATGATGAGGGTAACTTGGAGCTTCGCACAGAGATAAGCTTATCGCACCCTGTGATTAAAATCAAGGAATTACTACCAAGTACCACCTCTCTAGATACTCCATCGTTGTTTGTTATTGAATCTTATAACACTGCTTTTGTTTTTGAGTCAACACAGAATGATGTTTCTGCTTGGACTCAGAGTCTTCACAAGGCACGTCTGTCAATCCAGGAGAAGATTATCCAGAAACGAATTGAGAATGATCCAAGCGGTGACAGTGGTGCACTGTTGGGATCTGATGCTGCGAAGAGTGCTGCAACAATTGTTACATCACCACGATTGAAACCTGCTGAGTTCCCAACTGCCCAGAGGACTAGAACTTCTTCTTCAACCACATCTACAAAGTCCTCCACAGCAAGGTCCCACAACCACACACATATGCTCAAGGACATCGTTCATCGCAAGGCCCCACAACGTACGACACCAAAAGAGGTTCCAGACCAAGGTAGACTTTATCATGGATTGCCATTAAGTCTACTAACATCTTCACACAGCGATGAGCATAACAAAAGCCCTATGATTGCCGCTGCAGAGGCTGCTATTGGAAACAATAGCACTCATATTAAACAATCGGCAAGAAAAGACTCTCCTCATTCAACTTCCACACCTACTACAATGAACACAGCACCAAAGCATATCACTGGTATGAACTCTAGACTGCTGGCTAGAAGTATCAGATCTTCCAAATCGAAGAAGTAAGCTACATTCTGAAGGCAGAGTAGGCAAAAAACATCTACAAGATATCCTGGTGATTTTTCTGTAAAACTGTTTTACATTCAATGCATTGCTATGTCCTTTTGTCATATATTAATAAAAATGTAGATTAAGAAGATAACAAAACTTTCTCATCACAATCATCGCTATCTGAAGTCTTGATGTTATCACAAGTTAGGGCTTCGCTTTATCACGTGATCACCACACTAGGGCAACCTTTCGTGGTTTTGGAAGTTCGCGAACTCAAAGTTTAAGCGCAGTTGCAGACAGGCAGCCGAAAAGACTCGCAGTCACAATCCCCGCGAATCTGTGGAAGTGTGTGGGACTCCGTTTTTCAGAAAAGTGAAATATCAACGCGGATTGTGTAACAACGAAGGTGCCTTTAATAAGAGGATAACAAACCTATTGTTAAATCACAGAAACAAAATGGCTAAGTTCATCAAGTCAGGCAAAGTTGCCATCGTCGTCAGAGGCCGTTATGCCGGTAAGAAGGTTGTCATCGTGAAACCACACGATGAGGGCTCCAAGTCCCACCAGTTCCCACACGCCATCGTTGCTGGTGTTGAGAGATACCCATCCAAGGTCGGTAAGTCCGCTGGTGCCAAGAAGCTCGCTAAGAGATCTAAGGTTAAACCATTCATCAAGGTCGTCAACTACAACCACTTGTTGCCAACCAGATACACCTTGGACGTTGAGTCTTTCAAGGGTGAGTTGTCCACTGAGACTTTCTCCGAGCCAACTCAGAGAGAGAACGCTAAGAAGGCTGTTAAGAAGGCTTTCGAGGAGAGATACCAGGCTGGTAAGAACAAATGGTTCTTCACTAAGTTGAACTTCTAAGTTAAAACAATTTTACAGCTTTCTACAACCTAATCTATTGATTGAATTTTTTTGATTTGATTATCAGATGTCTTTCAATATTTAAGTTGTACGAACTTGGGAACTTCTTGGTTAATTTTGCTCTTTTCTTCGTCGTCAATTTCTTTTACTTTTTGTCGTCTTTTTATATCTTGTTTTCTTATTGTGTGGTTTATTACTTAATGCATTGAGCTTTGGAGAGTTGGTTTCGACTTGTTGATATACGGATATATATATTAATAGTCAAACAAAAAATGCTTTTCTTCTCCTTAAGCTTCATGATGATTTGGAGTCTTAAGGACAGATAGCATATAGTGGTGTTATTATTCTGATTGTACTTTTAGTGCAACCTGTTGGGAAGGTGTTGATTATCTCTAATATCAGGGGATGTCAAACAAAACAACAAAAAACAGATGTATTCTTTAACTAATATATCTATGATACAACGATTATTTTTGATCAAATGTAGCTTTGTCTTAGATATATTTAGAATAATGGAGTTAGTTTACGAATTCTCTCGAAATGTATCGGTACCGGCTGGCGGGCATAGATCGCACTGTTGACAGTAAGCTGTTTACAGTGACAGCTTAAGGTCGCAGTTTATTTTCTGATGTATTTATTAACAATATTGAATTCCCTGAAAGCCACTTATGATTTAATAGTTGGTAATTAGAACAGTAATAAATTCATAGATAGAGTGATTAACAGAGGAATACGGCGAAAGCTCGCAATTAAACTTTATTCCAGAAGGGAATACACCCACTACACTACATAGACAGCTCAGCCTTACAGGAAGATCTCCTCATGCTACAAAACTGCCGGGGTGGGGGAGATATATCTAGAGTGAGTGCCATATTTGTACTCCACCATCGAATGGTAAGATCTTATCATTTGAGTCAAATTAATGATAATGACCATGACCCTTCTCTAGTAAAGGGGCAGAAACTTGGAGTTACAGAATCCGTTGCTACCAAGCATGCACCACGCTGGATTCCCATAATGAAGCTATTTATGGGAATCCAAGGAAATAACTTGTCTTACAAATACAGCCTTATCAGAAACTAAATCTTCTCCATGAGCACTTCACCTTCTGCCAAACAAAGAAGTTACGGATAAAGCGGACATACGCGCCAAGACGCGGGAAGGAATGCAAGATAGCTCTGTGTGCAAGAAAATGCGTTCTATACTTTAAGCGAAAGAGATTTGTTCGTAGCCTTTATTTCCTCCAGTTTATTCTATTTCTATTGCTATTATAAGTAAGTTGAGTAGATCAGAAAGATTACGCAGCTATAAAAAAATTGAAGTTTACCAGCCTTGCATTTGTGTCTGCGCCGTTTGGAACTGCCTTTGCAACGGAGGACATTCTCCAAGCTGTAGGCTGGTGCGTTAATCCCAACGGCCAAAGAAACTGCAATAATGGGAAACCAACTGTAAAAAATAATTCCATCTGGGGTATTCTGAGACAAACTATATAGATAGATATCAATTTTGGGGCTCCCTCTCTCTTTTAAAGGTGATAATGCCCTGTGAGATTGTGCGTTATCATCAATCTTGTGTTACATATGAACAGGTAAAGACACTACAAGTGGCAGACAATAGCAGCATACATTAATGTATACCAAGTAAACTCTATACATGCTAATTCTTGTCGGCCTTTTCTCTCTTTGAAGTCAAGAGTAACGAAGTCTGTAGGGAATGCCTCGCCTTTAGCCTAAGGACTAAATTAAATACCCTAAAGAATAGGAACGCAATTTGTGACTTACATCAAGCACGATAATACCAGCCGCACACGTAGAAGTGACGAGCGGAGTTATTGGAGCTATTGCCCAACAAATCGCAAATGAGGTCAGTGGAGACAAACGATTAGGCGTGGGGAGGGGGATTTTGCATGTGCTTAGCATTCTTCGTTGCTATACAATTCTGGTTATAGATAAGCCAATTCCCCGCAACGTAGGTTCTAACAATTCGTTCGGTGCCGGCGTGGGTGGGCAGCTGGCCCTGTAGACTCCCCACGGTCGATATACACCGACGACAGAACTACTATAATGGCTATGAACTGACCTACTTTTATCAGCCACAGTTGTTTCCGTTCGTACGCAATCGTGTTCCTCCACAGCAAATTTTGAATTGCGGCATAAAGATGGGAGTAGAATCGCAGTTCCGGATTTATGAACATAAATTAGTGCACGAGCAATTGGAAATTAACTCTGCTAGTGACTCGAGCTCTTAAAATGCTCTTACAGATTACCGTTTGATAGGGAGGACGTGAAAGTGGTCTAATAAACGCATGTGGTACAGACTGACTGCATAGGAATCTTAGATTTGGCAGCTTAAACCTGGGTGTTGTCCCTACATGTACCTATCGTGGCGGAGGGCGGCTATATTCCGCCCGGTTATAGCGAACAGAATTGTAGAGTTAGCATGGAATGTAAAGCGGCCAATCAATTGGGAGCACAGGCACCAATCGTATTAACCATCTAGCCGTTTCTTATCTCTCGACAGCTGCACCGTAGTGGGAACATCAATTGTTCCATCCTTGCCCCTTGGCGTGTCGTGTCCCGCGCAAACGGGCGCCGTTGGGCGATTTTCGATTTTCCCTTGTGAAACGACGTAGCGCGTGCGCTGGGGGGGTGTGTGGGCCCCTCTACACAACTACCCTTTCCTCTCCCCTTGTCGCCCTCCTTAGGAATCCCAGCTCCACACACAAACATACAAAACACACACACACACCAAGCCCACCAAGGCTTTAGCAACCACTTTTACACCGCAGGCAATCACAAAGTGCGAATAGGCACACACAGGGACCACCAAACACCTCTCCTTCACAAGCGCTTTTTAAGGCAGCATTTCACGCTCGAAACTTCCAAGGTTAGCCGCCCCGCTGTCCCGCCCGACATTCCACAAGGTCCCCCACCACTAACCGCCACTTAAGTGCACTATACAATTAGACGACATCTACTTGCTCTTCAACACTTGCACTGGCTTCTACTGTGATTGTGGTGTTTATTTGAGTAAAACAACACAGTTACATTTGATACTTTTTGCTTCTTGCCGCAAGGTCGTTGTCGTTTCAATTCGCTTCCACGTCAAACAAACAACCCGGGTTAATCACCATTCCTCTCAGTAAACGAGTGAGGACACCCAGCATACTACTCACCGGTACTTCAAATAACTACACAGCAAGCTCATAAACATGCCACAGACAGCAAGTACCTCCACAGAAGAGACGGACGACAAGTCCGTTGTGTCGTATATCTTCGACAAGATTTACACTCTTCTGCCGATCGAGTCTAAGCAGTCAATGGTGGAAGTAGAAGAGTCTCTCATCTTCTTGAACTCAAGAAAGGCACTCACAAGCATGGCTTCATCTCATTTACAGGCAGACATCTTGAAGTGTGCCAACGAAATGCTATGCAAGATCAACGAAGCGGACGATTATCTCATCTTGAAGCAAAGATCCACGGACTCACTCACTTCTATTTTGATTGTCCTTAGACTGATGGCAGATATGTGCAAGTTACACTGGGACTCCAAAGAGCCATCTCAGAGAAAGGCATCTATCGATTCTAGTCAGTCTTTACAGTCAATGACATCAGTAATTAACTTAGGTATCGGAAGTGAATCCGTGGAACAGCACACAGCACCACCAGACAGATTTGAGTCATCTATTGCTAAGAAGACAATATTGCTTGTATCCCGCCTCAAGTCAACCACGTCATTGGCCGAAGAGCTGGCTCTGATCAACGGTAAAACTCTCACAGCTTCAACGATGTATGAGGACTTGAGAACACGGCCGCTGTTTGAGGATATAGATGCAAACTGTGCTGCCATTCTTCGCTTCATTGCAGCTTCTAATCCATCCGACTTTTTCGATTTCACAGTATCTAAGCTCACAGTCTTCAAGCACAACATAAGTAATGATGGTGATTATGCTCCATACTTGGAATTGTTCTCTTCGGTGTACTTGGACGAACAGCTCCTCTATGAATACTTGAAGCATATTAGAGTGATCCTTGCTAGCGTCAAGAAGGCCTCATATAGGCAGCTGGTGCTCTCTTTCTTCCTTAAGGCTCTTAGAATTTGGGTTACATCAAGACCACAACAGTTTTTGAATTGTACACGACCAGACTCAAAAGTAGCAGAAGAAGCTGATATTCTTTTTGATGAGCTCAGTCAAATGCCAGACATGACAGCTTATGGATCAAGAAGTCAAGGCTCACTAAGACCCCTGAGAACATCTCTCAGATTCATGGCGGTCTTGGTTGCTCTCAATCCATCCATATTGTCCAACAGAGCCTCTGTCTCAGAGAAGAAAAGTACACTTAAGAAATTAACTAACTTTTCTTCCAATAAGAAGCAGAAAATATTATCCCAGGTTCTCAAGACATTAGATCAGCAATACTCGAAAGATTCATCAGAGAATACGTCAGTACTAGAGAGTTTAGACTTCATGGTCACGCTAGCTCGTATTGCAGCCTCAGTGGTATACCTCGAGCCAAACCATATCATTATTCAATTCACACATGATCATTTGGATATGATACAGCGAGTTATCGTCCCTATTTCGTCAAGCAAGACATCTCCATTGATTTATAACGGCTCTACCATGGAACTTGAGGTGCTCCAGAAACAGAGAAAGAATTACTTCTCTGCAATCTGTCTGCTGAAGCCAAAGGAAACAGCTCCTATGTTGATCGAGATTTTGAACGATGAAAATGCTCCATTAGAGACACTCAATATCACTTGTTCAATCTTGAGAGATTTGCTCGAGACCCCAACGTTCAAGTCTGCAAATCAATCGCTATTGATGAGTATGTATCCATCCTTGAGAAAGGCTATGATCAGAGTTAGTGCACTTGTCAAGAACAACTCTTACAATCCGTCTATAGAGGAAGAAGACACCGTGAGTATTGGCAAGGCAAGCTCCTCGTCCTCGAGTATTGATCATCACAGTAACCACAAACCGGCTGGTGTGATAGACTCCTTGAGAACTTCAACACCATCTTCCAACAACTCGTCGACCCCAAAGACTGACAAGTTCAAAGACACTGCTAAAAGTCTTCTCAAACATCACCATTCTTCTACTCATGTATCTGGCCATTCTTTTACCAGCTCAATTGATGATTCTAGGTATTCTAAAGATGATAAAGACTCGCTGATCAAGTTATCCCAGCTATCTCGTGAAGTAATGATCAATGCATATGAGCTTTTCAGAAAGACACCACACGCATATTTCTCTACATTTACCGATGAAACTGCAGAATCTAAAGTTGAAATACTGTTGGAGTCTGCAAATGAAATTTTAGAACCATTCTCAATTGTTGCCAGAGACAACAGTCCTAAGCTGGTCCAGGCCTGCAAGCATTTCATCCAGAGTTACATTTCTGTTATCAATATTCCAGATACTTCTGAGGATGTTGTCTCAGCGTACACAGGTTCTGCAATGCTTATATATGTTTTGGCCAAAAGTCTTAACATTTGGAGTGCTTCAGAAACACGGAGAAAAGATGTATTGGAGTACTTTATTAAGTTGCTGGACTACAGAACGAAGCTGTACACAATCTTGGAACACCATTCCTATTTCAAAGAGACTCAGCGGAGCGAATTCAAGTACGGTGATATGCGTTCATTTGTGGAAGAAGCTCTTCTTATCTCTGTTTCAGCACCAACCATCGATTCTTATAGTTTCATTAAAAAGGCGTTCAAGTCAGTGGTCACTGATTTCGAATCGCAGGACTTGGGATACTCTTACAATGTGGATCTATACACCGCCATTGCAGACGATACAAGTCTCATCACTGGTCAGGTCGCTCTGCAAAAGAAGATCAGAAAGTTCATGCTGAAAGTCAAGACTCCAACCCATGCACTGATCAATTTCTGGTACCGATTATACGACAGATGGTATCAGTTTGCCAAGTCTGACTACGATGAGCTAACACAGACAGAAATGCAGAACTTCAGAAACTATGCTGGATGTATTGCTGCTGTCTCCGGAATTTTCACCGACATTGAGATACCGACTAGTGATATTTATACGCGTGATATCAGCGATGACATTAACACCAAGATCGATTTGTTTATCAGTCAACAGTTTTTGATGCTCTGTTCAGACAATCTAGTCACCAGAGAAAACGCCAGGGAGATCTTGGCTTCTGAGTCCCACCCAAAGGTTTATCCAAAGATCATTAAAGCGTTGGTATCTATTATTGACGACCTTGTGAAGAGAGCAGACAGACTGGCTCCTAGAGACTTGGTTTTCATCGAGCACATCATCACACTTTTGAGAGCAGTCTTAGATAACGGTGATGATATAACAATATTTGGAATTTCTGTTCCAATCCTCACTTGTGTCGATAGACTTGCCAACATTGTTGATAACATGAACGAGGATGAGATTGCAACACTGAAGCTGAGAATAAGAATGTCTACCTTGTTTTCCAGAGTGGAGAAAAATAATGAGAAGCTCATTATCCGTAATGCTTATAAGGTAAGAAACAAATTCCTCAGATATGTCTATAACTGGTTTGATCTTGCTGTCAATGCTGGGTGCGACTGCTCTGATATTGACCACCGGAAGTTCCACCACAACCACCAGCACTCAAAGGAATGGGAGTTTATTTACATTGATGTTACCATTGAAAGTATCAAGGCCTTGGCTTTGCTTTTGGATGACTTGGTCTTGGAGGCACCACAGGTGTTAAATGAACGTGAACTCAAGTTCTCAAAGTCAAGTTTGTTTAGTATCTACTTCAACACATTACTGAGAGCTCTTGAGAGGTACAGTGACGTTGACAGATTCTCTGTTTCAGTCAAACACAAAGTGGCGACCGTTTCCGAAAATATTGTTCTCTCGCTGACCAATCTTTTAAAATCAAATGTTGATGTTGGTTTGTCATATGCTCTTCCAATTGGTTACTACGCCAACCTAGCGATTAGAATATCCTTCTTGAAGGTATTTGTCAGTATAGTCGAGAGTTATTCTACTCAGGACAATGCACATGCTCAGCTGGACAAGAAGGAATTTGTTATTCAAATTTTCCAGATGATTATTCAAAACCCAAGTCTTCTGTCTGCTGTTGCAAAATCTTGTCCATCGAACGAAGCACCAGCTCTTGCATCGTGCTCCCTTTCCCTTGCATCATCGATGAACCAGACAGCTCCTATGGTGTCATATTTGGTTAACGAAGAGATTCGCTCTGCTATGAAGTACTCAGATATTCTTAGAAGAAACTCTTTTGCTTCCCGTTGTTTGTCCTCATTTGGAAGAACTATTGGACGTGACTATTTGATCTCTACGTTGAAGCCGATATTGACCGAGATTAGAGAGTCTGGTATTGGGTTTGAGGTTGAGAAGGTGAGTGAAGATGATCCAGAAGCTCAACAGAATCTGACCAACTTTATGTACTATTTGAAAAAGCTTGTTAGTACCATCGTGGCTTCTAGAGATTTGATTCCAATGGAGTTCAGATACGTCTGTAAAAACATCTCCACTGCCGTCGACAACAAGTTCACCAACTCCAGGCTGATTGCGGTTGGTTCTTTCATTTTCTTGAGATTCCTGTGTCCCGCTATTGTGAGCCCAGAATCTGAGAAGATTGTGGATGTCCCTAATAGACAGACCCAAAGAAACTTCTTGCTGCTTGCCAAAGTTTTACAGAACATGGCAAATGGTACCATTTCTTCTTTAAGATGGCCACTGTTGAGAAGCCAAGAAGCAGAGTTGATTTCATTGAACAACAGCATCATTGAGTTCTTGGATGATTTGTCAAAGATGGGCGATGATCTGACATTTGAGACACACCAGATTTCTGACGTGAGCGACAGCGATTTCAATTTCTTCCATGCCTACACTTATGAGCATTGGGGTGTTGTTAGACAAGAGTTCTTGACCAATTTCGACACAACACAGGATATCTGGTTCTTTAAGAAGATCGCAGTTGAGATTGACAAGTTTTTCATGCTGGCTGGACAGCCTACCATGATGTTTGGATATGAGCTTCCGGCCTCTGTTACATCAGAGAGCAACCCTGACCTTTATGACTTCATGACAAAGTACTCAGCAAAGGATCTTGGTGTCCTTTTGGAGTGTCCTTTTATACACAACGCCTTCAACCAGGAGGGTGTCCATATGGTGGTTTTCTCCTACTCCGAGTACAAGAAAATCAAGGATCTGGACGAAGAGTTGATACTTTACCGTTTCATTCAGGTATTCTCCAAGGTCTGGGATCAGAAGTTCATATTTATCATTGACTGTACGGGTAACGATGGATCGCTATTATTCCCAAGACAGCTCATGAGCAGACTGAGTGACCTCAGTCCAGAGCAGTTACGTTCCAACTGTCAATGTGTTGTGTACTACAATGTGTCATCTGGACTTTACCCACAATTACTGAGCACTTTCAAGTCTGAGGGTAACTACCGTACCATTGGATCAGACAGATTTAACTTTTTGTCGGGTATGGAAGACAGAAAGACAGTGATGAACCTTGGTCTCTCCAACCACTCAGTTCGTGTATACAACGATGTTAGAGTTAAGTTCACTGATGTTTCTATCTTCATACCAGAGCTAGGCAGATTTGAGCCTGTTATGCTTAAGATCGGTAACGACAACCTGCAGGTGTCACGTACCACTCCTCAACGTGCCAAGATCAGAGGTGAGCTAAAAGAGATCATCTTGAATGATGTATACAGACTGGATGAGATTCAGAATGTTGCTGCTACAGAGACAACCACTGTTCCAAACGAGATCACTGTCACCTTCAAGGATGGCTGCTCGATTATCTTTGCTTCACCAAAGTACCTAGAGATTATGAGGCTATTGTACTTTACAAAGCGCAGAAACATAAACTCCACCAACAAGGAAACAGATCGTGATCTCAATGAGGGTGCTGAAGACATGTTGGGTCAATTGTTCAATGTCATTTTCCTTGGTCTGACGTCGAGCTCATCTGAGGTCAGATCCATTTCCTATAACCTGCTTGCAGCCTCTCAGAGACACTTCAAGTTTGACATAGGAAGAGATCTTGCGCCATTACACGAAGTTTACTTCCCAAGAGACGATAACCACTTTGTTGTTTCGATATCGAGCAAACTGTCTGCTTCTATGCCTCGGATTACACTTGAGTTTATTAAGGCATTCTTTGCTGTCTACAACGATTCCAGCACTCCACGCCAGCGTTATTCTGCCGTGCTCTATGTCGCTCCATGGATCTCAAATCTTTACAGACATGTTTTCTTGTCCGATGACGAACATGGCAAGGACATGGTGGCTGATCTAATTAGAAATCTCCTTGCTATATCCACTGAGAACACCACCTTCCTAAGTGCATTCTCGATGTCAATCTTCCACAAGATATGTCTTGAAGACAATATCAGTGATATCCTTGTTGATGAGATTGTGCTGAATGCTGTTGACCGTGAAGCCGAAGGTAAGGACTGGATGACAAGTATCTGCTTCTTAACATCGACACCAACTGTTCAAGTCTGTGGTTACGTTGTCAAGAGACTCAGAGAAATCAGTCTCATCCCTTTCCCAAACACGGATGGACAGTATTCCTTGGAGTCGCATGGAACATGGACAGAGATCACAGTGCTCACTCACATTGCAGTTTCTCTGTTCTTTGATTCTGTTGTGCTTGCTGAGATGTTCTTGCCAGACATTTTCCACATCATTACAATTTTGGTTGATGTTGGTCCACTGAATCTCAGAGTTGGCTGTCATCAGCTGCTTTTGAATGTTCTGCAGTGCTTCTTGACCAAGAAGACACTCTCAGATGAGTCCAGAAGTCTGATAAGAACCACAGTTGAGCACTTCACCTCCCACAGATCCAGACTCTTGTTTGGTTTGAACAGAGACAGCACCGACAGTTTCCAGACTGAGATCTCCAGGTTCACCAATAGAATCACAACAATGGAGTCTCTTGTTGCCTCCTTGACAGAAGTTGTCGAGATAGCTGGAACGGAGAAGAAGCCTGTCTGGATGTCCAGATGGAATAGATACGCTCTTGATGCGGTGTGTAAGACTGACTCGGTTCTGAGAGGTAGAGCACTGGTTTTGCTGGGTATTCTGTCTAAAGGCGGTGTTTCTGATGAGCTGGTGCTTACCGTCCTTGGCTATATCGCCGAGGTCTCTGGAGAGTCTCCTAACGATCCGAAGTACATGTACCTTGCCATCTGCACGGTTTTCTCTCTTGGAAAGATGTCCGAAGGGCTGCTCGTGGAGTCCGAGCTGTTCACGAAGATGTTCTGGCTGTCCATTGTCATTACTCATTCCAGATACAGCACTGTCTTCCAGGGTGGCTTGAAGTTCATTACTAGCTGTCTTGAGTCCATGAACATCAAGGAGAAGTTCGTTGACTGTGACTGTATTAGTACGCTGATGCAAGGAAAGAGCTTGTTTGGCGACATGCTCGACCGCGTTGAAAGCATGGACAGAATCATCATAGACGAGAACAACTTTGACCAAGTGCTGCTTCACTTTGCTGTCCGTGGCCTCCAGCTCCCATACGCAAAGGCTTCATCTGTTGCTTCGTTGAAGACTCTGTTCCAAGTGAGATTCATGAACGACCTGATGATGTCCAGCTACAAGAATGTGCCGCTCAGTATGAGAGCCATGTGCTACTTGTTCTTCATTTTCCTGGTGTCCAAGCCAAGCGATCTTCGCTCTGTCTTGGACGATATCGACTACGATGACAAGTATTACGTTTTGGATGAGCAGGTTCATATTCCAGGCATTCTTCTTAACTTCATGGTTGATGACTCGGATGCTGCCTATTTGACCCTCTACCAGGCTGCTATGTTCTTCAAGAATGGAAGTGGAAACGACAAGGCCAACCTCCGTTTCCTCTCATTCATGAAGCTCTTGGGACAGAAGAACCCGCAGATGTTCATCAAGATTTACCTTGTGATCAAGAGCACGCTGAGAGAGATCATAAGTACCACCGGTGCTTCTGTTGATATCCTTTCCGAGATCTTCAATGTCGCTGCTATTGCTAGTGTCATGCCAGAGTACCATGACACTGCGAAGACGTTTGCCATGCTTGATGACCTTCTTGCTCGTTACCAATTATCTGGTCTGAAAGACTATGCTGCCAGGGAGGCCGAGCCATCAAACAGTCCAGCCACCCAGAGGGGCTTTATGATCAAGCCAATCATTGAGCGTATGTGCCAATGATTGCCAACCCTACCATTTCCTCATGTTCTACCGTTATGTTGCATAAGCCCCACATCTTAATACTGTGCATTATACCTTGAATTACGTTCACGACCCCTTGATGTGTGTGATGACACGCATTTGTTAAGTAATATTTTGAATTTTATGATATATATTATATAAACCATTACATTGTAGTGATAAAGTCGTACAAGTCGTAAGTATTATACTTTTAGTTCTATATAATCAGTGTCTTCCCGTGTGAGCTCTGGCAGTTGCCCATTTTTCAATCTCTTTCTTCTCTAATTTATAAAGCATCATTGTTGCCCTAGCATCTTCTACCGAAGAATGCTCTGCACCCTGAATATCGATATGAAGCAGCTCCTTTGCTAATAACTTCAGACCAGGGGTCTTACCCTTTGCGAGCTTTCTGAAACCTGGGAACCTTGAGGTGTCTCTGATCATGGCCTTCGGATGACTGAGGAACAAGGAGTCCAAATCGTGCTCCACAGCGTGTCCAACGAGGATACGGTCTGTGAGCATCTCGGATACATCCTTCTGTGCTGTCTTGAAGTCAATAGCATCGTTCATGTGTGCCGGTGTGACACCGGAAACCCAAGTTCTCCAGTCTGTCACACGTTCACGAGGTCTAACAAAACGGTCATACACTGTGTGGCCATGGAAGTTGACTATAGAGACACGAGCCAACGCTGACTCAGAGCCGTCCTTACCAACACCAACAAACTCACAATCAATAGCGAGGTATCTTCCGAGCTGCTTCTTCTTCTCTGAGAGGTCCTTTGTCTCGGACATCGTTACCTTTGGAAGGTCGTAGGTGCTCGAGACGTCTTGTAGAGGGATGTCGTTCTCCTCTGCCCATTGCTTCATGGAGTCGGCATTTTTTGTATCAACTTTCTTATCCAGGTCTGCTGTGATTTTATCAATTATTGTCTGTGTGCTGCTCTTCTTGGAGGATTTCGTCTTTGTGGACTTCCCGGTCTTTGGCTTCGAGACCTTAGTCTTCTGCTTGAGCTTGAGCCACGCCTGGCCAGGTTTGAGATTCGTAGCCATCCTTCGCTGTGTAAATGCTATGGCCTTTTCACCTAATTGTAGGGGTGATACCGTCACGTAGAAATTTCTTGTGCGAGGGAAGATTTTCCGATGAGGTAGGGGCAACACCCCACCCGCAGGGGCTCCGCAGCGAGGTATTCCAATAACCAAAAATTAATTTACTGTGTCGTAAAGTCGTTAAATAGTTCTATACAGAGGGTGTTAGGTCACGGACTGTGTGTTGATCCTGTAGGCGTCCTTGAGGGTCTTCAGCTTTTCCACGATGTCCTTTGACTCCATGGCGTTCACAGCTTCGAAGACGTATCTTTTTGGCCCGTTTGTCTTCATGACGACGATCTTGAAGTTTGCCGGAACACGCTTGCTGACTTTGCAGTTGAGTATTTGGCTCACATGGAAGGTCGTGTTCTTGAAGTTGGTGTCGTACCAGTTCTTTTCGTCATTGGGCATGATGTAGACGTACTCACCGTCAATGGCGAGGGTACGCTCATGACGGTTTATGAAGGACATTGGCAGCCTTCTCCACACGGTGAACTTGACGTACTGTCCTGTCAAAGCACTAGGAGGGAACTGGGAGTCCGTAGGCTTGAGGGAGAAGTTGTTCTTTGAGCTGTTCCTAGACTTGAAGGAAGACGAAAACTTCGGTGCTGACGTTGAGAACTTGGACTTGGAGCTTGATCTCTGGACTTGCACCTGTGGCTTCTCTTCTCTGGCATCGTCGAGGCCGTTCTTCATCACGAGCGTGTGTGGGGTCAGGTTAGAGTTGATAGTCGGCAGGTTGCTATCGATAAACTGGGCTCTTCTCTTGAGCTTGAGGACCCTGGCTTTCCTCTTGCTGAGGATTTCCAGCTGGTAGTTCTCGTCAAGCGTGGAGATATCGTCGTTCAGGTCGAGGATGACCTCCTCTCTGACTGGCTTCAGTATGTAGTCATTTGGGTCCAAGTTGTTCAGCTTGGTGTACTTCAGCAGGATGTCGTTGATATGGTCTGAAACCAGCAGATCAAATAGCTGGTACTCGTTGACGTTTGCGATGAAAGGGTAGACAAATACCTGTATAGTCACCTTTTTGGCGTCCTTGAGGTCGTTGTCGATCTTAGGGATTATGCTCTTGTAGTAGTTGTTCTGCTTCTTCGACGGCGAAGGGGTGTTGGACTGGTCATTGGCAGAGATGACGTACGGTGTTCTGAGCTCATTCTCCTCGAACTCTGAGTCGCTAACACGGCAGAGCGCAACCTCCTCTGAGCCAAAAGAGTCGAACAGCTTTGTGCGGTCCAGCAGACCGAAGGAGCCCTCGTAGGCCTCACCGTCGTCATCAACGAGCTTGAGACACCACCTGTTGGGTGTCTGTAGGCTCTCGTCTGCCAGCATCTCTGGGTCTTTCAGCGAGATGTTCATCAGGATGAACCCAATAACCTCAAACACTTTGACGGACTTCCGCACCAGAAGCTCAATTATATCCTCGCTCGGCAGCCACACTTTCAAGGACATCACGTCCTTCTTGTTGGATATCTTTTCACCGCTGACAAAGAGGAAGCCCGACAGCGTGGCTTTCTTGCCTTCAACGTTTGGTCTTTTGCCGATGAGCGACGACAAGTTCGAAGCGTGGGCTTCAGCTGTCGGCACTGGCAGCTTCTCAAAGTGCACCATCTGCTCGACGTTAGTGCTTGATTTTGAGTGTGGCAGCACTGAGGAGTCGCCATTTCTCCGTACTCCCAGTGACTCGGATCTTTTCTTCAGCTTTGACTTGGAGATCTTGTCGAACGACAGCCTTCTATTGGCGCTTCTCGACGCCGTCCTCGACGACAGCGAGTGGATCTGCCCGCCGCTCTGGTACGTGCTGTCCATGATCACGGCGTCATCCTCAGAGAAGTCTGAGTCGAGCAGGAGGTCGTCATCGCCAGAGGATACCGAGTCGTCAAAGAGGAACTTCGAGTTGTTGAACCGCTCCAGGTTGCTTGTGTTGTTGACGTCCGAGTAGTTCTGGTCGACGAGAATTCCCTCTTCGTCCATCACCGTGTCGGCGTTCTCGTTGAGCTCGATGTTCGTCTCGTTGCCTGCTAGCTGCATCGTCTCGTCGTTTGTGCTCATGCTTATGTCGTCGTCGTCCTCGTCGTCATCCTCGGCAAAGGCGCCGTCGTCGTCAATCGTGCTTGTGACGCTGCTGCTTCTCTTCTCGATCGTAGACGAGCTCGAGGAGTTCCTGAACAGCTTGGAGAGGACGTTCTTCCCCGTCACCGAGGGCTGTCTCTTCATCTGCAGAGGCTGCTGCTGTGGGGCGCTTGACATGGGCAGGATAGAGGACGAGCTGTCGTTGTTGTTGTCTGACAGCACCGCTGACTGCTTGGACTCGTTGAACTTGAGGGTCGCCAGAGAGCTTCGTATCGAGTCCATGAAGCTTGTCTTGTTCAGCGCCTGGTTGGTGATGTGCGCATCATCGCCGCTGTGCTCACCGTCATCCTCGTTGCCCTCGTCAATGACCAGCTTACACCGCTCGTTGAGTCTCTTCAGCAGCTCCGACTCCTCCATCACGTCCACCGGGATCGGCGGCGAGTCTATCCTCGTCAGCAGCTCGTTGAAGTCCTTGGTATACTGGCGCCTAAAACTGTGCGGAAACGGCCTGATGATACGGCGGCTCTGGTCATCATCAACCGTGCTCAGGTACTGCGCTCGCACCGTGTTCAGCACATACCCGGTATCCTGGGCCAGTGACATCTATGCAAAACAGTGATCTTCTCTTAGCCGCCCTGTTCCTTTGGCGTGTTAGGTGTCAAAGCATGAATACGCGCTTTATTTACCTATGGGCCAGGATGGTCACGTGACTGATAAGATTTGCGGAGTTCTGTGGGGCGGCCGAAAAGGCGGCAAACCGGTGGGCTTTGGGTGATTTAAGTAGTAAATTACGCTAATTCCACTGCTCTAAATACACGGGAAGGGTACTCAAGGCAATTGGCCGCCTGCCTCACGCCCATAACCGAGCTTTCGAGCCGCGGGCCAATGAAATCACAGGATTAAAATGGTACGGCCACTCTCCTCGTTTTCCCCTTTCTCGAAAAAAGACGACCACAGCGTCCAAAATTTGAGGTGGAGAGCTAAGTATAAAGGTTTTGAGTTACTTCTAGAACCAAACATCTAATTCTTTACACTGCAAAAATGGGTGCCGCTTACACAATTCTCGGAAGAACTGTCCAACCACACCAGGTACGTTGCTTGCACGCGTTGAGCTGGTGCTCTCTGCTTGTGTGTGTTTCCCGATCGACACAGCATTGACATCAAGCTACTTTGACGAAGTGGAATACTAACAAATTTCGTGCAGATCTCCATTGCCACTTTGACTGCTGCTCTTTTGGTTGCTCTTCCAAACCCATTTGCCGCTGCTCCATCTAAGACCCCAAAGATTGAGGCCTCTTCCCCAGAAGAGGAGAAGTTCATCCAGGAGTACTTGAAGAAGGCCGAGGCTGCCACCGAGGAGAAGCACTAAGTCGCTTTGATCTCTTCTCCAAAAACAACATTTGAACCGGAACCTACTACATATCCACACTAAAGATGGCGTCTTGCTGAGAGCCAAAACAAAAACAAACTAGAACCGTCTCTGCGTATAGAGAGTGTTTATGACGACGTGTACACATAATGAGGAAATAAAATATTCAGGAATACACTACCTTTTATTTAACTTATATATTGTAGAGAAAACAAAACAAAAATGCAATTAGAAAAGACGTATACAATAGGGTGGCATAATACTATTACTTCTTGGCCTTGAACAAGGCCTCGTTGGAGAGTGGGTCCAAGGCGAGAACGTTCTCTCTCTTCTTCAACTTGAGGGCCTCGGCAGCATCGTGTCTGGCTCTGGCCTCGTCGGCAGCCTGTTGCTTCATCTGTGCTCTGACGAAGTTTGGCGACACGTATTGCTTGTTCTCGTAGATCTTTGGACCACCGAATGAGCCTTCCAATATCACAATTGGTGTCAAGACAAATCTTGGGCCAATCTCCACGAGGGAAATATCAGAGTCGTCACGGTTTTTCACATCCTCGGCTTGCTCCAAGATCTGGTAGTTTCTTACCCAGATCTTACCGTCTACCACTGAGAAGGACATAACATGGTCAATAAATGGTTTAACTTTTCTTGAGGATGGTGGTACACCGAAAGTGTGAATGAACATCTCCTTCATCAGCTTGAGCTGTGGTTCATCCTCAAAGGCACCATCAAAGGAGAGGAGAGGTCTAGAACCCTTCAAGGCATTACCTGTGAAATTGAGCTCCTCTGTGTTGTGAATATTTTGAACGTAGAACTTGATGGTTGGTCCGTTTGGTGGTTTAGACAACCACATGTACAAGTCTGTGTGTTTTCTGACTTCAAAGTACATGATGTTGTTACAGTTGTATAACTCCGCAATCTCATTAAGCTGGTTCAACTGCTTCTTGGTGTCGAGCTTAGGCTCTTTTCTGGCATGTGGCAAAAGGGAATAAAGATCGTTAATCAAGTATCTGTGTCTGTATGTAATACCTCTGGAAGAGATGAGAAGGACTCTCTGTCTGTTGATGTGTGACTTCTTCTCTGACTCATCCTTGGAAGAACGGCCAGCGAGTACCTTGTAAATAGCGGACATCCTTTCTAGAACTTTACTATATAATAATAGAAGAATTAAACTATTTCAATAGAAGCCGGGAGAGCTCATCTCAAGTGAAATTTTTTTGGGTATGGCGTAGCACACCCGAACATCTCAAAATAGAAAAGGGGAACATAACCATCAAGGGTCGGGGTTACCCGGGGGTATCGTCGTTTTTTTATATTGTTTTACTTTACCCGAATTTTATTGGCAGCTAATACTGCTGTTTTTCCATAAGTTATACATTTGTTTTAATCAGGAAGATGTCAGCTAAGGAAGAAGAGATCTTCACAGCATGTGAGAATGGAACCTTCAAGTTCGCTCTTACTAGTGCTCAAAAGTTGATCAAAAAGTATCCCAAATCAACGTTTCATCAGGTACTTTACAATTTTGTTCTTCTGAAGTCTGGTAAGGAAGATGAAGCACTGAAAAATTGTAAAGAGATCTTTGCCAAAACACCGAATGACACTAAATCATTGGAGCTTCTGAATGAGATCTTCAATGAAGTTGGAATGAAAGCAGAGGCCTTACAGGTTTATGAGAACGCTGCAAAGAAGTACCCATCATTCGAGATCATCACTAGATGGTTCCACTTAGGTGTCGAGACTGCTAATTATAGGGTGCTACAGAAATCTGCAATGGCATTGAAAAACCTCAGTTCGCAAAGACTGTTTGCAATGTGGGCAGGTTTCACCTGTCAATTGGCTGCTAATGCGAAAGATGCAACTACAATGGAGAAAACCTTGTTCCCAAAGCTGGGATTGAAGATCGTTGAGTCCTTGAAACCTATGAAAAATGAGCAAGAAGTGTATGTCCTGGTTAAGCTTTTGGAATTGAATGGCCAGAGTGGTAAAATTGTTGAGGAAATTTTGGAATTTAGTCAAAACGACAAGCTTGATCTTGAACTGCAAATCATTTTATTGAAGACTCTCGACAAACTTGAAAACTGGGATCTTTTATACCAGTGGAGTGAAACTGTTTTGGTCAAGTATAACTTAGACGACTTCGACACATGGAAGTACTTGATTAAGAGTTCTTTGAAACTGAATAAGGACGTCTCACAGATCATCGCCAAATACCATACAAGGAACTCTCTTTTGGCTCAAGTCGAGCTTGACTTACAGTCTGCAAAGGATATCCATGACTCTGTGTTCAAATACTTGGAAAGTATGGGAACCAAGAGCTGTGCATTCTTTGATATAAAGCATTACATCTCTCATTTGGACTCGAAAAAGCTTCTCGAATGGCTCGCAGAGCAGGAGATTCCAAGAGGCGAAAAGGGTTTGACTTGGGAGGTCAACGTGACCAAGTTCAATGTCCTTCTTGATTTGTCATTGCTCAAGAGTCCTCAGTTTATTGAGGATATGGTGAAAAAGTATAATTTCTATAAGTCTCTACTGTCTTCGAAGGCCAAGACTGACTTCTCTGCTTCTTCTGAGTTCATTCTTTTCATTGTACAGGCTCTTTTATCACAGTCATTCACCATAGAGACTCTATTGATATCCACCAGCATCTTGGAAGGTGCCATTCTTAAAGATGAGCACGAGTTCCACCTCCGCTTATGGTTGATTCAGTTGTATTCTCTTTTGAACTGTCAGAGCCAGGCACAGCACCATTGGGATACCCTCCATATCAAGAACGTACAGTACGATATATTGAACCAGTACTTATCTTCAAGATTGGCGTACTCTCGCCCTTCTGTGCAAGTTTTGGAGAAGGGATTCAATATTTATAAATCTAATGAGTCTGAGACTGTTTACTACTGCAAAGTTGGCTTCAACAAGTGTGCTTTCAATAAATTAGGACAGATGCTTGAGTTCCAAACAAGATTAGGCAAGAGTTACCTCAAGAAGCACTTAGCATTACAGGGTATGAGAATTGGTAGATTGGTCAACGACAAAGGTTTGATCCAAGAGTATAAGAGTGCTGCTTTTGAAGAAGAAGAGTGGGACAATAGAGATATGAAGATCTTCTGGAACTTCGGAATTGATGAACCTTTGGATATCTCTACTCAATTATTAGAGAACATAACTACTGAGAACTATAATAAGATTATTGCTACTCAGGAGAAGTTGATAAGCGGTGACCTTCAATCTTACCCTGAAGAATTGGACTTGGATGGATTGACCGAGGCTGAGAAATGGTCTTTCAACAGTATCTCATCTGTAAGAAAGTTCCTAAGTGGTAACACTGATGCTCAACATGTCATTGACAACTACAACTCAGTTCCAAAGGTCCCTCAGGAGTGTTCCTGGAAGACATCTCACACTTTGTTCACTCTGATAGACACTTGCAAGGCCGTTCACGCAATGTTCAGCAACTTCAAGGGTAAGGCCAAGGGCACTGCTGATATCAGGGAAAAGAACATCTCTCTTTTGAACTCTCTCAGGGATGATAAAATCATTGAGACAAAAGCTCTCGTTATGTCCTCCATCTTGGATAAGAGATCTGCCGTTGAGCATTCAGAGACACTAAAAGATCTCGGATTTTCTACAATTGTCGACCGTATCTTCGAGATCGTCGCCAAGGGAAACACAGAGTCCTTCAGACTCATGTCAGTATTGTAAATAAGAATAAAAATAAAAAAATAAAATGACACTGATGTTTCATACTCAGGGCCTAGAACACCTCATCTTCCCCTTTCGGGAATTTTTCGCGTCTCACAGAGCTGCAGCCACCGATGGCTCAGTAAGGTACGCGTTTACCTCCGCAATGTACAGACGTTTTTTTTAGATCTTTGAGCAGTGGCCGATATTTCAGGATCCCCTTTGTTGATTTTATCAGGCTCACGTATTTCGTTCTTGTGATCCTTGGTAAAAATTCAGAGAGAAGTCTCCTTTCTTGCTGTCACTCTTTGAAACCCGTGCATTCCTTTGTCTCACACGCGGTTTTAATACTACCTGAAATAATTCCCGATCTCTTTCTATCAGGCATAGGCAGAAAGAAATAAAAAAGGATTCACACACTGTGAAAGATGGATCTCCCGACTAAGTCATATAACCTTTACGGTCGTGAGCTGTTTGAGAGAGCAGCTTCAACATCGTCATCCTCATCAGCAACGGCTACAGATTCCAAAGGCTGTGTCGTCTGCGACTCCGATACAACATGTCCTACCTGTGACACGGGCTACCAGTGTGTGATCACAGTTCAGTCTTGTTCTCAGTGCCCCAAGACTTACTGTAAGGCCACTTCGACTACCACGTCGACTTCAAAGACCAACATTGGAGGAATCATTGGTGGTACACTAGCAGGTGTTGTGGTTTTGTGCATTGTGCTCTTTTTGTTCTATAAGTACTACTACCAACGTAAAGTTGCATTCAATAGGGTGCGACAGCACAAGGAGTTCTTCTTTGATGATGATGCAGAGATCAACTTCCACCATAACAGAGAGATGGAGAAGCCATCGCAGAGAACGTCAATAGCAACCACAGTGTTCACTCGTGCTAGTAATATCATCCCTATCGCATATATACCTGGTGTTACAACAGGTCCGCAAGGATCATCAAGAAACGGAATGTCGTCAAGAATCTCTACGATAAGCGAAGCAGGTACTGTGTCTTCTGAGTTCATTGGAGATAGACTCTCAAAGGCAAGTATTGTTGGAAATCCAGCACTCACAACGACAGCGATCAGAGCTAGACCAAAGCTGGTGACTGTTACAGATGTTAACCCAGTGGGAAGCTCAGCAGACCAGGATCCTACGCCGGGTACAGCCGTCGGTGTCAGACAGCTGGGAGGTGTTAGAAGTGTCCAGGTTGGGGGCCGTGGAAAGAATCAGATTACTCTTGCTGAAGATCTGATCGAAGAGGAGGAGGAAGATGACGTTCAGAGTGTCGTGATGAAAGAAGAAGCCGACACCGTGTTAACCACCAACAGTGATTATGAGCCATTTATTATTGACGATCAAAGTGAAGACGAAGACGAAGATGAAGATGAAGATGACCATAGATCACTTGCGTCTAGAGAGTCCAACGGTAGTGTTCTGCTGGAAGTGGAAATTGATAATCAAAGCCCGTTCGATGACGCTTTTAAGGAAAATTGAACTTGCACTTAAAGTTATATTCATTTATTTCGAGTTTCTGTAGAGAGAGCCTGGAATGAAGACTTAATTGTATGGTATAGTCCCATAACATCAGTGATGAAAACGCTTACGGCCGAAAGAATATGATATGCGCACTCTACTATAGATTTTTCTCGAAATTCAGACCAATTTCCCCCATGGTTGAGCTCATCTTTAGTGTTTATCTATAAACAGCTTTGTTGCTACTGGAAATACCCATAAACGTATAAATATGGTCGTTCATAACCCAAACAACTGGCACTGGGTTGACAAGAACTGTCTCCCATGGGCCTCAAAGTACTTCAACGAGAAAATCCCAGCGTTGAGCTTTGAAGAGCACGAGGTCACCATCTCCACCGTTTCAACTTCTGGTGACTGTGATGTCTCTAACAGAAAGGGTAAAGTTGTCTGTATCTTCGACCTCAGCTTGGAAATCTCCATCAGTGGTAAGAACGAAGGCGAATCCTTCACCGGAACACTCACCATCAAGGATGTGATCCACGATGAAGAGGACTACATTTACGAGTTCAAGGGTTTCGGCTCCCACAAGAAATTCATCGAGAAATCCATCTTGCCTATCCTTCAGAAGCAGATCTGGCAGTTCCAGAATGAGCTCCTTGCTGCCCAGGAGGAGGATCTCCAAAAGAACAATGTCGCCCACAGTTAACAGTAGGCTCATCTTGAAAAAAAACCATTGATCCCACTCCCCGCCATAGTATCACACACAACATTTTCACTTCGTCACCACATACACCACAGATTATAGATATCTACGACTTGAGAGAGAATGAATTCTCCTTTTATATTGCTTTTCTAAACCCAGAAAAATGCATAAAACCCATCTTATATATAACTTTTTGTAGTGAAAACTAAAACTTGTCGAACCCAGGTGGCACACCCTTTGCATGATAATTTGAAACGTAACCTCCCTCACTCCACTTGAACACACCGTCCTGAATCTCCTTGATAACTTTGTAACTCTCAACGTCGGCGTATGGCATACCAGTCTTCGGATCAAAGTACATTGCAGGTTTTCCTGTGATCAAACACATTTTACGCTGGCCAGATGGCAGGTAAATACCAGTAGGTGCCTCGGTCTTGAGTGTAATCTTTGTATCCTTAACAGCCTCGACTGTTGTAATTTCTCTGTGAACCTTCTCAAAGTTACCGAAGTCAGGGAATGAATCAAGTACCGAAAGATCTGGCTGTTTCAAAGAGGCAGTAGGATCCAAAGATAGGGAGCCAGCATCCTGACGAATACGAACCAACGGTTCGACCTCAGCTGAGCGACGAAGTGCCGGTAGGTTCGCTTGGTTACCAAATAGCAGTGACTTGAGCTTGCTCACAGCATAGTTATGCTCAAAAGAGATAAAATTAACACCGACTTTTTGCAGTGGACCTTCATATACGATTTTAGGTGGTTCTGGCGGTGTGACAATTTCCTTCGTCTTTTGTAGAGATTCCTCCTGTTCTGTGTCAACTTTCTCATCAGCTACTTCATCTGCAAACGTCACTGTCTTCACCTCAGAGGTCTCTGTCTCTGCTGGAATATCCGTAGTAGCATCTTCCATCTTCACGTCTGTTTCCGAGTCCTTTGCTTGGGACGAGTCGTTCGTCTTCTCTGCAAGATCAACATCGGCATCAGCATCGGCATCAACCATCGTAGCATCTTCCTTGGTTTCTTCCTTGGTTTCTTCCTTGGTTTCTTCCTTGGTTTCTTCCTTGGTTTCTTCCTTGGTTTCTTCCTTGGTTTCTTCCTTGGTTTCTTCCTTGGAACCAGAATTATCTTTGGTATCATCTTCGGCATCTTTCGTGTCTTCTTTCGTGTCTTCTTTCAGTTCATCTTTTTTATCTTCTGTGTCCACAGATGTAGTCTCGATCTTTGGAGTTTCTTCTCTCACTGACTCGAAAACATCTTTGGAACCATCCTCAGGTACCTCTTCCGTTGGTTCCTCTGAAGGCTTAGGCTCATTTGACTCAACATTAATAGGCGTATCTGAGCTCTCTCCTGTCGTAGACTCCGTCTTCTCCTCGTCTTTCGATATCACTTGTGTGGTATTGGTGGTGTCAGAGGCATCTTCAACCTTTACAGATTCATTCAGCGATTCCTCTTTAGCAGTGTTTTCTTCTTTCGGTGTTCCTTCTTGCTGTGGTGTCTCTTCTTGTTTTGGAGTACCATCAGCTTCAGACGCAGTAGACTCCTTGATGACATCGTAATATGACTTTTCAGGATTATTCAACATCTCCCACCGCTCTCTCAGTCGTTCCTCTCGTAGTCGTTCTTCTTCTTCTTCCTGTTTCTGCTTTTCACTCTTTCTGCCTCTTCTGTCTTTCTTTTTCAGCACGTTTCTAGTCAAGTAGAACTTTTCTAATTCTCTCTCTTCCAAGATTTCAACGTACTTGACACAGGTACGGATCGTCATTACATCGGTAAGCTTTCTTCTCTTGTTCATCATCATTTCCCTTCTCTTTATAGCACGGTCGTTTTCCTGATCCTGGTACTTGTTCAGCGTGCTGATGTTGTACTTCTCTGTTTCGAGTGCCTCGGCCAGTCTCTCCTCCTGTGTCATCTCAACGTACTCGACCCTCTGTACTGGGGTGATCGTAGAACGACGTTGCTCTTCTTCTTTCAGCTTCTCCACCAAGTCCAGCTTGTTTTGCACAGCAGCACTACGTGACGACTGACGACGGTTCTCCGAGAGCAGCGTCTCTGCTTTGGGGGCAGCGTAGATCTTCTTTGGCTTGCGTGGTGCTGTGGAGACCTTCTTGATCTGTGGGGCAAACTGTTTCTTTTGTTTTCTCTTCAGTTCTCGCTGTTTAGTACGCTCTGCCTTCTGGAGCTCTTTCTCTCCCTCATCGGAGTCTTCCTCTGACGACTCATCTGACGAGTCTGAGAACATTTCGTCGTCATTGATTGGCTCGCCTGAGCTATCTTCATCTTCATCTTCCTCTTCCTCGACTTCCATCTCTTCTCCTTCTGCCTCGTTACTCGTTTCTCGTGACTTGGAGTTGGCCCGTGTGTTCTCGGCATCGCTCCCTCCGTCGCTTCCGGCGTCGCTCCCCTCTTCCTCCTCTTCTTGGTCTGAGCCAGAGTTGTACTCTGCATCGTCTTCATCTTCCACGAACAAGAGATCAACATCGTCGTCTTCAACCCCATCCTCGGCGCTGATGAGCTGCTTCAAGCGCGAGCCCGCGTTGGCCCTACGCTTTCTCGTATTAACCAGCAAGTCAGACATGTTTAAATGCTCTGTCTTTGGCCTCAATGCTAAGCTTCCTATGACAGACGTTCTATTGTTACCTTGTTTATCCTGGCGTCGCGTTCGCTGAAGTTGGAAATTATTTCGCGGGTTCTGCTACCTCAAAGGTTTACAACCATCTACAGAAGTTATAGGTAGTAAGGGCTATACAATGCTTAAGGGTACTTTTGCTAGAATAAGCATAAAGAGCACTTCACGGTGCTTTTCTCAGAACCTCGTGAGGGCTTCCCACTCGCATTCTCATGGCCACACCTCCACCTCTGATGATGAGCTCGAACACTTCAACCAGCTTGCTAAGACCTGGTGGGACGTTGCCGGTCCACAGAGAATTCTACATAAGATGAATCTGCTGAGAATGGACTTCATTCAGCAGACCTTGAGAGAGAACGTTCCAATCCCACCGGAGACTGACATCTTTGTCCCAGGGTTCTCGCTCGATCTGCTACCGAAGGAAGTCTCCACACAGATTGTCACAGAACAAGAAACCTACAGAGACGATCAATTGAACTCGCAGAAGTTAGAAGTGCTGGACGTTGGCTGCGGTGGTGGAATTCTCACCGAGTCATTGGCAAGATTGCCCTTTGTCAACAAAGTCAAGGCTATAGACTTGTCCTCGGGTGTCTTGGAGGCTGCCAATGCCCACAAATCCCTGGACCCAATGATTGACTCTAAGATCACATATAAGCTCCAGCCAATTGAAGAGGAAACTGAACAGTACGACATTGTGACGATGATGGAAATGCTCGAGCACGTCGATTATCCAGCAGAGGTTCTCCTCTCTGCAATGAACCGTGTTAGACCAGGTGGATGGCTCTTCCTCTCTACCATCAACAGGGACCTGATATCTTACTTCACCACCATCCTTGTCGCTGAACACCTCCTACGCATTGTCCCACTCGGTACACACACATATGACAAGTACATCAATGCTTCCGAACTCGTCGAATGGGTACAGAAACGCCCAGGCTTCGAAGTCGCAAGTGTTAAGGGCTGTATGTATCTCCCATTGAAAGGATGGGTCTTCTGCGGCGACGGAAACACTGGAAACTACATGCTTGCTGTGAAAAGATCACTGTAAATAACCATATGTATATAAATGAATTTAAACTGCGGCTTCTTTCTGCATCTCTCCCTCAACAGGCTCGTCGATGAACTTAGGTACACCGCTTTCTCCTAACAGGTAGCCGGGTGTTTCACTTTCACCCATCCCTGACATTTGTTCTTCCTCCATGTCGAATGCCAGTGCCTCAAGTTCGGCATCTAACTCGCTATCACTCACTGCATCCGGAACATCATAACCACTGGCCAATACCTCCTGTAGCTCTCTTCCTCTCTCAACAAGATCAAGCATGTCATCCTGTAATTCTTCGACGGCATCAATGTCCACCTTGCCGTACACTTTCTGCATCTCCTTCTTTGCTTCTTTCATTGCATCGACTGTTGCTAACGTACTCTTTAAGTTATCAGTGGTCATCTGCGCACTTGTCATATTCCAAGCATGCTGTTCCAACTGATCCTTCTGTGCCTCAATCTGTTTCCTTTGTCTCAAGAGCGCCATTGCACGCTGCTTTAAGGATTGCTTGCCGGGACCATCACGCATCTTAGAAAGACGTTGTTGGTATGAAGATAACTCAGCGTTGATCTTGGTGAGCTTGATATCTAAAGAGGCAACACGGTCCTCTGTGCTCTTGATAGCTGAGTCGAGGGTTGGCTTTGGAGCCTTACTCTTAGATCCAAAAAGCCTGTTCATTCTCTCTGTCTATCTTTGTGGTATATCTCTTTCGTTGATATTGGACCTCGGGATTCGTTCGAGCCTCATAAATGGAGTGCATGTGTTGTAATCACTGAGGGGTTTCCCAATTTTGGCTAGACAATATTGTTGGTGTCCGGGTGTTTTCAAGCACTACGAACAATACTACCCACCGGAATTCTCTTTAAACAACCATTGTAAAGGATTAAACGTATATATTTATTTAAAATGCTTTATATGAGTGCTGATTAATGGCTACCAGACTGTTAGTCAATTGAGAAAAGGATGGTAACACTCGTTGAGACATGAGATCGTTACGAGACGAAGGGGTGACCTCAGTGTCTGTTGACTCCGTTCCACTGAAAACCAAGCGGTCTTTAGTGCTGTAATACCTCCATGACCCTCTAAGACTCTTTTGCAATGCCTTCTTGGTTGATCTCTCGATAATTGTCTCTTTCATTTGTTCAGCTGGGACACCTTCCTCCAAATGCAACGCTACGACTCCGGCTGTGATAGGACTGGCCATGGATGTTCCACTATAGGCAATCGGTTTCTCAAAGTTCTTTATATTCAAGCTGAGAATTTCATACCCAGGTGCAAATACATCAACACTTTCACCAAAGTTTGAGAAAGAAGCCACTGTGTCTCTTTTTGCATCCATTGCTCCCACTGTGATCGCACCTTTCGAACTAGCTGGACTGAACAATGATGCACTGCTCCCCTCGTTACCTGCAGCAACAACAACAGGCATACCAGTATTGACGACTGCATCCGTTGCATCGTTCAAGATTGAATAGAAGAATCCACCGAGTGACATGTTCAAAACTCCCTTTACCCCTTTCTCTTGTCTATCATTTGCTGCCCATTCCAATGCCTTGAGAATACCACTCATGGAGCCACCACCTTTGGAATCTAAAGCCTTCACTTCAACAAGAGTCGCTTTTTTAGCGACACCATACGTTTTTGAGCCAATGAGACCTGCAACGTGTGTACCATGGCCATGTTTATCGCCTGCTTCTTCCCCTTTAACAAAGTTTGCACCTCTTATCGCCCTACCTTCAAACTCTGAGTGTTCAATGGTGACACCACTGTCAACAATGTATGCATGAACATCAGAGCCAGTGTACTGGTAGAAATACTTTGTAGGTGACTCTGATTTATATAAGCCCTCTCTTTCGCTTATTCTTGCCAAATGTGCAGGAGCTTCCTCTTGAGCTTCCACCTCTTTGTTCGCTAATGCTGCATCTTGTTGGATGAGGGAGTCTGGATCTTCGATTTGTATTCTCAAGTTCAGGTTGCAGATTTCCAGATTTGAGCTGTTATTGAAGAATTCTGTTTGGGGGTCATCAAAGAGCTTGACAAGAGCATCTTGCAGGACAAGCTTTACACCAACAAGGCCATGTAACTTCTTGACTTTAGGCAACTCCATCTCAACTACCAAGCAATTGAATGCACCAATAGTAACTCTATCCTTGATATATGGACTAATAACCCTCATCAATGGATCCTCGGTATTCAGTAATAATGAGGCAGCATTAACTCCATCTTGAAGTTGGATGACATACCGGTTCTCAGCTCCATATACACTGGTCAAAGAGCAGATGCAGGTAAGTAAAAAGGAAATACGCTTGAAAATCATTGTTTGGTTATATCAAAAGATGTAACTCTCTGATTACCTTAGTAAACCAGGGTTTTGTAATATTTTTACACTCGGGACATCCCCCTACCCACCATCTCGGGTGGAAGTGACACAAAAGCGGATTATGCTGAGAATAAACATCAAATTCAGATTCTCCGAGACGTCTCCAATGGACCAGGCCCTAACATCCCCGGGAAAATGTGTATATTCTCCAAACGGTTCCATTGTCTCTGTGTCTGTGTCTTACTTTTCTCTGCTTTAAACGGATCTATCGGTGACGGAGTTGTCGACGTTTTCGGACGCCAATGTCTGTCTTTCTATAAAGTAATCGCTGTCCGCTTACAGAAATACCAGTTATACTGTTATTGGCTATGAGATGCTAGTGGCCTAAGTTTTTATGGCATTCAGATAAAATCGGGAGGTACCCTACTCATGCTGCACTTCCGGCAAATTATAAACACAACTAGTAAAACGGCACCGGGACAAGGGTTACAAAGAAAGGTCTGGCTTGAAGTCTCGGATATCTTTACATCTGATACAAATACACGTTTTCATCTTTATTATCTTCCTGTTGGCTAAGTCTGTACCCAAACTAAATAAGAGCTTCCCAGCCAGAAAAGGAGAACCCCGGGGCCTGCTAGAAAAGTCCGACAGCGGTGCTTCGGAGCGGACTTAGAGTGGCCCGCACCATTTAAGCAAACCACAGCATTCGCAAGATAAGCGGCGGGGCCGGGGCTGCACTTTGTTGCTTCTATATAAATAGTCATATCCCCGCCACCCCCTATTGGAAATACTCTACTAGCACCGTTTCATAGATACCAATGAAACTCTCATCTCTTTTATTGGCAGGTGGAGCATCGGCTGCAGCCATTGACCTGCAGAGCCCTCTCGGCGAATTAGGCTCTATCCTTGAGCAAACCGGCTTCTCTCTTAACTCCCTCAGGGAAACACTTGGTTCCGCACCAGAAGTTTTCGACACTTGGAAGGATTTGTTGAAAGAGCACTCTTCTGAGTTCTTACGCCATAAGGTTGACCAGTACAACAAGAAGCAATTCACACCTAAGAGTAAAATCCAAGACACTTTTAAGTTCTCTAACAAGTATGATACATTAACGAGATCTGAGTACCCTGACTACTCTCTTCGTTCTGCTCACTCCAACCCAGAGATCTTGGGTATTGACAATGTTACTCAATACTCTGGTTACTTGGACCATGCTGATGACCACTACTTCTACTACTTCTTTGAGTCTAGAAATGATCCGAAGACCGACCCTGTTGTTCTCTGGTTGAACGGTGGTCCAGGTTGTTCTTCCATGACTGGTCTCTTCTTTGAGTTGGGACCATCCTCAATTGGCCCAGACATTAAGCCAGTTTATAATCCATACTCATGGAACTCCAATGCTTCTGTCATCTTCTTGGAGCAGCCAATTGGTGTTGGCTACTCCTATGGTGAATCCGAAGTGTCAGACTCCTATGCCGCAGCCAAGGATGTCTTCATCTTCCTCGAGTTATTCTTCCAGAAGTATCCACAGTACTTGAACTTGGACTTCCATATTTCCGGTGAGTCTTACGCCGGTCATTATATCCCAGCTATCGCCTCTGAGATTATCAACCACGCTGACCGTTCTTTCGAATTGACCTCCGTGTTGATTGGTAACGGTATCACTGATTCCCTTGTCCAGGACAAGTACTACCAGCCAATGGCTTGTGGTATGGGTGGACACCCAGCAGTTCTTTCTGAGGAGGACTGTGACGACATGGAAAAGAAGTACCCACGCTGTGCTGCCCTTGTTAAAACTTGCTACAAATTCCAGAATGCCTTCACATGTGTTCCAGCCAATATCTACTGTTCTAGTGTGACTTTGGCTCCATTCGAGAAGACTGGTCTGAATGTTTACGATATTAGAGGTCCATGTGATGGTGGAGAGTCGTTATGCTACAAAGGTTTGGACTACGTCGAACAGTTCTTGAACAAGAAGGAAGTCATCGATGCTATGGGTTCTGATGTTGAGTCATTCCACGGTTGTGATGAGGATGTGTTCAAGAGATTTGCGCTTACCGGTGACGAGTCCAAGCCATTCCAGTACTTCGTCTCAGAGCTGTTGGATAAGGGATACCCTGTGCTTATCTATGCTGGTGACAAGGACTTCATCTGTAACTGGTTAGGTAACCATGCTTGGACCGAGGACTTGGACTGGATCTTAGCTGATAGCTACAGAAGTGAGGTTTTGAAGCCTTGGACCGTTGACGGCTCTGAGGCAGGTCAGGTTAAGAACTTCGGTGGTTTGACCTTCTTAAGAATCTATGATGCTGGCCATATGGTTCCTTACGATCAGCCAGAGAACGCACTTTCTATGTTGAACTCGTGGATCTCTGGAGACCACTCCTTTGGCTATTAAATAGCTTTTTTCTTTCTCAATTTATACGACACTCACTACATTTTATTCAACAGAATTAACTAAAAATCTACAAATTGTAGCACAAAAATCGCTTAGGATCTGAATTACCAGAGTTTGTAGAAGCTTTGATTGTGGCACTTTGTTGACGCATCCGCGCAGAGGGTCTGTTTACAAAATTTCTTCATCTTTAATGAAGCTCCAACTGAAAATATCATCAGGCAAAGCAAGATGAAACGGCACTTCAGTGGCAAGCCACTTAACGAGGAGTTCTCTGAGAGCTCAAGCGATGAGGAAGAAGAAGAGCAAGTGCCAGTCCCCGCAAAGAAGGTGATGATTGGGAGTATCGCAAAGGCTCCGCAAGTAGTAGCAGAGCCGGTACCGACACAGCAGGCTGCAGCTGTAGAAGAGGAAGGGGAAGGGTCTGAAGATGACGATGATGAAGATGATGAAGATGACAGTGACAGTGACAGCGACAGCGACAGTGATGACGATGAATCCTCGGAAGAGGAACAGCTACTAAAACCTGTCTTCCTGTCCAAGAATCAGAGAACCAAGACGAAAGCATCACAGTCCAAAGAGGACAAAGCATCTGTGTCTAAAGAGCGCACACTAAAGGCTATTGAGACACACGTACGACAGGAAATTGACTACCGTAAGGAGTTGGCACTGTCTACGCAGAACTATGGTGGGATTGATGATACCGATGGCTTAGACCCTGAGAGTGAGAGAGCTGAGTGGGAACTAAGGCAGCTACAGAGGGAAAAGAGGGAAAGAGAAAAGCTAGAGAAGGAGATGATTGAGCTTGAAGAACTGGAAGAGAGAAGAATGCGTACTGAAGAGGAGAGAGACGCTGAAGCAGTTGAAAACCAAGAGGCTAAAGCGAAGGTAAAGGGTGCCTTCTATCAAGACGAAAGTCTCTTACAGAGAACCATGGAAGGAGAAGTGGAAAAGTATGATAAACAGACACTACAGCCCCAACGCTATAGGCCTGAGAGTAAATAGATAAAAGGTAATTCCTGATTATTTCATAGTGTAGAAAGACTAACTCGTAGTGTAGAGCCGGTGCCATGGTGAAAAGTGCGAGACTGAAAAATTACCTCTCTATCTATGAACAATCAACAAAGGAAGCACAAACAATGAGCTCTTCTCCTCTCTTACCACTTTCAGATTCACTACCACCGTTTCTCTCTTCTTATCTCCCAAGGAAACTTCCACTGGCCAGGCCTTTTGTAACGCTAACGTACGCCCAATCGCTGGATGCCCGCATAGCAGCAGCACCGGGCACAAGAACCGCAATCTCCCATTCGGAGACAAAGACAATGACACACTACCTACGAGCCAACCACGATGCCATTCTCATAGGCACTGGTACTGCTCTTGCTGACGACCCGGGCCTGAACTGCCGGCTGGGACATGGTGAGCCTATACGTCCTATCATTGTGGACCCTTGGCTCAAGTGGTCCTATAAAGGCTCAAAGATGGAAAGTTTGGCCTTGAAAGAAGGCTGTAAAACACCATGGGTGATTATTAGGGAGGATTGTCCATATTCAGACAAAATTGAGTACTTGGAGAAAAGAGATGGTAAAGTCCTGAGACTTCCAGTGGCAGATGGGCAAATCTCTTGGGACTCATTACTACTGGAACTGAAAAAATGCGGCATTGATAGCGTCATGGTCGAAGGTGGTGCCAAGGTTATCAACGATTTATTGGTGAGACCAGACCTTGTGGATTCATTGATTGTCACTGTGGGTCCGGTTTATCTTGGTTCTAAAGGTGTGGCAGTAAGCCCTCTTGATCCTGTCCAACTGAAAAATGTTACTTGGTGGACAGGGATTCAAGATAGCATAATGGCAGCTACATTAGCATAAATAAAAAAAAATGAGAACGTTTTATACTTTTGTGTGTATGTGATAGCAAAACATAGAAATCCTATAGTACACTCCTTCTACTTCCTTCTTTCTCCTTTCATTAAAATTAAAGACAAATTCTATAACTGGCATATCTACCAGATGTTTCACTTCTTCTAATAATCTTAACAACCTGACCTCTCTTCAATCCCATGTAACGTGCTACTGGGTCCTCTCTCTGGATACGAGGAAGCTGGGACTCCTTCAATCTGTATCTCTCCAACAACTCCTTCTTCTCGGCCTCACTGAGAAGCAAGTGCTTAGGCACAAGCTCATGGTGTGTGATGTTAACAATGAGGTCGCTCTCTTGGAAGAGCTCAATGGTGGCTGGTGCCACTGTTGGAATAAGCTTAGAGGCGGAGGATGTGATGGAATTCTGGTAGATGAAGATACCTGAACTGAAGTTCTTCTCAGAGATGTGAATGATGAAGTTCTTCATGGTCTTGATACCGACACTTGGCTCGTCACAGAACTCAACCCAAAGTGAGCCCATATCGTTGAATTTCTCAAGGAACTCAGCGTCAGGGGAGGCCTGGAAGGACATGAGCTTACGTTGTGGGTGACCAGAGGCATCACAGACACGGGAACGGAACTCCTCCAAGGAAAGATCGATCTCGTCCTGGGTGATGAAGTAACCTCTGTCGCGCACCATCTCCTTTACTGTACGGTACGCACGCCAAAGACGGGAGACAGCTCTATCGTTTTCTTGATCCATTGTAGAAAGTGTATGTATGTGATGTGAAAGAACGGAGAAAAGAATGAAATTCCCGTTGTCCGCTTCAGATAAACTAAGATATTAACAAGTTTCTTTTCGTTCAACTTGTTGATGTTTTTACGTGAAAAAAAAATCTTTCCGCACGTCAAACATGTTCGCGAAGATATGTAAGGGCTCCTTAACCTGATATCTCCACCTTTGTGCGGTGTGTCTGGATGTTTTTTGATATCTGTGTCAGCTCCATTTAAATTCAAAATTACTCTTAATAATGGGATTTAGCTGTATCTTTTTTAGCTTATACTAACTGTTCTAGTGTCTATTCAACTCTTGTACAATTTTTTCTTTGGAAATCCTGCGTTTTGAGAGAATTTTCTGAAATGCTTGATTTCATCTTCAGTTCATCTGTAGAATTTCATGAACAGAGATAATCTTTCAAAGACTAAATAAAATTATTTTTAACTAAAATTGTTTGAAATTACTATTTAATAGCTTTAGCATATATCCCATTGTAGCTTATGTAAAATATTTAATAATTTTTAGAAATATGTAGAGATTTGAACACTTTTAGGGGGTTTTCTATCTCATTGAGATTTTCTCACTTACACATGGTGCTCTATTTCGATAACATTTATTTAGAAAAGTCTAGATATAATACTACATCAAGATATTACCCGTATTCTTCTTTTTCATTATAATATAAAAAACCAAACAAAAACCTCATTTTACCTCATGTACATTCTAATTTACTAATACCTTTCTCTCATGACCTTGACTTTCTTCTGTATGTGATCACAACATCTCCACTCTGTTTCCAATAGACACTTCTCAAAGTTGCCAAAGTCATGTTGTTATCTAATACGGTGTCATGACAGAGTGCTTCTAGCCAGTTCTCAGGGTCTTGGCCACTGGTCACTTCGATTGGCTTTGTCTCTAGTCTATCGGTGATATATGATAAGACACGACGGACTCTCAACATGGAGTATGCGTTCAAGCGTGTCTCACCATTGGTGATACCAGGCAAATTTGTCTCTGAGCCAGGATGAATACGAACGACAAATCCAACTTTTGGGAAGTCTTTAACTGTGAAACGATTTTTCAAGATGAAATTACTGATCCACTTGGCAAGACTGGACTCCAGTACTGCAAAATTGAGATGTGAGAGCTCTTCAGAATATATACCAACCTCTGCACTAGAGTTTTGTAGATTTTCATTAAGAATAATGTATAAATCATCCGGTAGAAGTAATGATGGAACTTCATCATTTGTAGATGGTGTCAGTAGTGAATTGTTTAAAGCAGAGGTGCTGGTAATAGAATCGTACTGTGTCCTTATCTCTAAAAGAAGTGAAGCTAAAGAATCAACATCAACCTGGGAAGGCTTACGTGAAGAATCCTTGGAACTTGGGTTAGATGACACTGTGGATTTAGGCTCAGATAATGAGCCAAGAGGCGTTGGTAACTGCTCAGACTCACTCTCACCTTCTTCACTTAGAGTTGTAGAAACCCTTGATGATTTCCTAGAGAAAAGTTTCATTCTGCGGAAGCCCGAAGTACCATCAGGGCCATTTGGAGCAGAGTTTTGACCAGAGCCATTAGTTCCATTACCAGTGGAAGCATCTGCCAATGAGGCACGTCTTGAGTTTGAAGCTGAATCACCAAAGAAAGATTTGGTATCATCAGTTGGTGTATTTGCAGGAGAGCTTTCATGTGAAGAGAATTTTGTTAATAAGTTCAATTTAGAACTTCCTTTCAGTTCTTTTATACGTGTCTCTCTAACCACTTGATCCTTTTGTACTTCATACTCAATCAGTTTAGCGAATATCGATTTAATCATCATTTTACCCAAATTGTACCTAGAGTCTCTCTCGAACTTTAAACCATACTCGTCAAGATCATTGCCATACACTTCGGTATTGGTGAAACTCGACTCTTTCAAGCCAACAAATAACTTTCCAGCTCTAATGGTGATGCTACACCAAGTAGGTAGGATCTCATTTGTCTGTAATTCTTCAATGACCTCTTCAAATTCCTTTTCGGACCCAAACTCTTTGATACGGCAGCATTTCAATATGTCCCACAGGACAACGGTGTTATCTGTGCTCAAAGTAACAACATGTCTTCTGTTATTGAGCATTCTTGATTTGATGAGACCGGCTTCACCAGGCTTACTCTTTGAGTCATCACTCCAATTCTTCAGCCCGGAATCGTTCATAGTTGAAGACCAAACCTCTCCTTGGAACTCTGTTAATGACAAAACACCCCTCGACTCTTTACCAAAGGTAGTCGTAATATCTTGAGATGTATGATATATCGAACCTGACGATGTACCAGTGTAGAAACCTTTCACAAAGTCATCATCATTAACAGAGTTCAGTGCCCAAACGGCACCATCAAACTCATCATAGATAGTCAATGGCTGCAGTTTATTACGCAGATCCCATAGACGAACAGTGCCGTCACTACTTCCCGAGAGACACTGATTCTGATCATTTACAACCAAGGTCTTCACTGTGTCTGTGTGCCCAATGAAGGAGCTAACAACTTGCGATGCTCTTAGGTCAAACAACTGAACGTTACCAACGTTATCACCAAAGAGAACAACCTCTCCTGATTTTGAAGCTGACATTGAGTAAATTGACCCCTTTTCACCATACTCATTACCGTATGATTCTAAGCAGACCCTCTTCTCAATATCCCAGACGTTGACTCTCTTGTCAAGACCACCAGAGACAACATTTCCCAGACTCATAGCGAGTGCCTTGACGTAATCGCCATGGTGGCCAATTAAGCCGTGCTCCTCCTTCTCAAAATCCCACCATTTCAAACTCAGGTCAGAAGAGCACGATACCACCGTGGTCTTGTTGTATAGCAGCACATCATTGGCCCAGTCGGAGTGTAATTGGATGTGGTGCTTTATCTGTGCGTCCTCATTGTAAAGCACAATCGCACCGTCTCGGCCTGCCGTTAGGAGGCTGTCACCAGCTGTGCGGATGGCGTTGATGGGTAAAACGTGAGCCCCGGTGTGTGCTGATCCACCTAGAACGTAAGAAAGCGACTTGCACTGTTTGTTCATTGGGTGGGAGATCTCTACAGAGCTTCCTTTCGATGTTATGCTTTTTTGATTTTTGTTTGCAATTGAGTGGAATTCATTTGCGGGGGAGAAATATTCAAAAGGCTTCGAGAAGGTGGTTTTTGTATAGTAAACTCAGATACGCGAAAAGTTTCATTGTTACGCGTTGCATTAAAGCTTTGGGAGTAGGCTAACAAGAGACATAGCAAGAGATGAGAGTACTAACAGCCGAAGAGAAGCACACAGCAGGGGTGAGTGTCTACGTGTGAAGTTATGCCGTTTTCCAGGCGTTATCAGGGGACTTACAGAACGCATATTCGTATCCCACTCATATACAAGTATTTGAATCTAACTAATCATAAACACAGCAATTGAAAGCCCGTATCTGGCTGGCAGTAGGGAAGATAGTTGAAGAGGAAACACAGCTGATTGAATCTGAAAAGAGGATAAGTGCAACACCGCAGTTTGTTGCTGCACTGGTAGAGTTGGTGTATAACCAGGCATTATCATTAGGTGAAGACCTCGAGAGTTTTGCCCGTCACGCAAAGAGAAAGACAGTCACACCCGAGGATATGTTCATGGTAACGAGAAGATCACCGGAGATTACACAGCTCTTACAAGAGTTTTTACAAAGGTTGAATAAAGTAGATCAGGAGTATGACCAGGAGGGCTAGTTCTTATCCACTTCTTCGATTTGGTTGGGTGTTTTATGATTTTTGCAGTTGCTTTTGAGACTAGCTGTATACAATGGCTTACAATATAATATTACTAGTAAAATGATAGTTCAAAGTAGGAGTATTTGATACTCTCTAGACATATTACCCAATGCGGACATTAATTAATGTTTTCTGAATACAGCAATTTTCGCGAAAGCATCAACTAGTTTAAAGTGAAAAGTTCAGCATCGAGTCGAGAACGAAAGTTCTTATATGCTATAAAGACACTCAGTGTAACATAACTGACAACATTTAGTATGATGTTTAGACGTTCCCTGGGTTCGCTGTCACCAATGACACGCACGCCCTTTTTCCCAGTGCGCTTACAATCCACACTCACCAACTTTGCTTCTCCAGTGTCCAACCCAGAGCTCGAGATCAAGCGTATTGTTCCAACACACAAGACCTTCTACACACCCAACGCTGAGCACGAGAACAACTTGAACGAGCTCAAGCACTTGGTCAGAAAGTACACAAACTTGCCACGTGTGGCTAATGCCCAAGGAAAATGGCTCTCCATGTCTCAATACGAACCTATTGGTGGTGGTGAACGTCTCAAATCTTCCCAGCATAAAGAGCTTATGAAAATTTTGAACAGATTGAACTCTATTGACCCACAGCTTAGACCAGCAGAGGTTTCTACACTCTTGTCAAAGTACTCCAGATCATCCACCATGAATGAATCTGCTGACAAGACTCAGCAGCTCGATCAACATGGTCGTTCTAAGACAAGCAGTGGTAGAAAGTCATCAACAGCTGTCGTTTACCTCGTTAAAGGTCAAGGTGAAGTCCTTGTAAACAACAAGTCATTGAACTTGCACTTCCCAGAACTTAAACACAGACAAGAGATTCTCTATCCACTTCAAGTTGTTGAAGCCGAAGCTGAATACAACGTCTTTGCAGTTGTTAACGGTGGTGGTCCAACCGGTCAGGCCGGTGCTATTGCAACTGCCATTGCTAAGGGCCTTGTGATCCACAACCCATTGCTCAAGCCAAGACTTTACAAAGCAGGCTGTATGACCAGAGACCACAGAAGAGTTGAAAGAAAGAAACCTGGTAAGCTTAAAGCTAGAAAGTCTCCAACTTGGGTCAAGCGTTAATCCAGCCCCGGTCTATTTCATTTATGTACATAGTCGTAAAGAAAACGAAACAAATTTATGTATTTACGGTCATAATAACTTTGTAGTCTTCATCCATGGCTCTCGTATGACTACAGCACGGGACATATCAAGCTCGACGCCTCTCTTCACGGGTTTCACTGAACTCTCCTGAACAGTTGCGTAGAGGGTAGCACTGACAGCAAACCCATCAAAGATAACCCCAAAAATTAGAAATCTCCCCGTCTAAAGTTTACTTCTTTCAGTATAAAAGCCTTCACCTGCTAAGCAGAGAAGGTGGCCGTACCATTTTCTGAAAAGCGCTCGACGTCGACTAAATCGCCTCCGCATTTTTCAGTTGAAGATAAAGATAAAAAGGCATAAGATTAACTTAAAGAAGAAACTAACCTGAAGAATGGCCCCACCAGTTAAGAGAGAGGACCTCATTGTCCCATTTATCCACATCAAGGCTGCAGCAGATGAAAACACCTCTGCTAACTTCGTCTCACAGAGTATGCCAATGGCTGCTATGTTCATGAGAAACAAACTCTTGTCATGGTTCTCTATTTTCAGTGCAGTAATTGCTTTGATGTATGAGCTCCACGGTGAAGCCTCTGCTGAAGGATCCCAGAGCGCATACTTGAGAGTCATCACCGGTGTTGTCGGTTTGGGTGTGTGCTACATGGAGTTGATCATGCCAGGTGCCACAATGGGACCACAAGTTAAGAAAGCAGCAGCTCAGATCTCCGAGACAGTTGCAGCAGCAGCAGCTACTGCTACTGCTTAAAAGTCCTGATAGACAACTTTCAATTCTCCCTACATCAGCACCCCCTAAAATGGTTTATTTAGCATGCCCTGAGGTTTTAATTTTGAATTTGGTTTTTTCATACAGCGTAGAGTTTTAAAAAGTTTATGTATGCTCATTAATATGCAATTTTTATTTAAAATCATTCAGTACCGATATCCTCGTTCCACTCTTCTGGTTTCTCCTTGATGAACTGAGCCATCAAGTCCTTACACTCCTGGCTATCCATGTTAACAACCTCTACACCTCTCTGTCTCAGGTAGTCTTCACCTCCAATGAAAGTGGCATTCTCTCCCATGACGACCCTCTTGATACCGTACATCAAGATGGCACCTGTGCACATATCACATGGGGAAAGGGTGGTGTACATGGTACAGTTCTTGTAAACGTTACCTTTCAATCTACCGGCATTTTCTAAGGTAGAGATCTCACCGTGTAATGTAGCTGAGCATTTCTGGATTCTCATGTTGTGGCCAGATCCTAATACTACACCGTCCTCTGAGATAAGGCATCCTCCGATAGGCACACCACCTTCATCTCTTCCTTTGGTGATTGTTAGTTTCCAGAATTGTCATTTTAGGCCGTTATCAGATACGGTTCGTCCAGCCCGAGACACCGAATGGAGTACATACCCTTGATAGCCTCGTCAATGGCAATTTGCAATCCCTTTTTATCGTCAAATGGCATGTTAATGGTGGTGTTTCTATACTACTACAATATAAGACAAAGTTCAGCAAGAAAAGGTTCAAAAAAATAATTTACTGAAACCTCAAAAACGTCAGTGATTGCAGTTGTATGTCATAAAACGCGGCTCGAAAAAGAAACGTTTCAACGGCGAAGGAATTTCTTTTTTTTTTGGTGACAAGGGCGAAAGCCGCCGGCAGAGGCTAAGCCCGACGGATCTGAGGCAACAATGGGAAGCCAACTCCGACCGGACTCACTCTGTTTGGATGTCTTGAATCTTTTCAGTAACTTCATCCAAGTCAACACCGAGCTCAGAGGCGAAGAACTCTGGGATCTCTGTGTTCTCGATTGACGAACCGAAGTTGGTTAATAATTTGTAGTAGCCTTCCTCTGTGTTTGAGTATGCGTATAGCGGAACGTCTTGCTGGGTGTGCGCAGTAGAAGTCCACCCTAGATTCAGTGCCTTGGACATTAAAAGTGCTAAGTCCACTTCGAAATCATCGGACTGTAGTAAATCACTAATATCCGAGTCAGTGAAGTTATCAAACTTCAAAGTATCAGTCAAGATGTCATTCTTCAAATAAGTTGAATTGTCATCACCTTCATAAGCCTCAAGCATCTCAGTTGCATACTCTGCGGAGTGGACCATGTTGTTCAAATAGTTCTGTGGCCACCATTCGTAAACACCATTAGCACCCATTCCAAGTCCACCAGTCTCATGGTCGGATGTGGAAACGACGTAAGTTTCAGTATCCAATGAACGAACTCTGTCAATAACAGCAATGAAAGCATCGGAATGAGCAATAGTCTCCAAGGCATGGGTCTTTGGATCATTTGAATGACCAGCATGATCGATTCTAGCACCCTCAAGTAGCAAAACAAATCCTTGTTCAGTGTTTTCGGTAGCTTTAATAGCTTGCTCCAATGCTAATAAAGACATCTCTTTTAAAGATGGAACCTCAGTAGCGTTACGATCAATTTCATATGGTAATGAATTAGCACCAAAGAGACCAAGCATTGGTAATTTAACTTCACCAGCAGAGTAAACCTCATCAAAAGTTTCTCTATCACCAATATAAGTCCAACCATCCTCTTGAGCTTTTGCGATGTAATCGATACCATCATCTCTTGTTCCTTCATCTGGGTACTCAACGGTATCATTAGAACCGTGTAAGTATTTACGGCCACCACCAATAACAATATCCATAGTTCTACCCAATGGATGATCAAATCCAAGTTGTTGAGTTGCAATAAGATCAACTGATTTTCTAGTGAGAACATGAGTATTTGGAGTACAGATAGTAGCATCTTGAACAAAAGTGGTAGAGACAATACCAGTAGTATAATTCAATAACTTGGCACCTTCATAGAAAGTTCCTCTTGGTTTTCCATTTGGATCAACTGAGATGGCACCGTTATAAGTCTTCACAGCAGTTGAGAAGGCAGATCCAGCTGCAGCAGAGTCCGTGATCAAATTTGAACTTGATTGAGTTCTTACACTTCCAACCAAATAGTTCTCCATTTCTAAAACTGCTTCATTATAGGTCAAATTACCTTTACTTTGAAGATATTGACGAGCATTGGTGATACCAGAGATACCAAGGCCGTCGGCAACCATGAATATGATATTTTTCTTCGTGTCATACTTAATTGGGACGGCATTGATCAACGAGGCAAAGATCAAAGCAAGGACGGCGTAGGGGAGGTGCATTTTCAACTGATTATTTGTTTTTAATGATATTGATATTGGAATAGATGACGGTTGCAAAAGTGGGAATCAAACTGGTATTTATATAGATAAATAAATTGCTTTCTACCACGTTGTTCATGGGGTTACAAGGCCTTCAATCTATACCTAAAGAGGAAATTATTCCTGAAAAGGGCAACCGATAATATAAAATTATGCACGTAATTGAATATATGAAGCCATATTCAACAACGTGGGTATATTTAAGAAAAGTCTTTAAGATGCAGTGCATTCAACATTATCTATGTAAATCTCTTGGGAGAAGACTATTATGATTGGAAGGAAAACAAAAGAGAAAGAAAGAAATAGTTCACTGAATTGAATCATTAGATCCACAACATAATTGTTCGTATGAAATAGAATTCTCAAACTAAATGAATTAGTGAAATAGATTTTTCGAAATGGCGATATTCAGGGGGTCCCGGGAGGGGTGCAGTTAGCCCCTTGGGTATTAAAAGTCTCGGCAGGCTGGGCATTGGAAACAGCACACACGTGCTAACAATTTGAATATCTGAGCTTGTTTAATTCACAATTGAACCAATCTTGTTTGTTTATTCCTGATTGGATTTATCGGCACTGATTTATTGTTATGGGTTTGGGGTTAATGGAAAGTTCAGGGTGTCCTTCATGCAGGGTCTTCTTAACCTCAAAAGCTAAAATTTCCCCATGTGGGGGTGTCTGATAATATAAAAAAGATAAATGAGAGATTTACAGAAAATTTAGTAGAAATTAATTATTGTCGTATACGACATTTTTTATATAGAAAAATTCATTGGCTAATGATACCTTTGAAGAATTCTTCAAAAGTTTCAAATTTATCAACATCTAACAATGAATTTCTCATGTCATTGGAGTATTCATAGCTGATTTCATCATGTAGAGGTTTATAGTCAACTTCGAATTCACCATCAATAGCAGTTGAGAAATCAACAATTGGTTGTTCTGCATCAATGTTAACGGCATTTACAGACCTTACATCAACCAACGTTTTAATGATTTGACCAACCGTGTCCGTAGCGTCATTCTTTGTTTCACCAACGTGGTTTAAGTGCCAATAGACTTTTGAGACCAAACTCAGATACTGAGTATTAAACTTCGCATCGAATCTGCTTTGGAAGTCGTATAGTGTGATACAACTATAGACGATCTGTGTCAATAAGAAGTTCGGTGAACCTTTAACGATAGATTTTGGCAATTTCAGGAATCTCGTCAAGATTGACATACAATAAGACATTGCAGTATTATAAGCAATGTCCAGATATTTGTGTGCCATTGAATCTGCTGTGTCTTTATAAGATGACAAGAATCTTCTTGAAAGTGTTATATGATAGAAATCATAGTTAAACATTAATGTACCAGAGACGTCGTTATCGATCAATTGATTCCACTGAATTTTCCACTTATTTAAATCCTCGAATTTGAAGCATTTCAGTCCCTCAACTTGATCAAAGTCATCATCTTGCATTAAGTTCGTAACCAAGTCTTTAACGTAAAACAATTTATGTGCAGTTTTAGCCAATTGCACTGAGGCATGATTCACTGTGTCTTCTAAATTGCTCTGAGGGAAATCCAACAGTAAATCACAGACATCAAAGTAATCTCGAGGAATGATGTGTGGTCGTCCACCACCGATTGAATTCTGTAAATGGCAAATACACAATAACGTAAAGATTCTAACATGGAACAAGTCATCAGCTTCAAATTTTTTAGATTTCACGTTTGTACGAATTTTGTAGAAGTTTGCACTCAGCATCATGTGCTTTATACCTTCACCAGAGACAAGCCAATTGTCCAGTAAAGGCTGTGTTGGCTTTCTAGCAATGTTGTATAGCGAGCAGTACAAAATACCTTCAACGTCATGGTCAGTTAAAGGACTGGTACTTAAAGCCATAGAGAGCATACTTCTCACAATCCAGTAAAGCTCCTGCTGTTCTTGAACATACGAGTAGTTCTCATCAAACCCCATTGCTAGTAGCACAAACACAGCAGAGATAAAAGGATGCTGTTCGACGTAGTCGTTTGAGATGGCTTTTATACCACCGGGAACGATCCAGAAATGTGCAATGTTCAAGAAGTTTGTTCCCAGCTTCAAGCAGAAATCCTTTCTTGGGTAATAGAACTTCGTGAGGAACTGTGTACGGCATAGGTCCATAAAGCAGGTATACGAATCGATTCTTCCGAACAGTTTGGCATCAACTCTGGAGATGACGTTAAGTGGAGCATTCAAAACGGAGTTATCGAGGTAATTGCATTTACTACCACTGCTGAAACTGACACGTCTTCGACTGCCCCCGCTATTTGAGCGTTCCGATTCATTAGATCTCATCATCACGGGACTAAACCCACCACTGTATCTCCCATCTTGCAAGTCTTCCAGTTTCTTCAACACAGCTTCCATTCCCAGTTCTAGTCTTTCTAGCCGGTCATCGTCGTCATACTCATCCATCTTTGCCTCTGCAATTGAGTGATGGATCTGCTCAAACTTCTCCTTTGTCAATGAGCATTCAATCTTCAAGACATTACAACGGTGACATTTACCAACAACTGGTTCGAAGTCACATCGAGTCTTTAGTTTACGACAAGCAACACAACTTGAAGTTTTGCGGCGACGCTTTGTCGGTTTACGCTTCTCGCCTGTTGAATTCATCCCACCAACGTCCATTTCTCTGTGTGTATATGGTTCAAACGGATACTTTTGGGTAGCTCATTCGATGTCCAATATTTAAAGACCAAAGCCTCTCTCGTTATCGCTATCTCTTTGTCGCGAAATAGCGCAAAACTGGAAAAATCATGTAAGGCCTAATATTTTTCGCCGAGATCTTACTGTCAGTTCCCAATTAGGAAATTGCAATTTTACATCATACTCTCTCTATACAGTAAGCACCATTAAAGAGAATTCTGTGTATAAATATATATAATATTGTGTTATACCATCATAGTGATAGATGTATTACAAGAATACTTCAAGGATGGAGACGAGCAACGTTGGTATAACAACTCCAATATAAGTTCCTTCCAACTTCAAACCATCATTAGATTCTCTTAACTTGGCCTCATCAGAGTCAATATCATCAATATATGAGATATCTTCGTTAACAATATTACCATCTTGGTCGTATTTGACAGTCTGCTGCTTCAAGCCACTAGTACAGACAATCTTACCACCTCTAATTATCGAGGTAGCAGTGCCGTTTTGATCACCACCTCTTACCCATCTTGAACAATCAAACATATCAGAAATAGTTTTAATAGATGCACTGCCTCTAACCAATCTTAATTTGCCAAAGGTAGTTTCTTTAAAATCCCCTATGAATTCAAGAGCACCACCAACAGTGGTCAATTGTGGGAAGAAGTTAATCTTATTCAACATGGTATTATTAACAATCATCAAGCCACCACCAACTTCCTCAACAGATGGGAATTCAACGTCTCTCAAGTTATAATTCTCAATAAGTGATAACGTACCACCAATGATCTTCAATTTCGGAAATTTAGCAGCTTGGAAATTGTTATTAATTAATTCCAATGAGGCATTAACATTCTCAATCTTTTGCATTGATAAAGAACCAGCATCTCTAATGGTAACGTTATTGGCGTACTCTAAATTTGGCAAGGAAACCACAGCATTCTTAGCGTTAGAACTGATACTCAACTTCTTACTAATGCCCTTTAAATTTGATGAAATGGTTTCCATAAATCTGTTATTATTAATATTCAAGATTTCCATATTATCGACTTCAAATCCAGAAAATCCAATTAAAGATGTATCTGAAATGGTAATGCTTTGTACATCAGAAATCCCGTTATCAAAATTGATAGTACTTAAAATAGGAACAATCCTCCAGTCAATAGCAGTAACCATGTTCAATGAAGGTGCGTTGATTGAGGTCAACGAAGTCAATTCATTCAATCTGAAAGTACCAGCAATGACTGCTAACTTTGGAAGATTGACTCTAACCAAGTTTGTTGCATTAGAGACAATAAGGTCACCACCAATAGTCAAAAGGTCACCAGTATCAATGATTGGACTATAATAGTTCTCGACAATAACAGAGCCAATGAGATCACTGCATTGGTCAGATAAAGCATCAATATCTGCTTGGGTATGGACGCGATGGATATCCTTGGAACAAAACTCCGAGAGATCAAGTGTAACAGTATCAGCAGTATCAAAGATAACCTTAGAGTTATTCAATTCTTGAATACCTTGGGAAACAAAACCATCATTGATAGAAGGAACAACAGGACTCATTGGCTTAGAGGTGCGTGAAAAGTCAACAGCTGCAGAGAATGCACCGTTCAAACTCATGACGAGTGGAACGTAGGAGGGGAATCTTTTGAGGAGCATTTTGCCTTGGAATAGTATGAATAAAAGCTGTAACTATCTTTTCCAATCTTAGCCAGAAATATACTTCCTTTCAATGTGTGGACTTGGAAATCAAAACTGGAGATCGGCGTTGCACAAAAATATTAGCCACAAAAGCGGAGAATGACCGGAGTTAACGTTGTGCACATATTCAAGAATAAATCTTATAAACTACGGGGAAAATTAAAAATAAAAGAATGTGGAATTGAGAATTTGTTTTTCATTAATCATAATAATAGTCTTCATAATAAGCAAAATGATGCTTCTGATCTGGAAATATGGCCGATTAAATTCTATTCTTCTCCTGGTATGATCTCAAATCGGACATCCGCAACCATATTTCTTCACAGAAGGCTTCAACCAAGCCTGGCTGGTCTCTCTCTGTCATCAATATTTGATGGTATAGTGTCTGAACAGCAACCCTAGTGTCCTGCTCACGAGCCCGGTTCCTCACCCTTGTTAAACAGTACCTCAAGATATCATTTAAATAGTTAATTGACTGGGGTGGAGACCCAGTATAGCCAACCAGAGATATGTGGTGAGACTTTGGGGTATGTACAGCAACTGGATGTTTGCAATTATGCAAAACAACAGAGGCCAGTTCTGCAGAAGATTCAACAGGTCCCTGATTTCTCTTCAAAGTATTGTCATCATCAGCAGAAACAATTAGTTCACAAGAGATATCATAATGCGCATTTGGGGATGTCATGACTGTGCTTGGTGTATTACTGAGATCATCCAATGGACTGACTTGTGACTCAGGAGAAGATGAAATAGCAAGTGCCCTACAAACATCATCATTTCCAGGACGAATGTTTGGAGTTCTTCGGGCTGTCGTGAAATTCCATTTAAAGCTTTCTTCATTCAGACAATAGAATCGTTCATTGATATCATGTCTTGGTTTTCTAGGAGGTTTGTTCTCTGCCATCCACTGATCCTTGTCTTTGATCAACTGAGTCAAAGGTGACCCCTTCCGACACAGACGAATGAACCGGGATCCCAATAACATTCTAGCAGATGGTCTCTTCAGTGGATTCTTCAATAAACAAATATTCACAAAGTCTCGAAGACTTTCACTGTAATTTGATCCCGTTAATTTAGGTGATGGAAGAGTAGGGATCAGGAATAAAACCTTCATTGGTTCATGTTCGGAGTACGGCGGTGACCCTGTTACCAATTCAATTGCTGTAATACCCAAAGACCAAATATCAACCTTTTCATTGTAGCCTTTCTTATGCGCTATGACTTCTGGTGCCATCCAAAATGGAGTCCCAACAAAAGTCTTGTGCACAACTGTAGCACTGATTGTGCCAGAAACCCCAAAATCAGCAAGCTTTACTTCACCTTGCAATGTTAAGAGAATGTTAGCAGCTTTGATATCTCGATGTACCTTTTTCTGAGAGTGCAAATAAGACAATCCGTTCAATGTTCCTTTCATAATATAACAGGTGACCTCTTCACTTAATTTCTTATGGCACTTCAACAACTCAGAACAAGAACCTCCCCCGCAGTATTCCATTACAATCCACAAGCTAACATCTGAAACAAATGCTTGCTGATACTGAGTAATGAACTCTGATCTCATGTTAGATAAAAAGGCAATCTCTTGTACTAAAATATCAACATCCTCATCCGAGGATTCAAGATTTATAACCTTGACGGCAACAGCTCTATTTGTCCCTTTCTCAACAGCCCGATAGACATCACCAAAGTTACCCGTACCAATACACTCAACTATATTAAACTGTTCAGTAGGATTCTGTGTAGCAGAGGACATATAATATTATAGCTCAGTTTATGTGCGTGCGGAAATTGCAGAAGACTCTCGAGTCTTTAAATAGAGTAGATGCAAGGAAAAAAAGCAGTGTTGACGAGAGAGCAACAGCGATGATTGTCGATGTATCTTATTTGATAAAGACAAGAGAATGAATAGGAGTTACATAACGACCAAGAGATATTAGAGAACCCCTGAGAGATTGCATAGCCAACCGTGGAAATCCGGGGATTGACACAAAGACGGATTGGGAGGGGGGGGTATATAGACGTAAACGGACAAAGACAGCAGACAACGAAATCAGTTATTTCTAAAAGATAACTTTTTAAAGCGACTCATTCTGTTGGACTTATCTGGAGGGGTATCAATGGTCTTGCGTTTGTCAGAGTTTGTAGATTTGAAAGTGGAGCTTCTTCTCAACAGCATAGAGTGTGATCTATTTAACCCCTGGTTCTTTTGTAACTCCGATGGAGCTATACTTTCAGCCGAGGTGCTAATCAATATCGGAAAACCCCTTTTAGATTCAGCGCCGGTAGATGTTTTACCACCCACTGATGGTTTCTTTGAATGTAATGAGGTAGGTGTCACAGATAATGTGGAGGAAGGTGCAATTAATTTAGTGCCCCAGAACTTTTTCTGTTGTTCGTTCAAAGTAAGAACAGGCTCAACCTTATCACCAACTGGCGCATTGTTAAGCTGTAGGAGATGCGATACGTCAAACACCGGCTCTCCCGGCTCACCATGGCAGTGTGTCAATGAGTATTCAAAAAGGGAGACATCCTTTTTCTCACCCTGTACATCCTTTATAACAACCATTTTGACGTTTCCACCATAAGCCAATGCCTTAAGTACCAATGGAACGTTGGCAGAGTGAACGGCTTTGATCAAGGACTCGTTGGCATTAAACGACTTCTCCTCAAGTAGGAACTTCTTTTTCACATACTTATTGGTAATGAAGAGTGTTCTTTGTCTATCAGAGGCTGTTGGTGTAATCTTCTCTTCTATAGGTAAAGACCCCTCTAAGTAAGAATTCGTGAACTTGTTCGAAACATGGTAGAGAAGCATTTGTGCCTCTTTACTTTCAAATGCCTTTGTATCCAAAGTGAGTGACCTTATCTTTGAGATATGAGAACCCAAAGAACGATGTACACCTGAGCAGTCAATGCACACAACTACCAAAAGGTTCAGAGAAATCCATTCAACGTTATTGGACGAGCCACAGTCACAACACAGCCTGTTAGAGAGATCAACATCACTGACAATATTAGCCGGTATACCGAAATTATCTGATATGTCATCGTCAACGGAAAGATCAAACTTCAAGGTTGATATTCTCTTACCCTTCACTATGCTATCTCTTGGACTAGAAACCGTCTTAGATCTATTGAACCGATTACTATCAGCCTTGAGACTGGCAGAGCTCGTAAACATTTGAACCCAAGACTGCCTTTCAATTTCACTCTCAGCTTGGAACAATCTCTTAATATTTGACGGTGTGATAATCTCTATGCAGTACTTGCGATCTCTTAGGGTATCAACAGTCTTTATGCATGAGAAAGTCATATCAACAGGATTGCACCTAAGGGTTTCATGGTTTGCACGCCAATCAATGAATTCTGTCAATAGATTATCTGTAATTGTGACTAATTGCTTATGCCATCCTGTTTTATTTTGACCACCAAGTGTCATCAAAACACCAGATTTTTGAAGCTTTGCCCCAGTCTCTGAACTGAATAACGAGATATTTATCGAAGAATCCCGGGACTTTGTCGAAAGGGGAGGAGCAGTGCTTTTCAGAAGAACAGATGCTGGATTTAAAGAAGGTAGGTCATTGATGTTTGTGGTAGCAGCAAGCTCATTTCTCATACGTTGTTGAGATCCTTTGTACTTGAAGAAGTTCTTATAGTAAAACTCTGCTTTCGAGGCATTAACATTAGTTGATGGAGAGTATCTTTCTTTGTTGTGGTTCTCCAGATACATGACAAAGTTATAAAGAAGGTTTCTGATGGAGTGGCCGTTACGGAACTCATTCAAGTACTGAAAGTAATCAAATCTCTCCAGTTCAAAGGTTACTTGACTCCTCAGAAGATCCGAGTTTGACGAGTCTCTGTTAGCTCCTAACGTTGAATAAAACGCTGCAGCATGGTCATAAAAGTTTCTGCGTTTGTTTGAGAGTAGCTTTATATCGGAATTGTAAATCAAAGTCAGGGGAGTAATGACGTTTCGTGTCAGAACGTTCGACTCTTCAATATCAGAAGTAGATTTCTCCGTAAGAACAGGGATAAAATCGTCAATAATATCAAACATTAGTGGATTATCAATAGATTTAGCGTGCTTAGAGAGCTCAGAAAGTGAACTAGAGAATCCAGATCTTGAAAGAGCCAAATGCCGCGTAGCTTCATCCAGTGCCTGGGCCTTCTTGATGCAGGTTTTAAGAAGTGACCTAAAGGAGTGGCATCTTTCTTCAAGTTGTGATAACGTTTGTCTAAACTCTGCACTATCATTGGAAAATGTGTAAGGTGCGTCTCTATAGTTTGCATCCAATAAAGCTGGATTCGCAGAGATTTTATCCTTCTCAATGAAAAGTAATGCTTTGAAAATCTCCTCAGAACCACCAGTGAAGGTTATATATGTCTTACCCTCATTCGGAATAGTATTGAGATCCACAGACACCTTAAAGTAATCTTTGTCTTTACTCAACTGTATGACGCTAGGGTCCATTGTGCTCTTGTCCTTTGAACTGTTGACGACTAGTTTAGAAGCCAACACAGTGTGCTTGAGAGTGACGTAGTTATCATCGTATGCTCTTAATAAAATATCGGAATACACGGTAAAGGAATTTGTATTCAGATCATCAAACTGCGATAATAAATCTTGATTGAGCTTAAAGAGTACCGTGATCGTATCGGACGAGGAACAGTTCAATAAGAATGGATACTCATCAATAGCTTCGTTTTGTGTGAATGTAGCCAACGGTTTTGTCTTGGTAAATTTGAGTTGTTGAGTATCAGGATCCATACTGATTACCCTTCTATGATCTGTTCCCCTCGATTCTATGACAATCTTGCTTAGTGTGAGTCCATCCGTTACATAGACAGGGCCCTTACTAATGTCGGTACTTGTAGCTTGACCCATGGCAGAAATGTAAAACAAACACCGTGGTAGTTACTTCACCTTCAGAGGAAGACAGACAATCACAAATATTGGGTATTATAAGTTGTCTATAATTAATTACTGTGGAAAAAACGTACAGACGATGGTGAAAAAGAAAACGGTATGTGATGAAGCAAGACCGGTGTACCCTGATGTGCGATGCGAGTCCTGACGCGTTCTATTTATCTCTCTGATGGCGTGCAACTGTGGTTGCGTTGGCAGCGGGGGAGGGTGCGGGTGAGGGTAAAACGATTAACCAGGAATGGTTTATTTCCAAAGTATAGTTATGGGGTTGGGATGGTGTTTAAAAAGTGAAAAACATTTTATTTGGATAAATAGAGTGGTTTTATTTTAGGTCTAGTTGATTTTGCGCAACTGCACGGCAGCAGGCCTAGAAGCGCGACCCGAATCTCATGACACCTCTCAAACCCGGACCTTCACTGCTCAGAGTCTAGTCTCATTTATTAATATAAAAGAAGCGTGGAGGGATGAAAATACAACATCTTATACATTTCTGCTACACCCATATAACTAACAATTGACTGGTCCAGTCGAAAGTAGTCTGTAGGTCAAACCACCAAGGGCCCAAATCGTTGCACGTCAGGGGGGGGGGGGCAGTGGTGAAGTTAGCAAGCTTTAAAACGCCATGGTGCCTTCAAGGCACTCACCCCCGCGTCTATATGTAATTTGAGCTTTCAAGTTAATTTATTTTCTGCATATCATGTGTTAAAGAATTGTTAACCAAGGGACGCAGAGGGCAGAAGGAGGATTCGCAGGAGATGCGCATGCCACAATAGCGATGTGCCAAATTTGTTTAAATTGGGAATTTATATCAGCATTAGATGCATTTATCATCACACTATTAGTCTACAAAAAATTTCATTTCAAAATATTTTACTCTATTCTTACTTAACTGTTGAGACTACACTTCTTGCTAATATTCCATGAAGTTGTAGACTGAGTCTCTTGCTGGTGTTCGAGGACGGTATTTCGCGCTTTCTTCCAGGTCCTGACCCCTTTCTCAATACCGAATGCAAGCTTTGAAGAGTACCCCCAAATCAGGAAGGGGTGCGTTCTCCAGGCCCAAACTGTAACACCTCTTAAAACAGGAGGGATAAGTATAGCACAGGACCCTCATTTAACACACATTGGTCTTTATTTATAAATAGTAAGTTAGATAGCTTAAAACGGTTCTGAGGACAGGAGACTGCATTATGAGCTTATATAACATCAGCCACGTCCGAAAATAGCGTTGTTTTATAATATCTGCATATACTAAAACTGGTAATGAAGCAGAGACCCTTTAATTAGGTATCAATACATATTCTAGTTAGATGTGCAATGTCAAAAGAAAACGGTCAATACAGGGGCAAGAGAACTCAAATATTGTTCAAAATCAGCATTAAAGGATATAATAGATAGCGGAGAGTTTTCGTAAGGGCTAGGAGATATTGACAACTATCCCCACATTCCTATGTTATAGATTGAAGATTCTCAGAGCCACCAAGCCGCATTGAGCATCATAAATGATAGATTCGAGACTAAAACATCTTTAACTTATTTTTTCAGTACATCGTTGCTGAGCTCCAATTTCTTTTTTTAGAATTATAGTAGCTTTATCGTTTTCTCTCTGTCGCGCGATCTGCGGTTCAAGCCGCTATTTACGATGAAAAACTGCACTTATATATAACCTACGATCCCTCCCTTGAACGTTAGGGAATTTATGAGGCTCTGTGAATGCAATTGGAGAGCTTAGAACAATCGACATGAGACATTGAAGATTGATAGTGACTCGTGAGGAGCATGTTATAAGGAGCAAACCCACAAAGGAATAACTAGCAAGGGTTTCTATTATATGCCTACCATACGACAATATACTATATGATTGGAGCTTAAGTGCATCCGATTTAAACCCATAGACATATGTTGTAACTACACAATATACATTTATGGTAATTTGCTAGGTGTGCGAATACTCTAGCTAAGCTGTAGACTATTTATATAGACCAAGACCGCAGATTCTCAAGACAGTTTCAATGACGTAAACCCAATTAGACCCCTGGAAAATGTGAAAATTTGACGTTTTGGAAATAAGTCAACACTAAAAACAGAGAGGCAGCAGCTTTGTTGTCGTTTTCGTGCTTTTGTGTTATGAAATCCTGATTCATCTGTTGACACAGTTGCCCAAATCGGTGCAAATCCGCGACAGCGCTCACAACCACTGCATTGTTATTATTTACATATTGCCCGTTTGGGAAGAATCATGGGAAGTGCACACAGAGTATAACTAGCGGCCCAGTGCTCGACGATACTTTCTAAGCGCTTTGACCACTTACAAGCTAAATAACTTCACCACCACCACAGACAGCTACTTGTCTTTACCAATCCAATCACCAACATAGGAGATAAGAGAAGGGTCACCCGCCGTTCCATTACTTCGCTGAGGATCAATACAGAAATTATAGAAGCTCTGGTTGCATTCTCTCAATAGAATTGTTCTCCCTTTTAAACCCACCACCTTCACTTCTTCCCTCTACAGCAAGACAAGAGCTTCTTTTTGAAGGACCTGCTGCAGTAGTACAGAAAGAAAGAATTCAAGATTAACGCCATTTTCCTTAGTGTTCTTCTCCCTTCAACGCTTTTGTACCACATAACCAGTCATTATGGCCACCATTAGAGGACAACCATTACAGGCATTGGGCGCCAGAGAGCTCAACTCAAGAGCCCATGTCACACCATTGAAGTCAACAAGGAAGTTGGAGAGTGAGAATCTTGATGCCGTTAGGGCCCAGAAGGAGTCTCATCAGCCAAAGGAGAAAGCCAAGAAGAAGAAAGAGAAGCTGTCCTCATTATGTAAAACACCACCATCTTTGATCCGTACCAGAACAGGAAAGGATTACAAGAGAGGTCTCTTCTTGGGAGAAGGTGGATTTGCCAGATGTTTCCAGATCAGAGATGACAGCGGTAAGGTCTTTGCCGCCAAGACTGTTGCCAAGGCATCGATCAAGAACGACAAGACAAAGACAAAATTGCTTTCAGAGATTAAAATCCACAAGAGTATGTCTCATCCTAACATTGTTCAGTTCGTTGACTGTTTCGAAGACGACGTCAATGTCTACATTCTCCTTGAAATCTGTCCTAACCAGTCGTTGATGGATTTGCTGAAGAAGAGAAAAGTCCTCACTGAACCAGAGGTCAGATTCTTCATGACCCAGATCATCGGTGGTATCAGATACATGCACACAAGAAGAGTCATCCACAGAGATTTGAAGCTTGGTAACATCTTCTTTGACCCTGAGATGAACTTGAAGATCGGAGACTTTGGATTGGCCGCTGTTTTACAAGCCAATACCGACCGTAAGTACACTATCTGTGGTACTCCAAATTACATTGCACCAGAGGTTTTGACCGGTAAGCATGTTGGACACAGTTATGAAGTGGATATCTGGTCCATTGGTGTTATGATGTACGCTTTGTTGATAGGTAAGCCTCCTTTCCAGTCCAAAGACGTGTCTGAGATTTACGAAAGAATTAAGTGCAATGATTACCATTTCCCAAAAGACAAACCAATCTCCATAGAGGCAAAGACGTTAATTACAGACATTTTAACCACAAACCCTGTGAAGAGACCAACCCTTGATGAGATCTTAGAGTACGACTTCTTTAAGGGCCCATTCCCAGAGAGAATCACAGTGGAGACATTAGTCTCCGAGCCGGACTTCCGTGACTTGAACAGAGGTCACTCTCAGATGAACTTCCTGACAACTAAGCGCAATGCTGGGTTGATCCATTCATCACATGCAAACCCTGTTGAGATTCTCAAGACAGATTTAGAGTCAGAGAAACCAAAGTCACTCTTACCACAGTCATTATCTCCAGGTAATACAAAGAACAAATACAAGGAAGTCACAGACTCGACAACGAGACAAAGAACCTATGATGAGGCCAAGCTGGGCAGGGCAAGAAGACTGGATGACGGTGGTTTAAGAAAACCAATCGAAATGAAACTGTCTGATGCCATTCTTAAACAAGAGTGTACAAATACATTGAATGGTATCGCCATTTCTGAACGTCATGCAAGAATGAGACAATCAAAGGAGTCTTATGATGATCTGAGAACACCTATTTTGATTAGTAAATGGGTTGATTACTCTAATAAACATGGGTTCTCATATCAGTTGTCCACAGATGATATTGGTGTCTTATTCAACGATGGAAGCACTCTGTTGCGTGTCAGTCACTCAGATGCTTTCTGGTTCATCATGAACGACCCTGTCGAAGGCTGGTTAGCAGAGGAGCACACAACCCAATCCGTTCCATCTACTTTGTCTAGACATGTTGAGATTACGGAATTCTTTGCAAAATACATGAAGACAAACTTGTGCAGAGTTTCAAATGATGATGATTCTCTTATCGAGCACGATGAAATATTCTTGAGAAGATACACAAGAGATGACTTGTTTGTTATGTTTGAGTTGAGCAATGGATCTTTCCAATTCAACTTTAAGGACCATCATAAAATTTGCATTTCACAGACAGGATCTGTTATCACCTACATTTCCCCAGATCGCAGCTCAGAGACATGTCATCTCACGGCTGCCTTGAAGAATAATGGATTCCCAAGTATCACTGAGGATATTGGGTTCAATGAAAAACTTCAATTAATTAAGGCTGCCTTAAGAGAAAAGGTCAACGCCAACAACTGATACGATTTATATTTAATGGTTTAACCATATATAAATTTGTATTTTAGTCATTTTTTTTACATTTTTTGTGTTAATATTACACAACCAACTTAATGTCTTAATACCCCATTCATATTTACATATATCATAAAAGATGATGATGATTATTTTAAAGATTAAATGTAGATACTTATCGTCCTAGGGGGAGGCACAGCATCCAAGCACATTAATGCCTTTCTGCTCATAATCATGAGGCCTCTACGTACACAGCAGAAGCAACGAAGCTCCTCGCAATCAAATATAGCAGTCTCTCTTAACAGTAAGGACAAGGGGACATTAGTGGAGCTGGAGGACTGAATAGCTTGAATACACTGAAAAACTCATTAAATTCTATTGTACATTATATTTTTTTTACTTCTAGCGTAACCATTCGTCAAAGACATCGTTTGGTGCCTTCTATTGGTGAGTTGGAGCGTCCCTTTATTATTGCATAGGCCGTGGGTATCAGCTAAACTCACTCTGGCGTTCCAAACTCTTCAAACTCCACTCAACTTTGAACTTGTTCTTCATAGTCTCTAATTGTGATATAAGAGACTGACAAGCTGCTCTCAATGCATCTTTTGGTGTGTATCCTTCTTCTGTTTGGATTCTCATGACAAACTTTGCAAACAATGGATGTTCAACTTTATATGCCGCAAAGACGACTCTTGGATCTTTTAGAAGCTGTGCTCTCAGAAGGTTACCAAGTGTGTGATCCTCCTTCTCGAATGTGATAATAGCAGCATTTGGGACTTTTGGATCTGGGTCTATTTTCAATCTATCATAATTGTGTTAGCTATGTCAACTAATTTGAAGAAGAGACATCCTAAAAACTTACTTTGAAACACCATCGGGCAAAATAAATAGCTCAAATCTATCTGGAGCGTTCATTGCTGTTAGATATACAATAAATTCTTGCTCTTAACAGGCTGTCTTGTATGATTATCACCTTGGTTATAGGGCCCATTTTCCAAAAGTGTCCAGCGACCGAAAACCCGATCATCTCGATCAAACAAATAGAAATGCCTGGCATTACCCTACCATTGTATTACGTAATATAGATTACGTGCTCCTACCAGGAGAGTTTACCCGGCTCGCGAAAGTTCACTCCCCCGAAGGCATAACGCTATACCGCTTTGAGAAATTGAGCTTTCCTGTCACTTGGATTTGTTCCTCACCATAAAGGTTTAAGCTACCAACAGCTCTTATCTCCCAGATATTTCATCTCGAAGTTGACAAAACTGTCTAAAAGCTCACAGGCAGATTATTTTCCAGAGTCAGTTTGTCAATTCTCAGTGGATAAACAAAGAGAAAGAGTAAGAGTAAGAGAGAAAGAGACAAAGGGACAAAACAAATCGTAAAGCATCACTGGTAGCAACACCCCGCAACCAACCAGCTAGATCTTCTCCAATGTCGACTCAGGAACAGTGGAAACCTCACTCAGAGGACACTGAAGGTAACAGAACCGGAATTCCTGCTTTGCAACAGTGAGTTTTTTTACTATCTTTTATCAGTCCCCCGGGGGCTTTCTATTTTGCCATTTTTACAATACCATCCCAGCACGACCCACCGAGAATGGTACTTGGATAACCACGGATATGAGACGAGCTCTACATAATGACATGATCACTAACAAAAAATTCAGTCGTCAAGGTGCACCAGTCCTACCACCACCTTCGGCCCTTCCCTCACACTCCAGCATGGAGCCAGGTACGTACACTACCCATGAAGAGATCTACGACAAATAGAAGGAGAAGTAAGCAGATTTATCAAAAAGGAATGCTTCATTTTGTCATTCTTACTTTGAAATTTCCTGCAAGGACTTTAACTTCCCTTTTGCTCCCTTCTTTTTGTTGTTGTGGATTACTGGTTCACTTTAACCGTCATGAGCGTTGCTCCGACCAACCAGATACTAACAATGGACAAACAGGTGGATTCTTCTCCTTGCCTTCTTTAGGCGGAATGGGAGGTGCTTCACACAACTTTATGCTCAACCCAGCAAACACAGTAAGTCACATTCAGATATATCGACAGTTTCTTCTTCCCATCTATGCGGACTGTTTTGTTGAGCCTCGGAGTGTTGATTATCGCCGGAGACACTTTTTCTTTTTGCGGGCCAAAGAGAGAGGGTTCTATGGTGCGCTCAACGAGTACCGCATAGGATTACTCAGGGATGACTTTATAAGTAAAATACTAACATTTTTAATAGCCACCAATTGGTTTCCAGGTGAAGAGTGAAGGTGGTCCACAGGGCCAGCCTATCTCTCAGCAGAACTCAACCACACAGGCCCAACAACAGGGTCCACCACCTCCAAAACAGGCACCTAACAATTCCAGCGTTGCAATGACGTCTTACAGACCTTTGAATGTGAAGGATGCATTGTCGTATTTGGACCAAGTGAAAGTTCAGTTCCAGGCTCGTCCAGATGTGTACAATCACTTCCTTGATATCATGAAGGATTTCAAGAGTCAGGCTATTGACACCCCTGGTGTTATCGAGAGAGTCTCTGGACTGTTTAGAGGTCACCCAGCTTTGATTCAAGGATTTAACACTTTCTTACCGCCAGGTTACAGAATTGAGTGCTCCTTGGATCCTTCAGACCCAAACCCTATAAGAGTCACCACACCTATGGGAACAACAACACGTCAGGACTCTAACTCCAACATTGTCTTTGAACAACAACGATGGGGACAAGGCTCTACAGGTGCTCCACACTCTCAAGCACCAGGTGGTGCTCAGCAACCACAAATGCCACAGCAGCCACCGATGTTCCAACCGCAGCACGAATCTGCCCAGTACGCTGACCAACAATCATCAATGTCACATCTTCAAGCTGCTGCTAACAGAGGTACTGTTGCTGCTCCAACTGAGCAACGCAAATCTGCTGGTCCAGTTGAGTTTAACCATGCCATTAACTATGTGAACAAGATTAAGACCCGTTTTGCCACTCAACCAGGCGTTTACAAACAGTTCTTGGAGATCCTGCAAACTTATCAAAGGGAACAGAAGCCAATCGCTGAAGTTTATCAACAGGTAACCATTTTATTCCAAGGTGCCCCTGATCTGTTGGATGATTTCAAACAGTTCCTACCAGACACCAGTGGTAATGCTCCAAGTGGTGGATTGCTCCAAGCTCAACAGCCTCAAGGTGAATTTTATCCACCACAGCAGCAAAGTGGCCCATCGCAGTTGCCACCTGTCGGGAACTTCTCTCCACCAACTGCCGGTAAGATGAATAAGTTTGAGGTCTCGAATGACCAAATGGTCAGCTATGACGTTTCCAGAAAGGATGTCCCAGTTTCCAATATGAGAGGTTCTGTATCCAGTTCTAGACGTAAAGTTAGTGAGGATATCCCACCAACTTTAGTGCCTGGTATTCCAGAACCGGTTCAACCACCACACAAAACTTCTAATTTGATGGAGGAGATTGGGTTCTTTGACAAGGTCAAAAAGGCTATTGGAAGTAAACAGAGTTACAACGAGTTCCTGAAGATTTTGAATCTCTTCAACCAAGATATGATTGATAGGGACGTCCTTGTTGAAAGAGTCGAAGGTTTCATTGGCTCCCACCAGGATTTGTTCGAGTGGTTCAAGTCATTTGTAGGTTATGACGACGTTCCTCTCCACATTGAGAACATCGCTTTCAAGAAGCATCAGCTTGAGCTCACTCTTTGTAAACCATATGGTCCAAGTTACAGAAAGTTACCTAAAGTTGAGACTTATATGCCATGCTCTGGTAGAGATGAAATGTGTTATGAGGTTTTGAACGACGAGTGGGTTGGTCACCCTACTTGGGCATCTGAGGATTCCGGTTTCATTGCTCACAGAAAGAACCAATACGAGGAGATCTTGTTTAGAATCGAGGAGGAGAGACATGAATATGACTACTACATGGAATCGAATCTCAGAACTATTCAGACACTGGAAGGTATCGCTGTCAGAATTGCCAACATGAATGCTGAGGAAAAGGCCAATTTCAAACTTCCAAATGGACTGGGTCATACTTCTTTGACTATCTACAAGAAGGTGGTTCGCAAAGTCTATGGAAATGAGAAAGGTTTCGAGGTCATTGATGCCTTACACGACAACCCAGCCGTTGCCGTTCCAATCGTTTTGAAAAGACTCAAACAGAAAGATGAAGAATGGAGAAGGGCACATCGTGAGTGGAATAAAGTCTGGAGAGAAATGGAACAGAAGGTCTATTTCAAGTCTTTGGACCATCTTGGTTTGACATTTAAACAAGCTGATAAGAAGTTGTTAACTACCAAGCAATTGGTCTCAGAGATCAGTACCATCAAGTCTGAACAAACAAACAAGAGATTGCATCCATTGACTCCTAAGCCACAGAAGCAGCTTGATTACGACTTTGATGATTTTGATATCTTGTACGATATTGCCAAGCTATGTTACGTGTTCTTGAACACGAGTTCTTACTCTGTTAACGACAAAGAGAGATTGTTCGATTTCTTCAAGTCATTCTTAGCTCTTTTCTTCTCCATTGATCCACAAGTCGTCGAGGATGCTGTTGCTAAAAGATTATCTGAAAACCCAGTCGATGCTGACAAGCCACATCCACCAGCTACAGCAAACTCTGATTCAGATAGTTCTACAAATGGCCGTAAGCGTCCACGCGAGCATCAGTTATTGAAGGATGTCTTGCGTAAGAACAAGAAGGCACACAGAGATGACACCGAGGAGTCTTCTGTTGCACCAGAATCTACAGTAGATGATAAAGCTGAGGAAGAGGAAGATCCAAGTCTCAATGCTATGTCTGACATATGGGTACAAGCGTCGGTTCCTTCAACAGAAGAGGAGAACTCTAAGAACTCTTCAAGAAAAATATTTAACCTCTTTGGTAACACCAATATTTATGCTTTCTTCCGTCATTTGAGAGTCTTATATGACAGACTTTTGGAAGTGAAGAACCTCAACGAGGAAGTCACAAAGGACCTGAAGTCACGCACAACTGTTCAGTTCGCTAAAGACTTGAACCTCGTTTCCAACCAGCTTGAGTCTATGGGCTTGGAGTTTGCTAAGGAGGATGCTTATTCTCAGTTATTGGCTTTCTCTGAAAGAGTCATTGACGGTGACATTGAACACCAATGGTTTGAGGAGTCGTTACGTCAAGCATACAGAAACAGAGCTTACAAGTTGTACACAGTTGACAAAGTCACCCAGTCTCTTGTAAAACACTTGCACTCTATTTTGACCGACTCTCGTTCCTCTGAGATTTTGGTTTTGTTTGACAAGGACAGAAAGGCCCCAACTACTAGTGCTAAGGACCAGATCATCTATCGTAACTCTGTGAGATCATTAATGACCGCGGAGGAGAACATGTTCCGTCTGGAGTATGATGAATCTAAACACCACGTTTGTATTGAGTACGTTGCACTTGACGATCTGACTTTGAAGGACATTAAGACTGAGCAAGAGAAGTGGAACTACTACTTGACTTCTTATGTCATCGCACACCCAACAGAGGGTGTAAACGTCAGTGAAGTCAGAATGCCATTCATCAAGTCTCAAGACTTGGAAGATATCAATGAGGCAGATCTTGAAGCTGTAACTGATTCCCAGTTGAAGATCAAGCTTGCCCATGACAGTTATAAGCTCTTCTTTAAGGCTGGTACTTATGATGAATTCACCAGACACAGCATATATAGAGGTGACTTCAAGAAGAAGGTGAACTCTTCTGCTGACAAACTCGCAGCCGTTGTTGATGCTAAAGCTAAAGCCAACATGGAAGAGGAAGAGTTTGAAGAGATGAAGGAGAAATTCAAACTCTTACAGGAAGACCCTCTCAAGTTTAAAGAGATGCTACTCGAGAAGAGTGCAAAGGAAGCTGAAGAGAAGCAAGATGATGAAGATCAAACCATTGATAAAGGTGATGAGACCTTACCAGAAGGTGCAATTACCGCTAAAAAGGTTAACCCTGCTATTGCCTCTGTATTAGAGAATGATGTGACAGTTGATGCTGATTCCACAATTCCACAAGACGATACCGAGATCAAGGGCAATGATACGACGACAGAGGAAAATGCCAACACGGAGGAGAATAACACTGATACAACGAGCCTTGTTACCGAAGACTCTAAGGTTGATGGTGGTGCATCTACAGCAAAGACTGAAGTTGACGAGGATGGAGATGCTAAAATGGAGTGATTGAGGAAGATGAAATTTGTACTTTTATACAACAGACTTGGATTTTGTTAGACGAAATATTGTTTTTTAAGACTTTTAACTGATTTTTATGCTTTTGAAACCTTCTTTAATAAAGAATTTGTATTGCTATTGATAATCTATGTAGTTAATCAGCATCAATGTCAACACCGAAATCGGACAACTTTTCACCGTAGACATTAAACCATTCTTTTCTATCCAAAGTTTTCCTTTGCTTCAACCCTTTGGAATGCTGTGTTTCCACCACTAATTCATCATCATCAATGACCTCATTCTGTTTTGCATTGATGTCCTGATGAGACCCATCTGGAGGCCATGGTAATGAACTGAGGTCATCTCCTTCTAGATTTAACAAATCATTCTTTTCATAAGTGACACCATCACCAAGGGGGCAGCCCCATGGTAAGAGCCAACTCCAAGGGTTTCCAAATGCACTCGTTAAATTCGTCCATGGGTCTACATCATAAGGAAAGACGATATCATCAAGTGCAATGAATGGTGTCTCATCATCTGTGATATCCTTAAGGATACTATGGCTTGAAGACCAGGACGCCATTGAGGGTAATTCCTTACCAAAGAACAATTTGTAATTCTTTTGGATCTTATCATAAAATCTTGGGCTTGTGTATTGTGATTCAATTCTCTCCCATTCCCAACTTTCAATCTGTGACATACCAGTAAATAAGATTGCTGAAAAGCATCTCCAAGTGAGGAATCCGACAGTGATAAGGACAAGGAGACTTAAAGGCGTTAATATCAATGTTGCCACCAACTCTTTCAGTGAGAATAAATACATCGGCAGACGTCTATCCTCCCAGTATTTCATCAATCGTTGTACAAGGTAGTACAAGGCCAACCCATTTGTATAATCCACCCATAATAAGAACCTAAGGAAGTGTGGCATATTGGCATGACCAACACAGTTAGCTGTCCAAGGACAATGGTGATCCATTTTCAACACACACTTGTTACAAGTTTTACAATGGTGTGCTCTCTCTGGCTTATAGCTGTTACACTTCTTACACCATCTTCGCCATTGTCCCTGTTCGGGTTGGAAATTTTTGGGTGTTGTTCCTGGATCTTTATAAATTGCTATGATATAGGAGACCCACAGCATAGTGAGACTAAATTGGAACCATATCTGGTCCTTTACAGATAAGTCTTCATAGAAAACGAAATAATGTCCACCATAACCGATAGACGTGATGATCAGCACAGGAATCTATAAACGAGGTTAGAACTGTCTTTCTTCGGCCTCCTCCTAGTGAACTTACTCCAATACCTTGCCAGGGAGGCAACTCAAAGTGCATCCTCTATGAAATGGTATGATACGACTGGGATATTAGAGAATTTAGAGATTTAAGAAAGAAAAGTGACAGCTTTTCTCCAACGCCTGGTGCACGTGATCTTGAGATGTGCAGGTGTTTTAGTGGCCTTACCAATGTCGCGCTACAACGAAACACGCGTGGGCGACTTCCGGTGTGCATAACAAAGCTTCTATGGCCAAGTTGGTAAGGCGCCACACTAGTAATGTGGCGATCCTGAGTTCGAATCTCAGTGGAAGCATTTTTTTTTGAACCCACGACCTGGGAATACACATATTTTTGACCCTAATTTTGCTAACACAAAGTGCTGTTGTAGACTATGCGATTTAGAACCTCTTGGTGTACTGAGCTTTGTAGATGCGCGCTGTCCGGGTTTTTTGCGGTAAAACAATGCGAACTGCGTGCGAAGCTTCAGGCTGCGAAGATGAAGCAGTACAGAAAGATCAATTTGTCTCCTTTGAATATCGCCGAGGAAAGTGTCATTCTTAGATCACCCAACTTGTAAACCAATCAAGGGGATACCGAGAGTTGTCAATTGGAAATAACCAGCTGTGCCTTCTAAACTTTTAAGGATAGAGCCTTTAGGGATGATGAGACAAGGAGAAGCATCAGTGTCATCGGACACAGCTAATCCCATTTACACTAAAGATGCATCACCCGTACACGTTCAAGGGGTAAAGAGATCATACGACCAGCATCAGAATAACTTCAAAGCGAAGAAGCATCAACAGGAACGCCAGGATTTGGCATTACTCGCATCCGACAACCCCATCCCATACTACGATGCCTTTCATAGAGATCCACCTACAAGGAAGATCAAGAAGATCCATGTTTATGACTTTGACAACACTTTGTTTAGGAGCCCAGGGCCTAACCCTGCCTTGTTCCAAGATGGTACGCTGGGGCTACTGACAAGCAGTGAACATCTATCATGTGGTGGCTGGTGGAAGGAACCTCTGGTATTAAGAAATTTAGGTGAGGGCTGGATGAAGGAGAGTGAGAGACAGTGGTCCGGCTTTTGGAATGAAGACATAGTCGAGCTCTTAAAAATGTCGATTGAGGAAGATGACACCTTGGCCATTGTTATGACCGGTAGAAGAAAGACACTATTTGCAGAGTTGATTAAAGAGATGCTGGAATCAAGGGACTTATTCCAAGATATTGATGGTTTCATGCTGAGACAAGGTGAATTCAACAATACGATTGAATATAAGACCCAGGTACTCGTTGACCTGTTGAACTACTTCACAGAAGCTACAGAAGTGGTATTGTACGATGATCGTATGAGCCAATTGAATGGGTTTGAGAAATGCCTAAACGAGTACACAGATGCCGTGAGACCATTGCTTATCTCTAACATGGTACCTGTGTTCACTGATCCTGTGTTTTTGGATCCTAAAGCAGAGAGAAAACTAGTTGAAGAGATGCTAGAGAGACATAATAAGGCAGTTCAACACGGTAATGCACATGGTTCTAAGCTGGCTAAATGTGCACTAAGAAAGAGCAATCTTTACACATCTTACCTTGTTGATTACGATTCAAGGGCGAACCTGATATCTTTTTTAACAAAGGAGTTCCCAGATATATTCACCGAGGAGGTATTCAAAGGGTTTAAGTTCCAAGTCGATCATATCCCCATTCTTAGAGGGCTGATGTCAAGGACTTCGCAGACGGAGATGAAGGATAAGCCCAGAGATATCGATTGGATACCATCAGAAATTGGAGTATCAGAGACTCACATTGCAATTAGAGTCAAGCCCGTGACACCAGAGTCAATTACAAAGACATTACAGGATCCACCGTTATTACCCATCGCAGCAAAGGGCAAGAACTCGTCACGTCCACCGGAAGAATATGCAAGCATTGTTAATTGGAGGCCTATAGAGACTCAAATTACTTTCAATTCAAGGCTTTCTAACATTATCAGTTTCAAGATCATTCACGATGGTGGTCCTCTAAAAGGCATGAGAAAGAAGAAAGCCCTGGATACAAACCAACAGGCAGAACTTCCTTAGATTAATAGAACCTACAAAATAAAAATGCATCGGAATATGAAAAAAAAGTATTAAATGCTATTAAAATGTAGGGATACACCGGCCAATTGGAAAGACAGAAACAGAATCCAACTAAAAGGCACTAAGACTATCCGGCATACTCCAATTCTAAGAATGAAATATGCGCACCGATTGCTTTACGCACAGTTTCGGCACCACAGGGACGTAGTTTTCAATCCGTCACGAGTGGGATTTGACTAAATGTGCGGGGTTTTAAGAAAATGTCTCTCTTTTGAGATTTGTTAACGATAGTGTGTCTTCCATCAAGTAAGGGTATGTCATGATGCTTGCCTGAGGGATTCCACACCTGTGGACAAATTGGGTCCAGCTGGCGAACATCACTTCACACTATCCGAAAAAACACAGACATGTCATAACGAAAAATCAACTCCAGAGCTTTCTTACACTATTTAACTAGACAGGTTAAAAGTAAAGAAACTACAAGAAAAATTTTGAAATTTTTTTTTGGTGCTCATAATGGAATGTGCGCTAACCGAAAAAATAATAGGCGACTCGGAAACGCGAAAACGCGAAAAGGCCCCTCCCCTCGACGCGTCACCCACACCATAATTACTGCGATTTGAACGAATTTGTGTATGGAAGAAGAACTTCCTGTTTGATCTTGCACTAATATTCAAGGAGTCAATTTGCACCCCAACACAATAATAAAAGATGGATGCGCAGATCCTCACTGTGCACTGGCACGATGGTGAACAGCCCGTGTACTCTGCACATTTCCAGCCCAATGGCAGTAAGCCATCGGAACGATTAGCTACCGGTGGTGGAGACAACAATGTTCGTCTTTGGAAATTGGTACAATCACCGGAGGGAGATACAAAAGTTGAATATCTTTCAACCTTGGCGAAGCACACACAGGCTGTTAACGTCGTTAGATTTGACCCAAAGGGAGAGTTCCTTGCAACGGCAGGTGATGATGGTTGTGCCATGATTTGGAACAAAGCAGATGGTATAATCCGTGAGTTTGGAGCTGAGCAAGACGATGATGTATTAGAATCGTGGAACATGAAAACTTTATGCAGGTCAAGCTCATCTGAGATTTATGACTTGGCTTGGTCCCCGGACTCTAAGTATATCATTACAGGCTCTACTGATAATGTTGCGAGGGTGTATGAAGTATCAACGGGACAGCAAGTCACACAAATCACAGAACACGGCCATTACGTTCAAGGTGTTACATGGGACCCAAGGGGAAAGTTCCTAGCTACACAGAGTGCCGATAGATCTGTTTATGTTCATAGACTGAAAACCAATGAAAAGGAGTTCAATTCTTCAGTATACCAGAAAAGTGCAAGAGCTGAGCTACCAACAAGGCAAGATGCTACAACAGCAGACACGACAGACACGGCACCACTCAATTACACAATGCTGAGAGCCTCGATGCTCTACCACACAGAGTCACTAAGGTCCTTTTTCCGTCGATTGACATTCTCACCAGATGGTAACTTTTTACTAACACCTGCTGGTGTTTTCAAGAACTCTCATGAACAAGACAAAGACGAACAATTAAACACGGTGTATGTTTACACAAGGAAGGGACTTAATAAACCACCAATTGCACATCTGCCAGGCTTCAAGAAACCGGCATTGGTAGTGGCATTCTCTCCTATAATTTATGAACTGGATAAAAATGTAACGAGTATTTTCAAATTGCCATATAAGATGGTCTATGCTGTGGCAACGGTGGATTCTGTGCACATCTTTGATACACAAAGCAATGAGGCCCTGGGATCAGTCTCATCCATCCATTACGGTACATTGACAGATTTGGCGTGGAATAACGATGGAATGAGTTTATTGGTCAGTTCAGCTGATGGATTCTGTACTAACTTGAAATTCACACCCGAGGCCTTGGGCACCCCATTGAGTGTTGACTATAAAACACTGTGGGCTGATGATGTTGATGAGGGACTTAATACGCCAAAATCTACAAAGAAGAGAACGATCACGTCCTCTGTGAGCGTTTCCAGCCCATTAACAAAAATACCATCATCGCCTTTAACTGGTCCTAACGATGAAAAGAAACCAAAGACTGTAAATCCCTTGCAAAAGCCTGCACCGGTGATGAACACTATCAACCACCTGATAAAGAAGAAGAAGAAAGTATCGCCTCCGCAAGCTGATGTTGAAATGAAGGACTGTAAAGAGGAACCAGAAGATGTCATTATGATTGATGAAGAGGAAGCAGCCAATAGTACACGAAAGGAAAAGAAGAGAATCTCACCTACGCTTGTGACAGAAACAACCATCCATTGAACAGTTAGAGTATACAACTATATATATAGCAAGGGTAAAGCTTTCTTTGTAGTATTTTGTTTTTTTCACTTCTTTGTGAGACTTGATAAGTCCTGCTCGTTAGACAGCTGTGCCTCCAGTCTCTTTCTAGCACTCAAGATCATGTCGGCCTTCTTCTCTGCTAGTGTCTTTGATCTCTGTTCAGCGGAGTCGGACCACTGCATCTTCTTGTCTGTGCCGGTGGAAGTGGCTTTCTCGTCAACACCGTACTTCTTGAGAAGATTTTCAGGCTGGATTTTACTTTGGTTTCTTGGCTCAGCAGCTGTGGCGTTACGTGAAGCACCCGTGGCTGTGGCAGGTCTTGCGTTTGGAGGGAATGGCAAGTTTCCTTCAGCGAGGATACGCTCCACGGTGGCCTCCACCGAGCCCGATCTGAGAAGATCATGGCGGATCTGAGCTTCTGTGACGTGTGGTGCTAATTGCTGGACGACCTCGATCATATCGGTGGTGACCTGGCGACGTGGGGCGTTCTGGTTGGCGACTGGTGCCTCTTCGTCGTGCTCCGCTACGCCATTTCCAGGCTGATGTGAAGCGCGTGGCGTTGGAAGGTCGATGTCTTCTTCAGAGTTTACAAACCATCTCAGGAAGATGAACGCAACCAAAAGCGCCAATATAAATGTTACCGTCGTCCCGTCCATTATTGCAAAGTAAAATTGGAAAAATTAACCGCTTGTTTGAACAGCTTTGCTCTCTTCAATGTGCTCACTCAAGGGGTGGCGGCGATGTTTGAAACTTTCCAGCTGTGCGTGCGCGAACTGTTGATCTAACAAGGCAGAATCTTTCCACAACAGTAAAACCTACAATGAAACATGCGATGATTCCACCTAAACTATGACATTTTTGATCGTATTAACATATAACATAAACACATTCAACCAGAGAACAAGAAAAAGCTAAATCAAGGCTGGAATTTCAAGCTGAAGGCCTTATCTTGGTTGTTGACTTTATATAAGAAGTTTGTAATAACTTCGCTCTCTTTTACAGCCTGTGCTTGAAAGTGCTTTTTCACCTGCTCAGCCAGCTCTGGCTTGGATATACGGTCTTTAGATTTGTAGCTATGTGTTTTCTTACCAATATCTGAGCCCAGCATGAACCCACGCATCGTGAGCGAGCTCTTCACGGGAAGCCTGTAAGCCTCCTTGTACTTCCTTAGCGTGTCATGTGGAAGGGTACTGAAATCCATTGGATCCTGTGGTGGTCGGTCTTGTGGTCCATTTGAGTTGACGTGACGTGCGAGAAGCTCTGCCTGAGCAGCCTGAGCTGCGGCATTACGTGCCTTTGTAGATGCTCGTGAGTTCGGATTGGCTCCGCTTCCACCGTTACCCTCGGTCTCTGAAGCAGACGGATCTCTATTCGGACGTGGTGGCATCTTCTTTCTTCTTTACTTTTCGTTTTCTTTCTGTTACAATGTTTCTCAAACACAGAAGAAGAGTTTCAGCTTCTTGATAAAGGAAATTAACAGGGCTAACAGATACAAAATTCGCGAAAGCTTGGTGGCTTACATAATCACAGGGTAACAGTGCTACAGCTACTTTCGTCTCAAATAAAATATGTCATTTATATCATTTTCCTTCAGATCTTTCCTTATACATTGCGGAGAGCTCCTGAACAATTGCAAATATATCTTTTGTATCATCAAACAGTCCCACAGTTTGGTCACGAAGGGAGAGGAGCGCAACAGTATGCTCAATTCTGGAAATGAAACCTTCAAAGAATTGCTTCTCTGCATGATCAGTTCTCTTCAAATTGCTTATTTCAAGAGTTGTGCCATCCAATTTACACAAAATACGATGGAGTCTAAGTGCAATGTCTCTAACACCATGGATGTCCTCAGTAGTGAGGTCAGGCTTACGTTGGAACTGATATCTTGTCTCCAATTGTTTAGGGAAAACCAGTGTAATCTCTTCATCCATTTCAAGACCCTTCAACTGCACCTTACCCATAAACTCAGTTCTCCAGCCAATGTTCTTAAGAATGTTAAACTCTCTGTCTAATGTCTCTGCAACTTCATCTCCACCATAAGCTTCAGCTGGAAGAACACCATTTTGAGTGCTTTCCCAGGCAGCTTCAATTCTTCTAAATTCATTCAAACAGTCTTGGGTTAATGTAATTTCACCACCATCTGCAACAGCACACACACGGGCAGCCTTGTTGACCATAGGACCAAAGTAATCCATTCTTCTTGTAATGATATCAGGTTCACACACTGGTGTACCCCAATGGATACCCATACGCACAGAGAGACCCTTATAGATAGTCAAGCCAGCAGAATCCTTCAATTCACTACCTTCTTCACTTTGAAGAATCTCTGCCGGCCAATCTTCTAGCAACAGTTGCTGTTGAACATTGAAACACCAAATCATTGCTGAAGGGACAGTTGGGAACGAAACCATAAACGCATCACCTTCGGTCTTGACTTCATAACCACCAACAATATGGAGTTGACGTCTCATTATATCATTATGAGTTCTAATAGCAGATCTCATAGCCAACGGATAGTTTTCCCACAGTAATGTAGAGTTCTTAATATCAGTGAAAACCATGGCAAGCTCACCAACTGGTGCAGGGATTTCAGGCTTCAATCTTCTCAGATTAGAATCATCAACTAGTTGTCTTGATACAGGGAAACTCATCTTCTTTGCCTTCTTTCTAGACACAACTGCAACCAACACCTTTGTGGTACATCCGTAGGACATCGCATAATCCCTGAGTCTCTCAGCAGTAGACATTGGGTTATCGGACTCTCTGACAATATCACCTATTGTCTTAGGAGGCAAGTAGTCGAACAGTTCCTTTGTACCAATGACCAACACTTCATCATTTATAGTAGTTTCAGAAATATCTGGTCCTGTATGAATGTGAGGTAATAGATCAAGGAAACCTGCAGCTCTTGAAACTTTAGAGACACCGTCCACTTTATCATTACTGGAGACGAAACCACCAGAGGTTCTGATTCGGTCAAATTCAGAAGTCATTGAAGGCTGGTGATGGACTGTCAAGTATGTAAAACTTCCATCAGCTTTGGCCAGCATGACCATCGTATCACCAATGTTGGCGGTGTAAACCCTTTTTCCTTTGATATAAACAACGGTTGCTGTGGAGCCAGCCAAACCATCTTCAGAGTTGAGATCAGCATCATTGATAACACCGTTCAATTGCAAGAATGTAGTCTTCATAGCAGTAGTGACATCTGACTTCTTCAACTCTGCCTCAAATCTCTTATGGAAATTTTCACGAATGATGTGGGAGATTTTACCGGAGTTCAAACCATCAAATATACCAATCAAGATACCACCATCGATATTGTGATAGACAGAGTCTCTAGCAACAATGTGTCTCTGCATAAGCTCAGAGATACCATATGACAACTCATGACCTAGTGCTGTAGGTGTGGTACGGACTCTCATGTTCATGGACTCGTCTGGAATATTTTGGGTGGTGATAGTCAGATCCATAAGACCAAGTAATCTAAGCTTTGGTAAGTTCAGATCTTCTGTGATTTCAAGCTTCTTGTTACCAGACAAGTTCAAGTATGTCAAATTTTGGTTGTTCTTCCAATTCCATTCATATCTAGAGTTGGATGTGTTATACTTCAAATCATTGGAGCCGACATCAATAGCCTCAAGATTCGGTAGATTACTCAAATCGGACGTCAAAGTACGGAATCTGTTACCGTTCAGGCATAACAGTTTCAAGCGTGTCAGTTGATCGAAGTCATCTGGAAGGGAAGACAGAGCATTACCTGATAATATGAGCTCTTCCAAATGTTCAAGAGAGCTGAGTGTAGCAATTGGAATATCAATGACCTTATTGTATGACATCTCAAGTGATTTCAGATGCTTATAACAACGAATTGTGTAGAAAGACTCATCACCTAACTGATTATCACAAAGTCTGAGAACGGTTGTCTTGTCATGTTTTGGGTCAGGTAACTCAGATATCAAATTCGAGGATAAGTTAACCTCATCAATGAGGGAAAAGTCGAATATCGATTTCAAGTTATTGTCATGTAAATCCAGGAGCTTCAACTTATCCAATGCTGAAAGATCAGGAATCACCTCTAGATTGTTACTATAAACTGATAACTCTCTGAGGTTGGTCAAGTTGATCAAATCAGCTGGGAGCTCACGGAGGGCATTTTTGCTCAGTTCAAGCTTCTCCAACTTTGTCAACTTCAGGATAGCAGCAGGAAGGGAAGTTAACTTGGCCTTGTATAAATTCAAGGATGCCAAGTGAGGACTCTCAATGTTCAGTTGGGTGATTGGATTTTGCTGAAGGTCAAGAGTTCTCAAATTTGGCAGTGGATCAGTAAGATTAGAGATGTTGTTGTGTGTTAAATATAAGTTTTCAATAGTAGAACTGTGTAAATGAATCTCAGAGATATCATTATATCTAATGTTCAATGTTCTAAGATTTGGTGGATCGATTTCAACCCTTGTCAGTGAGTTTGAAGATAAGTTGGCTTTCTTCAAAGAGTTCATGTTATTGACTGATTCAGGAAGCGTTTTCAGCTTATTATAAGAAATATCCAACTGAAGCAAATTAACAAGCTTGCTGACAGTTTCAGGGAATACTTCGAACTCATTAGAACTGAGGTCCAGAATCTTCAAGTTCGCCGGGAGTTTTGGTAAACTCGTGAGCCTGTTACAACTCAAATTCAAAATGGACAAGTTGCGAAGCATATAAATATTTGAAGGAATAGATTGAATGAAGTTTCTTTCCAAGTCTAGAGAGACCAGCTCTCTTGCGTACACAATGTTTGGAGGGAATACTTTTGTTCTGATGTTGACCATTCTTAGAGAACTCAGTTGGGAATCAGCGGTTTGGAAGAAGTCCGAAGGTAAAGTGATATCACCATTATTGGAAACATCTAAACTTTGTACCTTTGAGGAATAGCATAAAGCTGGAATTTTCTGAAGATCTTTACTTTTCAAGTTAACATGTACCAAATCTTTGTTGATGAATTCTTCCTCAGCAGGACTTAACTGTTTCAAGACATCATGATGGAGGATAAACTTGAAAAGGTAACTCAAGTCAAATCTTCCGAGATCATCTAATCTTTCATCTTCAGTGCACCCTGATAAAAGTAAAAGATTTGTCTGAATCTTCACTGGCCTCTGGTAGGAATCTAACTTTTTAGTCACTTTACCAACTCTCAAACTCAGCTTATAATCCCCAGCAAGTTGATATCTTCCTTTCAAGAACTTAATAAGTTCTTCGACAGTTTCGCCGTAAGGTCTTTTAAGCGTCGAGGTGAAATCGTCATCTTCAGCATGGATTCTAATATGGTATAATTTATTGTCATGGGATCGATCCTCATCATCTTTGGATAAATGGGTATACGTCTTTCTAATGACATATTCATCTTCATCATCGACACTGGCAACATCTTGATTCTCATCCTTAACATCCCATGACTCAGGTGCAGCCCATGATTCCTTAGTTGTTGGGTCTGGCGAGGATTCCTTGCTTGGATCTTCAGCAATGATGTCAGCCATGTCCGACAAATCATTAATATCAAAGGCAACAACAGAATTTTCAGTACCAAAATCCGACAAGGAATTTTTTATACTTGTGACACTTGGATTATGACGCATTGACCGTGATGATTGCATTTCAAGGCTGTGGTCGCTGGTTATGCTTTGGTCTCTGGCACTGGCAGCATGTGATTGCTGAGTAACGGGCCTGGAGATGCTGGATCTTGCAGAGGAGACAGATGACAAAGATTCACCGGATGAGCGAGCAGACTTCTTATCTTCACGGATTGATTCAATAAATTTACCAAACAGGCTCTTTTTATGGTGTGGTTTTACCGGATGCTGAAATGGGGGCACAGGGTCTTTAACAGCTGCGTGGTGGAATCCTTTGTAGCTGAATGGGACAGAGCTAATTCTGTGCGACCTTGAAGACTCGCTCTGTGGAGATACTGGTTCCACACTGAGAGGTTGGATGTGTGGGTCAGAGACATGAATATGTGGGTGTGGTCTACCATTGACGGTTGGTTCCGCCATCGATACTTTGCGAGATGTAAGGGGACTTACCTCTCCCTCGGTAGAAGAAGACCCAGCAGACCCCTTTGGTCGTGAGTTCAGGGCGTAGTTTTGGTCAAAGCCAGACATGTCAAAGCTTGAGCTCCTTTATGCTTTGTAGTTGTGAAGCTGGCCGTATTACAGGAAATTTCTTTCTAAAAGCCGTTTGATCAGCTGCAATTGTCCACTCTTTGTTCTGCTTCGCGTGAAGGCGCGGTCGCGAGTATAAGCAGGCTGAAACTGCTATCTTTTTAAGATTCTTCCGCGCGATGCAACAGAACATTCTGTTGCCTGTTCTGGAAATTACGCTACACATAGCAAACGGCGTAAATACTGGCATTAAAGAAGCATATACACACTTTTATTCTATTTTGATATTTTGTTTATTTCATCATTAAAGTGCCTTTCAATTCAACTTCTGTAGTCACCGTTGATAGTAACATATTCATGGGATAAGTCACATGTCCAGAAGGAAGCCTCAGCACCACCACCAGTACCCAAGTCAACAGAGATCTCCAAGTCTTCGAAGTGGAGAATCTCACTGGCTCTTGTCTCATCAACAACCTCAGGCTCACCATTGACCAAAAGCTTCAATTCTGCGGTACCATCTGTTGGGACAAAGGAGACGTTAGTCTTTGCAGTGTTAACCTCAACATCAGAGTAACCAATTGCACAAAGGATTCTACCCCAGTTAGCGTCTTTACCGTACAATGCGGTCTTAACCAATGGGGAGTTAGAAATGGTCTTAGCAACCTTTTGGGCATCAGCGTAAGACAAGGCGTCTCTGATCTTAATTGTGACAAACTTAGTGGCACCTTCACCATCACGAACAACCAATTGGGCCAAAGTTTGAGCGAAATCAGTGATCTCCTTACGGATCAATTCGTAAGATTCAGTAGTGGTTTCGTCGATGGCTGGACCACCAGCAGCACCGTTAGCCAAAGCAGCGATTGTATCATTTGTTGACATGTCACCATCCACAGAAATACAGTTGAAAGAACGATCAACAGCATATTTCAAAATTGACTGAAGGGCCTTTGGAGCAATTGGGGCATCAGTAACAAAGAATCCAAGTAAAGTGGCCATGTTTGGACAGATCATACCGGCACCTTTGGAGAGACCAGCAATTCTATAAGTGTGATTGTTGATACTAATTTCCTTAGACACAAGCTTTGGGAAGGTATCAGTGGTCATAATACCCTTTGCACAGGTCAACCAAGCATCGTGATCGGATCCTAAGTTGGAGTTGTAGAGTTTTGGCAATGCAGGCAAGATTTTATCCATAGACAACTGTTGTCCAATGACACCAGTAGACATACAGAGAGTGGACTGAGTCTTTGTGGATGGATCAATCAATTGATCAACAGCATTGACAATGGTGTTGGCATTCTCAAGACCTTGGGTACCAGTAACAGCGTTAGCACAACCACTGTTGATGACAATGGCACTGACTTTATCGGACTCTTGGAGGATTTTTGTAGAGAGTTGAACTGGTGCAGCCTTAAACTTGTTTGTGGTGAAAACAGCAGCAGCACTGGCTGGAGTTTCAGACACCATCAAAGAGAGATCGAGAGCGTCGTTCTTCTTCACACCAGATGAGATGGCACCGACTCTGTATCCGAGTGGGTACGATCCACTTTGTGGGACGTATTTGGCATACTTGTTAGAAAGAGCAGAAGCCGTCGAGAAAAGTCTTTTGCTCATTGCGACTGTATGATTTATAAACAAAGTTACTAAAGTTTTCTAATACACCGTGAACAATGTTCGTTCAAAAGTGTTTTCTTGGGCTCAAAAAAAAAGCCCACAGATAACGAAAAGTTCGCAGTGACTCAGATTCGGAATACCGTTGGAACGGCGCAAACTGAAAAGAGTCGCATTTCAACGGCATTTGAAATCAATGAATGTTCTACAGTAACGGATATAATTTTGCTGATTTGATATAAACTATAAATAAAGAAGAAGGACATGACTTAGTGATAGGGAGAGTCCCCCTACGCCAACCTCAGTTCAGCATCGAGCGCGCGCGCGACATACTAAAAAGGACGCGTATGAATACTAGTAAATTAATACGAAAGCAGAACATTTCCAGTATTTTGTCTCCCTGTTGATACGTGTAACCACTCACTATCTAACTCGGTACCACGTTATTGCAAAGCTAAACAACAGTAATGCTTATTTTCAGTAGTCGTTACACCGGGTTGAGAAGAAGGAAATGGCTTCAAGAACTTGTTCATCGATCAACTGTGAATCGCCTCTCAAACGCAGATCATCACTGTCATTGAGATTTTGAGCAGAAGCAACAAGGAGCAACTTGTAAAAACAATAACACAGAATAACAGCAATTAGAAGAGAGACACCAATGCTGCTGACGTAATCATTCTTGATGTTTAGTGAAGGTTATGAGCCACGCGCTTTCGCGCGTCGTCGAACAGCCCGAAAAAATTTCAAGCAACAGTACTCGGAGAGACCGATGCCCTGCGTTTAATACTTTCGAAATTATATTAAAACCAATTCAAGATGTCCACTACAAAGGAAGCTAAACCAGACTACAGCATCAACAACTCTGACGTTGTCGAGAAATACAGAACCGCTGGTGTCATTGCCCAGAAGGCTTTGGCTCACGTCAAGACACTCGTCATTGACGGTGCTAAGATCTGGGATATCTGTCAAGCCGGTGATGCTTTCATCGAGGAGGAGATCTCCAAGATTTACAACTCCAAGAAGAACAAGGTGGAGTCCAAGGGTATTGCTTTCCCAACTTCTATCGCCCCAAACAACATCTCTGACTACTTGTCCCCAATCAGCGAGGATGACGAGGCCGCTAACTTGACATTGAAGAACGGTGACGTTGCCAAGATCCACTTGGGTGCACAGATCGATGGTTTCCCATCTATCGTTTCCGAGACTGTCGTCATTGGCTCCTCAAAGGCTGCTCCAGTCACCGGTGCTACCGCCGATTTGCTTACTGCTGCTTACAAGGCTTCCGAGGCTGCTATTAGAACCATCAAGCCAGGTAAGAAGAACTTCGATGTCACCAAGATTGTTGACCAGGTTGCCAAGGAGTACGGTGTCGTACCAGTCGAGGGTATGTTGTCTCACAACCAGGAGCGTGGTGTCTTGACAGGTGAGAAGGAGATCATCATAAATCCAACCGATGACCAGAAGAACCAGGTTTCCCCATTCGAGTTTGAGGTCGGTCAGGTTTTCGGTTTGGACATCCTTGTCTCCTCCGGTGAGGGTAAGGTTAAGCCAGCTACCATCAGAACTTCTATCTACAAGCTCACTGGTACTTCTTACCAGTTGAAGCTTAAGTCTTCCCACTTGGTCTTGAACGAGATCAAGAGAAAGGCTTCTAAATTCCCATTCGCTATCAAGAACTTGGACGACCCAACCAAGGGTAAGACCGGTTTGAAGGAGAACTGTAACCACGGTACCATGATTGCTTACGACATTTTCCAGGAGAAGGAGGGTCAGCAGATTGCTCAAGTTTACGTCACTGTTGCTCTCACCAAGAACGGTTTGGTTAAGTTCACCTCTGTTGACTTTGACTCCGAGGTTGTCAAGTCTGAGAAGGAGGCCTCCGCTGAGATCAAGGAGTTGCTTGCTCAATCCTTGAAGGTCAAGAAGGCTAAGAAGGAGGAGTCCAAGTAAATTTTGAAATATTAAATTTGCAACACAAACACTTCACGCATACCGATCCCCATACATTTTTCTTTCGAATTTGTTCCAAATCACGACCAACTCATGACCAGTTTTTTTTTATACATTAGCAATGTTCTATAATATCGTATATATATTGGTGCTTCTGGATTAAACATATTATGATGTTCTGCTTTGTCAAACATGGTTGTAGTATTCCGGCGCAGAGACGTATATTTTTTTACCCCTGAGCGAACGCCGATCCTCTAAACAGCACACAGTTGGCATATGCACCTCCGCGGAGACGCTAAAGTCAACTTCTTTCTGGTCTGTCAAAGGTTATGTCACGTTAATTTCAATTTTATAGTTCTTCCTGTGTATCCCCTTAAATCTTCAGTTGACCACTGCTGACGAGGTGTTTCGGTGATAGCGGCGATTCCAAGATCCTAATATTGGAGAGCGACGCCCGCTTCGGGCATCAACGTCTCGCTCATACAAGATAGCTACACGGCAATATGGGGGATTGCCGTTATACCAGGATGTCACGAAGTAGTTACATAAATCTTGTTTCAGCTTATTCTTATGGGTTACTAATGCTAGAACCAAGGACCTCCAGACTAAGTCAACAGGTAGACCTGGCTGTAAATGCCCGAGACCTAAACTCCACGATGACTGTACGAGATATGGGATTGCGTAGAAGGATAAAGACTAGCTAGCGACGAAATCATAAAAGCTGTGAATCTAAGCACACCATAGCCGTGGATCGTAGTACATGGCTCTGTCTGCTGCCTTAAAGCTGGCTGCTTTCGGAAGAAGAAGACCCAATGAAAACCCACTTCAACATCAGGGCATGCAATTCACTGTAGTGATGCAATTACTACAGCTCTATACAAGTGAACAATGGGCCCTGGGGATGATGTCTCACCCCTAATTAGTAATTTCAGAGAAAGGTCGCTAGAAACCGACCTGGTGTCCCAGGAATAACGTCCGAGCCAATTAAATCGCCGCACTTTCACTCTCTGAAGCCATGCCTGCTCTACCACGGCTATTGGTGTGGAGAAACTCCTAGCAGGCTAGAAGTGAGCTTATACTCAGAGTTCAGTAGGTCCCATTAAGTTGAGCAGTCGTGTTGCTATACACCAAATTTGGGATTTGGGCAAGAGCGGCCAACCCGGATATCTTCGAGGTAACATCATACCTAATTTAGATCCGCAGTTTGCAGCACCATTTTTTACCCATTAAAAAGAAGTAAAAAAGCTCAAAGAGTGTTAACTCTCTATAGAACATATACAAAGTAGGCCAGAGCTCTGAACAAACATCAATAGCTCCTTACGAGCATTTTTAAATCATAAAGTCTGCGTGGAAAGGTCTAAGATCGAGCCGCGCCTTCTCTCTCTGGAGAAACGGCCATTTTGGAAATCAATCAAAAACTTAAGCTTGTGAACGCGTTTGCAGCTTAACTGAACCACACATATCCACAACACACGCCCCACCAGAGACCTTTGAGCGTTCGCCGAGAGAAGATAGATAGACTAGGACAATCACATTCGCAACCTCCCATTTGTTGCTGCTCGCTAGATCTCTGAATCGTCGTTGCCCCCCATTTCGCATCTCTTCATTGGATTACATTTTGGTGAATCTCAACTTTCCGATCTGCTAGAACTTTCACGGAAAGGCATTGCAAATTGAAACTGCTCGCTGCTGCTGTTCCTCACTGGAGAAAGTCACTGAGCTGCCATATCTTGCTGACGAGATATTCTTCTTAGCGGTCCTATTGTCGTAACTCCAGCTCGACCCTGGCACATATCCGAGGAATTCCTTAGTTTTCATGTCAACCCCCAGCAACACAGGAGGGCCTAGCACGCCTCTGGCCGTGCACGCGCTGCTATCAAAACCAGACTCGGTACCACAGAAGAAATTCACAATGGTGAACGGCAAATCTCCGGTTGTAAGCTCTACATTCAAGAGGGTCATCTCCACGAAGCCTCGCGCTTTTCCACACGTACCCAATACAACACAGCGTACAAGTTTCTTTAAGATAAACTCACAGTCGGCCCCAAGCTCAGCTGTTCCGTCACCACAGTCGAAAGCAACTTTTTCATTCAAGTCCACTGACCAGAAGAGTGCACAACCAAGCACACAGCCAAGCTCTCCAACGATGACAAAGAGCGTGAATCCAACATCGAAACCGAGTAACCTTCATAAGGTGACATCCAGAGACTCCCCTACAGTTGCGTTTTCCCACGCTTATCGTCAGAGTAGTCCAGCCCCATTGAGGAAATATGAGATCACGAGCTTGAATGGCTCACGACAGAGTCCACTGCCTGCTAGTGTCTTAAAGTCACCAACTTCACGGAAACCAATAGCACAGTTTTCATTTAAGAAAGTGAATACCTCCGGTAACGGTACTAAACCAGAATCTCCAAACACGATGATTTTGAAATTGCCATACACAAAACCAAACGGTAACAAGACAGAGAATACTACATCCACGACATTCAAACAGTATTCTCATGAAAAGGCTAAAAATAAAGTAGAAAAAGCTGCTAGTGGAAAGGCTGGAGCCCAGATAGCTCTGGAGAGAACCGAGAAGAGAACTGGAAAGGAAGCTGCTGTCAGCTCACAGTCATCACATCACATCACTGCAGTTGATGGTGCTGTGCCTCAAAGGACTAATTCATCGCTTGGTGCTTCATCATCTGGGGATGATGATTCTAGTGACGTTGAGCTCTTGACCGGGAAAGATGGATCCAATCAAATTTCAGCTAGAGAGAAGAGAAGGTTAGAGTATGATGCGGCTCGTGATCAAAATATTCCACCATCCGCAACTGTCGAAAAGAAGGATACAGCAGAGAAAACTGGAAAGAAAAAGAGATTAAACCGTGAACTGGAATCTCTAACAGAGTGGGCTGACTGGATACAAATGACCTTGGATAAAAAGAGTGAGATGGAGAAGGAACAGGCTAAGCAGTTGGAAATCAAGCTGACACCACCAAGAAGGAAACAACGCAAGGTTTCAAATAATGGTACCAGAGGTGCCGTTGTTTCGTCTTCATCCAGCACCACTGTTTCATCTTCCAGAGATGGAACGTCTTTTGCTACAGCTCCATCTTCAAGAGATGGGCCATCTAATGCTTCATCTATTAAGCTGAAACTCTCCAAGGCGCTTTCAGACTCGGCCAATGTTGTGCAAGACAAAAATTCACCGGTATCTCAGTACAGACCAATCTTACCACGCCCTGGGGCACAGCCAATACAGAGCAGACAAGCATACCCAATGAACTCTTCAGATGAAACAGTGTCCAGACAGACCATCGTTTCACGGTCAAGTAAGAGTAAGAGCTCGTTTACACGAGCATCCAACCTGGAGAGCTCACTGACTCCAGAGGAAATAAGTGCTCGAGATGGTTTGAGGTCTCGTGCTGCGTACACAGCACCACAGAGACTCTCTGAAACACCATCACCAACACCTCGCTCGTCTTCTAAGTCAGACACACTCTCAGACCAAATAGCCGAAAGACTCTTTGTGGAGCCTTCTGCTTCCGAACCAATTATGAGTGTTACCGGCTTACCCCTTGGTGCTCCACCAAGTGCCAAGATTAAAAAGGAATCCCTCTGGCCAACAAAGAAGCCTGTTAAGAGAAAGAACAATAGATCACGCAGGAGAGGCGACTCTGCAGAGCCTGAGTCCGACCAAACTGAAACATCACCAGAAGTTGAAATCAACTTCGAGCAACTGGAGACAGAACTCAATAAGAAGCTGGTAACTCAGATTAACGAGAAGCTCCAACGCCAAAGTCAGATTCGCTCTTCTATTACATCAGGAAGGCTTATCGCAGAATCTTCTGTGGCTGGTGACGAGGAACAACTACAAGATGTACAATTGACACCAACCAAGAAGCAGAAAACCAATCAGAACAAAGAGGAGAAACGTAAGATTAAGAATTCGTCTCCAAAGAAGAATCGTGAGAATCCATTTGGATTCAACGATCCCTTACAGCTGGTTGGTGAGAAACGTAAGACCGATTTCGCTGACCCAACAAAGGACAACGATGACTACTGTGCTGCATGTGGTGAGCCAGGTATTTTCCTTTGTTGTGAGAGTTGTCCGAAATCGTTCCATTTCGCTTGTTGTGACCCACCGTTTGACGACAGCTCACTCCCTGAGGACGAATGGTTCTGTAATGAGTGCTCTTCGAAGAGATTTCCACCAGCTCCGCACCCTCGTTCTCTGTTTTCAAAGTTGTTGGATCAAGTTGATAGAAGAAACCCAACTCAGTTCAAGCTTCCAAAGAACATCAGAGAAAGATTTGAGGGTGTCAGCACTGGCCAGTTTGGTGAGTATGAAAACACAGATTATAAGCCTTACAAGCCTTCTAAGATCAAAGCTTTCCAGCAAACAGCACCAGAACTTCATTATGACAAAGACGGGAACCCGTTGATTTGTGTAAAGTGCGGCGAGAGTGGTATTACACCGAATAAGGTCATTGGCGAGGTTGACAAACCTATCATTACCTGTGAGTATTGTCCATCATCCTGGCACTTGGATTGCTTAGATCCTCCTCTTTCTACAATCAAACAATTAGGAAAGAAGTGGAAATGTCCAAACCACTCTGATGACCTGTATGAGCAAAGAAGGAGATTAAGAAACCCTATGTTTGTTGATGTCGATTTACCTTGTGGATTCCGTAACGACGGAAATGTCGAGATAACATTAGAATCAGATCATGAAGGTGATACACAGGATAGTGTTGAGGCAGTAGAAGTACTTACCCCCTTGCATAACTACGATACTCCAAATGGTATTGCTGCTGAGGTCTCAAAGAATCAACTGAAGCAATGGAGCAATGATTTTGTTATTCACAGGATCCCAGAGCGTGGTGTTTTACTGGATTTCATGAGTAAAATACATGATACAAAGGAAGCCGAAAGAAATGCCAAAATCGATGAGTACTATCAGATTGCTCGTGAAAACCGTGAACTGTTAACGAAGCTAGCCACTGACGACCGCACTACTAATGAGAAGCAAGCATTGGCCTCTCTTGTTGACATGAAACAAGACGGAGTTAGACAGCTCGTTGAAGCTGCTAGAGAAGAGATGGTAAAGGAAGGTATTGATCCAGAGCCAACTGATGCGGAAGTTGAATCTCTTTCAAAGGAGGATATAATTGAACTGTTGCGGATCAAGAAGATGCTCTCACTAAAGAGCCAATGGAAACAGAAGAATCTGCCGTTTTTAGTTTAGTAAGATGGTCAGTTTTATAATGATGAGGATGATATTTCATATTATTTATGTAGTCTTTTGAGCTCTTTGCCATACGATTCAGTATACTTCTAATGATTTTTAGTCGATTTCATCGCGTAACTGATCACTTAATGGACCACTATATTACATCACTATCTTCTAAAACACTATTCCAATGATATAAAATCTCTCTGTCGACATATTTTTCATGAAATTAAATTATTATTTATTAGTTTTACTAAAGCTATTGATCAGTAACCTAATCCTCTTCTCCTTCACCCTCGACATAATCTTGAACTTGAGCAGCATAATCAATACGTGTAACCCTGGTGCTCTTACGTAGTGGCTCATATGATGGTGCAGCATCAGGATCTTGTGAAACATCAGAAGAAGAACGCTTGTGATAGACCTTGGCCTTCTTTTGCCTCTTCTTTTGTTGACTAGCCTCAACTGGACGGGCCCTCTTCACTGTTAGAATACTATTGATTTTCTGTTTGACGATGGTTGAAAGTCTTTTCATCAATGATTCTGGGATATAACTTGTCCCTACCACCTTTCTTCCCTCCTCGCTAGATGGTGTCTTAGCAAAGAGCTCAGCAGAAAGTTGAAGTTTTCCCGGGTATGTCTGGATTGTCCAAGCTTTAGACTCCGCAAGATCCCTAATAGCCAATTGTACTATGTCCGAAACCCTGTACAGGTTGTTAGCGACATCTGAATCACTATCTGAGTATTTTGATTCGTCAATGGTTGCATCACGGTACTGTTTAACACGGTTAGCACAGTAATAGATCAATGAAATATTCTTCTCGGTAGAGACATTTTCAAGGAAGAACGCAACGTACTCCAACGCAAATGTGAATGCTTTCAGTAAGTTAGCTTCTCTCTCAGACTCTTCAATGGAATCATCTTTGGCATTATCAATGTATTCAATGAACTCTGCATGATGAGAGATTGCGTGGATCAGTCCAGTTATAGATTTCTCGAAGACGATGTCAGACCCGTCCGTCGTGGAAGTAGATCTCTTGCGGTGTGCTGATCTAATCCAAGTCTTGAATTCATTCTTCAAAGACGAGTTTGGTTCATATGCCATGAAGTAAACAACAGGAATGAACTTGTTTGAGATTTCTTCATTCTTCAAAAGCGTAGCCAAAGCTCTTGTGAAAGTCAGTCTGATGTGCTCATTCTCATCCTGAGCCAATAAGATCACTCTATCAACAACAATAGGCTTCATTAGTGTATTGAAACGTGGTGATTGAGCCAGCTTCAACAGGCACAGACCAGCTTCTAATCTTAAATGAGCCTGGTAGTGGCGAGGTGATGGATAGTTTCTTGCCTTACTGTTCACAAGTTCACCACCTTTAGCAATCAGGGAAAGCAACAGCTTCAAGACATTCTCGGCAGTGGTGTTAACCAGCTCGTCAGAAGCAGACCCGACCTTATCCAGAGATTGTAGTCTGTTTGTAAATATTTTTAGAGCAAGTAGTTTTGAGTTCAATTCGATAAAGGTCTCGAACTTATTCTCATCAATCCACTCGGGATCATTCTTTTTAGCCTTGCACTTGTTTGAAAGAAGCACATCTTTAACCACAACAGTGGTCAATTCGTCAGCAAACTCTTCTGGAACTTCAGGACACACCGAGAACAATTCTGCAATCGTCGACAAATGTGTTGCGAAGTGTGGACTTTTCTGGTCAATTGGATAGATCTCGTCAAATACTGAGGTTCCAATACCATTGATTTTGGATGTTAGTGAGAGTACCTTAACTGCGTACTCTGCTTCTGTGGGTGTTCCCGTCTTTGACAACTCGGCCAGTACATCCAAGAAGGCAGTATCATCGTTTGGAATAAAGTCTGTTAGTTTACTGAAGATATGGAACAATGCTTTTAGAGAGTTGAGCTTTGAAGATCCATCAGTGGTCTTTACAGAAGAGACCAAATTTTGAATTTGGTTCTGGAAAGCGGTCGGTGTTATGGAAGAAATGTTTTCAACGAGTTCCTTCGAAGCTTTACTATACTTCTTATCTTCACTTAAGCTGAGCAAGTGAGCAATGTTGGATCTGTTGAAGATGATCAAAGACGATCTATAGATAAGAATTTTAAGAGTGGCTTCAAGATCTTTCAAAGCACTTGCTGACAGTGATTTTGTGTCATGCAGCCTTTTCATCAATTCCTTGCGAGCATTACCAATAGCTTTATAGTCAGAGTCATTAGAGATACACCAATTGACAAGAGAGTACATTCGTCTGTTGTTAATGGAGGCAAACTTGTAGAGCGACTCCTTGGCTGAAAAGCTTTCAGGTAAAGAAACAGAGATCCAATTGATGGTTTTCTCAGCCTTGGATTTGACTTCGTTTTCAGTAGAAGTGTCACCATTGAGCTCCTCACAAAATTGGATATACTTTGCAACGACAGTTGCTAGCTGTTGTTGACGTTTGTTAAAAGCAATGAATGAAGCCATGGATTTCTCATCAAGGGTCGAAACGACATTAAGAAGTCTTTCTACTCTTTTAAGATCATCTTCCTCATAAGGTAAAATATCCTCCAGAAAAGTTATATCAACCAGACAGTTGATGTCTTTATCGTTGATGTAGTAGAGACTTAGTAATTGGTTAGGTATGCCCTTGACAAGTTTATAAGTCTCGAACTCTTCTGCAGTCTGAGTGAAAAGATCATCGTATGATTCTCTGAAGAGAGATCCAAGTATGACGATTGCTTCTTCACGGATCTCTGAATGCTTTTCACGAGACAGTTGAACCAATCCAGTAAGAATTGACATGTTTTTGATCTTTCTCAAGAGAATATCACTAGGGATGTTGGAGATGGCCCTCACCGTCGCTAATCTCACATGCTCATCCGTGTCAATGAGTGTCTTACTTAAGCCAGAGGTCACCTCTGAAAGAACATCAGATCTATTGGTGAAAACATTTGCTGCTTGTTCCACCCATACAGATCTCACGTGTGGAGATATATCTAAAATCTTCTTCATCCAACCGAGCCAGGTGTCACGGTGGACAGTCACGAAGTTGATCCTTGCCTGGGCAGCCAGTAGTTTACCAATGGTTTCAGCAGCCAGACCACGAAGCTTTTCAGAGTCAGCGTTAAGCTCATCATCAAGAAGACCCATAACGGAGCCCAAGACCTCAGGGACATGCTTCCATACCTCGACCAATAGCGTGTGTAGTTTCGTTAAGCTCTTATAATCAATCTCGCCCTCTGATGTGTTTTCATACAGAACTTCAGAGAAGAACTTTGTCAACTGACGAGCAAGTCTATCAGGGTTAGCATTACAGATGTTGATAGATACATTGAATGCCTGTGTTGCAGACGTTGATAGAGATGCACTCACAGAGTTTGAGTGCATTGCTGCAGTAAGGAAGCGATTGAAGATGAGCTTAAGAACAGGGGTTGAGACCTGGTCCCACTCTGAAATGATCTCAATCAGGATATCAGAGATGATAGGTTCCAGTTTCTTGTGGAAGATATTGTTCTGGTCATAGAACAATTGGAAAATACTCTCAATCAATGTGCTGCCACTGTCGATATCAGTTACAAGAATGATGGATCTAACCTCTGCAAGACGTGTAATCAAGTAAACTTGTTGAGAGTAGTAACCGTTTTCAGGGTCTGCGAGTTTCTTGAACTGCTTGATGAAGAGCTTGAAGATGTCACCGAGATCTGCATCTGTGTAAGGAGCATCTGGTGCGTAGATTCTGAGGATATCCGAAAGACAGCAAGCAACGAGCGATTGTACGCCTGAGTCTTTGTGGGAAAGAAGTTTCTTATTGATCAATTCGTCTTTAATTTTGTCAAGCGAGTGGACGTCAAAATGGTCCTGTTCGACTTTAGAGAGCTCCGTGGATAATGCCTATGTAATAAGTGTTAGTTTGATTCAAAATTTGAGATGAAGGAGTGGCAAACTTACATCCAGACGCTCCAAGAGATCCCTCTGCGAGATTGGATCTTTAGCAGAGGATATGATCGGTTTCTTGAACCGAAGAGATTCACCCCGTGCTTTCGTCATAAAAACAATATGGTTATATTCAACAGGAAACCAAGCTTATCACAAATCTGGGGGAACGCGTTAATATATATTTACAAGTTGCGACGCGTCTTGTTTTGTTTTCGCGTAGCGATTTGTGCGGGCACTCGCAAGCTAACTAAGGAACAACTCTACAAGGGAAGTTAGTACCAAGTTTCATATATTGGTTGAGGATAATCTATAATAATAAATATTTGTATCATATTATAATGCAAGAAAAGACATAAAAAACAAAAAAAGCAAAAAAATATAATCATTCAAAGGTCTTTGGCTCGTCATTGCCATTGATATCATCTTCTTCACTGCTAGCCGGTGAGTTATCGCCAGATCTTATAGACTCTAACTGTCCGGCTCTTGTTTGTGTAGTCGCACTAGATCTTTGAGGTTGAACATCAGCAAAAGTCACTGATTGTGCACTGGATCTTCTTACGGGACTTGGTCTTGCAATAAGATCTTCAGAAGTATACCCATCAATACCTGCAATATTATCTGAAGCTGATAGTGCTCTCATTGTGATTCTATGTTTGTTTATATGCTCATTGATCCCGTCTGTAGTATTTGGTTGACGATTCGTCATTGCTGTGAACGTTCTCATAAGTTTAGAGCCGACACTTGCTCTTCTAGATGAGGTATCAAATGAATCCATTCCCATCTCAATGTCATTCGGAGCTTTTTGAGGAGTTTTTTTATTGGTAACAACTCTTTTTAATGATTCACCCAAAGTATTATCACGAGCGTTGTATCCACCATTATTAACATACTCTTCAACTTCTTCTTTCTGCGATGGCTTGAAGGATCTTCTAGATCTCAATGATGTCATATCATTGGTAGCTCTCCCAGAGCTTGCGTATGAATCTATCGAGGCATCATCGTCACCTGGATATTCAGCACCTTCTGTTGACCCGGCAATGGAAGCTTCTTTTGTAAATGGTTTACCCATTCCCATGACTGGGAAAACACCCGGTGGTGATCTCAAGTTAGCTCTTCTAGCTGATGACGTTGATGTGTATCTTGATAGAGCAGAATCTACCACGGTTAATGGATTCACTTCTTCAGGTCTATAAGTAATAGGATTGAAATCAATTCCTGACTTTGAAGAGTCGTCAGAGTGTTCAACAGACTTCTCATGCGATGATGCTGATTTCACCCTAACAACTCTTGAATCCATCTCCAACTCTGGTTGTTCGTCTCTTGCTTCAAACTCTGGCAAGTTCAAAAGTTTTCTATCTCTCTCAACTGTTACCAAGTGTAAGTACCATGGGACAACTATACCAAAGAAGCTTCCACCAACGGCGTTACCTAATGTAGCTGGGATCAAACCTTTCCATATCCAATGGCCTACACTATAAGGTGCACCGTTAATCAAACCCATAGGGACCAAATACATATCTGCAACAGTGTGAGTGAATCCCATAGAGACAAATGTAAAGATTGGGATTGCCATGACGATCAGTTTAACATGGATAGGCTTCGCTAGCAGCTGGAGGTAAACTGCTAAACAGACACAAAAGTTACCAGCAATTCCTTTGATAAAAGTCTCAATAAATGAACATGCCATTTTGTCCTCAACAATTTGAATAGACCCCTTAACATAAAGGTCCTGTTTTGTGACCCCTGATAAGTTACAAATGACATAACAAACGAATAAATTTGCTCCAAGGTTAAATAGCCAACTTACACCCCAACTTATAAGTAGATCAATTATTGTGACTGCACCTCGACAAACACCAACAGAGAAGTATAGAATATTACTGTTGAACAACTCGGCACCCATCATAATCACATAAAAAAGTCCAATAGCATATACAGCACCTTGTTGAAAATGAACTACTCCTGGATTCGTATCCCAAAGCCCAGGGTTCTCAGCTTGTGCTAACAGATGAAGCATACCTCCAGCAGAGAAAAGCATACCTCCAATTATTGAATTAATAATTAATGTGTCAAGCCGTAGACGAGCTTTCTTCATAGCTGTAGCGACCACCGCAAGGGCCGCTTCGTGCGGTGTGATATACATGTCATCCCCCATGTTGAGATACGGGCCGTATTGTTTAAACTGTGTTGTACGGAGAGGGAAGAAAAGTAAGATAACAAAAGGATATCCTCACAAGTTACCAGTTGAATGGTTTATTAGTGGGCCTTGAAAAGTTTATGAAAAGAATGAAAATGCACAGGAATCGTGAAGCCGCATAGCTGAGGTGAAATCTACCAAAACCACTTGGAGCCGAAGATGCATTTTCGGAACTGGGGTTTATACGGTGAAAGAGGGCATCGGATCCTGTTCGCGGGCCCCGTCAAAAATACGCCATTATGTGCCAAACCCTTCTACAGGGCGAGGGTAGGAAGTGGGTGGCTTTATATCTATAAGCTACAGAATGATTATCCCCATTTTCTGCTTCCTTCTAGCACCCGGCATCTGCGTCAAAACTTAATCCATCCTCTCCTCTTCTTGCGATTATTGAGCCATATCCGAAGCCCTCCATTAAAAAGATTCCACTGCAAAGCTTCCTTACCGGATCTTACGTTAAAGTGTCAAGGGGAGCCGCGACGAGCCAATCAGAGCGGAATCGCGAGCGTTCCGTGGAAGAGCACTCTGAGCCTCTGTACACCCAGACACCTTCTCTCAAAGTGTTTAGCCTCTCGCTACTAACAAAGACATATGAATTATATATTAAAGAAGCTTGCTTATATGTCTAGCTCTCACACAAAGCTACGGAAAGTGAGAGACGCAGACGCACATGTAGGATGTTGTAAATACTAAACTTCAATTTACTGTACATCTCGTAATTTCAACGTTATTATTGGAAATTGAGGGGTAGAGTCATAAGACGTATAATGCGTCACTACGTTCCTGAACAAAGCATTCGAGAACAATAGGGGCACAGCCAGTAAATAATCTGTCCATACAATTCCCGAGATATTTAGAATCGAATTTTTGAAAATCGTAGTTCACCATTAGACAATGCACTCTACCTGTATCGTGTTTAGAGCCTGTGATTGTTGTCCCGTGGAACTGAAGACATGCTATTGTCGCAATTCTAGAGACATACAAGCATTACTCAACCTCATTGCTCGCATGATCTGGTGATTCTTGGGTATTTGCTACTTCATCAGACTCATCTTCTGGTTCATTATCAATTGCTTCAAGCTCAAAGTTAACCACTAATAAAGGTTTTCCATGTGAAACCCCGATTTCTTCCCCAACTTGCGTCATTTTCAACACAAACCTTACACTGTTAAAATTGTCATTCAAATACCGTGACATATTCAGTTCGAATCCACCTGGTAACGAGACTTGAATATCACTACCTTTCAAACTAATGAATCCCGAAAAGAAATCAAATTGATAAGTCACACCATCTTTAAATATAAACTTCTTTAAGTGATCAGCATCACGGAAGAACGCTTGTCTTTCAACTCCGGATTTCGAGTCAAGCTGATCAATACTTAGATCTTCCTCTAATATCCCGTTAAATGAACCCGGAATTTTTCCAGAATTATCACTTATAATATTAAAACTGGTCAATGCCTTACCATACAAGAATGGTTCATCTGCATAGACATCACCTTCAACACTTGGGTCAACATATGATGTAAATAGTTTCAATCCAGCACCTGTGCCATACGGCAAGAAGTCTTTTATTGGATAATCAAAATCATTACCAAATAGTAAAGATTCACCTTCAATATCACATTTTGGTGTCATTGACAATTGCAGGGAGACATTTGTTGATTCACGAAGTTTGAAATATTCAGATTCCTTCGGATAGTTTCCATGCTTAGAGGAGCCAGAAAAATCTTTTATGCGTATTAATAATTCAATGTCTGCAAGATCTGAGCAAATGTTGATTGGTGTCTCTGTGTTAACTGGTACTACTTTTGCATTGTTCTTATCATAGTCTGACGATGCAGTCACTGTGAGGGTATGCTTCGTTACTGGGCCCTTATACCACCAAGACATGATCTGTAAACTCGGCCCTCTTATTTATACGTTATGAACAATAGAAATATCAGATTGACAAAGAATCAGAAGTAAAGTACCCACTTCTAGAAAGAGACAAAGACGCAAATGTTGCTGTCAACCATCTATCAAACGTGCGCATACCACTGCTGGCTTACCTAAGCGGTGCCCATTTTTATATTGTGCACATAGCAGCGTGGGGCTGAAGAGAAGAAGGATCAATCGGTTAAGAGTGGGTTAAAAGGAAAACTCGGAATTCCTGAACATGACCGGTCATTACGTCTCAATTGAAGAAAGATAAATTGTCTAATTCTCTTACTTCCAGTAATTGACACCCCCCCGCTATGTAAAGGAAACTGGGGAAGAGAAAGTCGATTTTCCGGCTCTCTGTGTGCCAGATCCGAAAAAAAAACATAGCACTGCATATGCGCGTAAGAGCCGACGCTATAGCAGTTGGAGTTAAGAGAAACACATGGAAAATGCTGTTGGAGATTAGAGGTAGACAAACATGTCGCAGTAGTATATACACTCAATTCTTATACAAGATGTGTCTCTAAAATCACGATAAAACCAATTTCAGACTAAGAGAAGTGGGGGGCGCAAAAGGACAGAGTGTACCCAACAACTGATGGCTCGGGCCAGGAACACCCAGACAGTGACAATTGTCGCGAATTTGGCACCGCGTGCTCACGGAGAACAGTGAGCCACCCCCAGCAGCAACTTGTTATATATGTAAGGAGGCTGTCCCCAACTGATTGTTTTTCCTATTTCTCTTCTAATTTGAAATCTTTGAGAAATTAATTCCATACACATATATAATGTCATCCAACTCTCTCGCACAATTGAAGGCCTCCGGTACTGTCGTCGTTACTGATACCGGTGAGTTCGAGTGTAAGTTGTTCGATAGTCCAGAAGGGGGGCAAGAGGCGACGGCAATTATGGGACCAGAAACAAGAGCTTTTTAATTTGGAATTGGCTATCAATCAATTCAGCACTACTGTTCTTAGTCTGATCTCTTAATGCAATGCCACCATAGCCTCCATTGAATATCAACAGTTACTAACTAAGAACCAACAGCTATCGCCAAGTACACCCCACAGGATGCCACCACAAACCCATCCCTCATCCTCGCTGCCGCTTCCAAGCCACAGTACGCTGCTTTGATCGACAAGGCTGTTGCTTACGCTAAGGAGCGTGCTTCTACTCCAAAGGAGCAAGTTGACCTTGCTTTGGACCGTTTGCTTGTTGAGTTCGGTTCTGAGATTTTGAAGATTGTCCCAGGCCGTGTCTCCACTGAGGTTGACGCTCGTCTTTCCTTCGACAAGGATGCCACCATCAAGAAGGCTCTCCAGATCATTGAGTTGTACAAGGAGGCTGGTGTTGACAAGGACAGAATTCTCATCAAGATTGCTTCTACTTATGAGGGTATCCAAGCCGCTCGTGAGTTGGAGTCCAAGTACAACATTCACTGTAACTTGACTTTGCTCTTCTCCTTCGTCCAGGCCGTTGCTTGTGCTGAGGCTGGTGTCACTTTGATCTCTCCATTCGTCGGTAGAATCCTTGACTGGTACAAGGCTAAGACCGGTGAGACCTACACTTCCGAGACCGACCCAGGTGTTATCTCCGTCAGAAGAATCTTCAACTACTACAAGAAGTTCGGTTACAAGACCATTGTTATGGGTGCTTCTTTCAGAAACACTGGTGAGATCAAGGCTCTTGCTGGTTGTGATTTCTTGACCATTGCTCCAAAGCTCTTGGAGGAGTTGCTCAACTCCGAGGAGCCAGTTCCACAGGTCTTGGACGCTGCTTCTGCTGCCTCTATTGATGAGGAGAAGGTCTCCTACGTTGATGACGAGGCCACTTTCAGATTCTTGTTCAACGAGGACGCTATGTCCACCGAGAAGTTGTCTGAGGGTATCAGAAAGTTCGCTGAGGACGCTGTTACTTTGACTAAGCTCTTGGAAGAGAAGGTTAACGCTTAAACTGCCTCTTTCTTATTAAATACGTTACGAAACAAAAACAAATAAAGGGAAATGATTTGAGATCGCTAGACGTAGAACTCCACCTCCACACCCAGCCAGTTGCGACGGTAACGCGTAGTAGATTTTCACGTAACAACACGCGAAACCACAACACAAACAAAAACACAGGCCCTTTTACTCCTGTGATAAACCCTAGAAATATAAAGGTAAGGGCTCTTGAAAAGGAATAGGACCATGTCACAGGAGATCATCTCAGAGATCTTCGAATATAGTGGACAGTTCACAAAGAATATAACACAGGTTAGAAAATCGTGGAATGACGGGAAAGTGACATATTTCAAGTTAAATCGCAAGATCCAGGTACACACAGAGGATGGGCATCTCATTGCGGAGAAATTTCTTGAAAAAGCATTAGTGAAAAAGATTGAGGACGAAAGCAAATGGGGTGAAGAATTTAGAGTAGGCTCGGTGTTGGTCAGAATTGAAGAACTCATTGCTAAAGGAGAGAGAGATGTTGCACGTATATTCAAGAGGCAAAAGCTTGATCCTGTACCAAACACATCATCCACTACAACCATTAAAAAGATCCCTCAAACACCAATTATCCACAGATCTTCCATACCATCTATTAAAATATCCAGTACACCGTTGACCCTTAGTAGTACTGCTCGTCGCAGGACAGTTGGTCTAAGCAGGCTACAGACACCATCAAAAAGAGCCACACCAGACGATTCAGATCATCAGGTATTGGATACCACGTTATCTCCACAGGAAGAAAGTCCATCTTCACAGTCTCAGGAGCGTCACAGAAGAACACATCTGTCTGTGGATTCTAATCTGAAGAGACCACTGGCTAGCAAACGTTCTACAGGCAATGCTACAACGGCTGTTCCTCCAAGGACACCGGCTGTGGTGAAACGTATTTATTCAGGGCCCATGTCACGTATTACACCATCAAAGCATACGCCACTGCCACTGACTTCAGTACAGAAGCATCACATTGAGCCTATTTCTGAATGCAGTAGGTCAACTTCCCCTGTCGATCAGAGTCCCTCCTCACAGCCGAAAGAAAAACAAGATCATAGTACAAAAAAGTTTTCATGGTCCAAGAGTGTTCCATCATCAGAAGAACCGGACAGTGATATTCATTCAAGTCTGCTGCAAAGGCTACTTGAAGAAGATGAAGAGCCAATAACTTCCATTGGAAGTGCTAGAAATGGGGACATGGACATAGGAGTCACGGTGAAACCGGAGCCAAAAGTAACTGAACTCGTTCCACCAGTGCCTGACATCACAATCTCATGGGGCACACAGGATGATTCGTCGGCTTTGGCGGCTCGCTTAAGATCTCTAAGCAAACAAACAGTAAACACCAACGACCCGGTGAGAGCACCTAACTTACAAACACGTACACCACGGCCAAGGATAGGGCATCGTACCAGGGAAGTTATACGAGTCGAGCACCCAACACCACAGAGAACCCCCAAAGCTATGGGCTCCACTAGTGAAAGAACCCCTCTGCAAGACTTACAAAAGAACACAGTGATGAGAGTTGTCCACACGCCTGTTTCGATCATGTCGTTAAACTCTAAGAAACTACATGCTATGAGGCCCAAGCACGATGTGCTGATCACACCTGCAAGTGTTAAGAGTAAAGTCAACGTTTATGTAAGTGATGGTGAAGAAGATGAGATTGTGGAGACCCAGATTCCTACAACACTGGAGGGTCAGGGAAAGCTGACACAAACAGAAACTTATAACTATGGTGGAGCTGGCCAAAGACTTTCTGAGCTAAGAAGATAATGCTCTACAGATTTTTAAAGTTCATAAACATATATAGATATATATATATATCTTATACTTAGGACATAAAACCAAACGTATGTATAAAGAAAAGTTATCGACTTCATCTGTTAAATTGTTCATTAAAAGCAAGGAAGAAAAGAAAGTATGAGTAAAAATAAAAGAGTGAGAATTAAATATGGAAAACAGAAGTGAATTATACATAGGAAGGGTGAAAAAAAATCATCAAAGTGTGAAATCATAAAAGAATATTGTGAAAATGTGTGGAATATTGAAGAAAACCCCCATTTGGATGAGGATATTAAATCAGAACTCAAAAGACTGATCCAATGTGATTGGCTCTTTTTTAACAGCGGCATCATCTAGGTCCCAATCAAAGCCAAACATATTAACACCCATGCCATTTTGGGAAGCACCGCTTATGGATGACTTTGGTTGTAACAATGTGTCATTATAAGAAGTGTTAAATCCAGATTGACCAGGGAAAAGATCTTCGAATGCAGAATCTAAACTTTGCAGCTTGTTAACGTTTGAGATGTCAGCATCTTCTATAGAGTAAACCGGAGACATTAAGGTAGAAGTTGTGTTTGTATCACTGAAATTGACACTATCAACCTCCAACTCAGCGGATCTATCACTTAAGATTGAGTCCAATGTGTTTACGCTTGTTTGTGGTTTGAAGATGTCGAGGGATGTTGATAAAGGGGACTCGGCGTATGAGGTTGATGGCGATGCTGTTGAGAGGCTAAGACGACTCTGGAGGGATGAAGCGGATGATGAGCTCGAATTTCCGAGACGGGATGATGGGATCTTGTGAACATGGTTGTCTGAGTAACGTCTGCTTTTGGATCCATGATGATGGTTTGTTGAGCTGTGCATTGCCCTGGGAGAAGGGCTGCGACTGTGTGCAGCTCTGTCTTGTATTTGTGATGTAGATGAGCTCGGAGAAGCTGTAACATCGGTAATGTCACTCAAAGTATAATTTTCCGATGATTCAGCAAGATTGTGAAGTCTATCGGAAGGTAATAATCTACCAATGACTTTATTTATATCCCAATCTCCATCAACATTAAGTAAGTTATCATCGGAGCAGAAAGCGTAAAGTTCTTCCGAGCCTTCTTTGCTCTTCTCTAATAACTGTGTAAGTGTCTGCACGAGGACAGAGACTCTTGTTTCTAGCAGATCAACATATGAGGCTGGATACACTTGATCAGCTTTCTTCTTTGTCATATAAGTGCAGATCTTACCATCTTGTAAGCACCTTGTACAAGGACGTTGACCATCGCATTTGGTTTTGGACTTTCTGCAACAGTCGCATGCCTTGGAAACACGCTTCTTTGAATGTTCTTTCTTATCAAGTGGCATTATTATATATCAACCCAAAGTTCACAAACTCTTAAGCAAGTCAAATAAATTCAAATAAGAGGAGTGGCAAAAACTTTTTCAAGACCTTACTCAACTCGGCTCTGACTAATGGATGTGAGAACGGAATCCCGAAGCGTACAGTTATATAGACACACGGCTCGGTTATAAGAAAAAACAATGTTAATGATTTACCTATTGCACACCCAACACAAAACGAAACCAAGTTTTTGCTTTTGTAACTACTTTCAACGTATATGAACTTCACTATTGGCAACAACCCATTTTGAATAATAGAAAGGTGGGCAGGGAGATGCGGTTTTATATATTCTCTTTCCGGCTGCTATTGTACTCTAAGTAGACGATGATGTCAAAACGCGGAGGGCGGGAGAGGTCGGCCGTGGCGCGCTGTTTTCGGCTCAGCTGGGCCGGGCCGAGCCGGGGGTACAGGCGCTCTTTTTTAGAAAGATGAACTCTACTTTAACTGGAAAAGCTTCCAAATAACAATGTAACCGTTGATATTCGAATAGAAGTTTGTCTTTTCTTCTTTTTTGCTTTAGCTTTCTTCCCTCTTTAGGAAGCATTTACGAAGATGAATCTTCTGATAGTTGCCATAGGCACAGAGTAAAAAATTCTAGACCCATAATTAGACATCCTCGGGTAGGAAATAGAAGTAACCTATCGTACTTTGATTCAGTAGATCATTAAATATGTCAGCTGTAGGACATACAATAACTTCTTTTTGTATGAAAGAGGAAAAAAATAACTCTTTGTCGTACAATCCCGATGCATCTGCGACGTATGTGTCTTTTACCATTTAAAGTTATATCGGGCGACATGTAAAAGAACATAGCAACCATTGATTATATGGAAAACTTTATTCAACTGATTTGAAATCCCCTAGAGATTGACAATTGTTATAGAATTGTCAGAGTATTGTCTATCATGGCGCGGTTTTTATCGTGGTTTGATGATGATTTATATCGCAATCAGTTTTTATTTATTCTTGAATATAACGCATGATTGATTGTAACGGAATATTATCGCAGCATGTCAAAAGACGTATGCAATGAGATGGAGGGAAACTAGGAGGAATGATCTTTTTAAGCAGTAATGATGCGAAAGAAAGATTGTACTGATTGTCATTATAGAACAGTTTTCCGTGTACCACTGCACATATATTCTTATCTAAATCAATTCCTGTTAGTATCCATGAGTATACGAACAGTGAGGGTCTCAAGTACTCCTAGACTAATTGCTTGAATCAATTAGCAATAATAAAAGATCTGCTCAGTTTCAAATAATTCGATATCTGAAGATCAATAATTTACTAGGGCTAGAAGAATTACGGTATCTTGGAAATCAGAACTACTGACCCTATTTCTAGTTAGTGAAATACTGTATAGATCTCTATGAAACTATAGAATATCATATAACCAATTGTGTATAAAATGCCCCAAGTGGTATTGACAGCTTCACTGTCATCTGCAGGTTAGTACAGTCAGGGGTCAGTTATTAAGCCTATGGCCGTGACGAATATCATTAGCTAATTGACATTGAAATTGAAATTGGCTCAAATCTTCGATTCAAACCGTCATTGATTATCTCTTCAAAGTCAAAGATCATATACATCTGTCATATAGTATTATTTCTTTTTTTTTTTTGCTTTTCAGTTCATGGGGCGTGAAGATCCCTGGGTTACATGAACCGTTGATTTTGAGAGATTTTCCACTAGCCGTTCACGCTTTCTCTGTCTCTCAGCTGTCCCTTTTTTTTCTTTCTCAGGGCACAAAAAGAGTTTATGAGCCGTTCAAAAGGGGAATAGATCATTCGAACCTTCTATATTCGTATACTTTGTCTAGTATAATTCATATATCCTATTTGAAATTTTGCTATAGAGCACTTTACCTATGAAGAAACGCTTTTCCATGGATCGGCGTTTGTATATAGCGCGGACAAGCAAAATGGAGCAAAAGCTATAGAGGTTGTTTCCTTTCTTTTGTTTTCTATACATACACTATAACTGAAATATGTAGACTACCTCTCAATCGATTCTTCCTCTAGAATAACTTCTTGGTTCTTTTCTATTTCTAAAGCCCGCTACATGTATCGCTGACCAAAATCTCTCATTATCCCTGGACCGACCACCGACGCTCGCTGACGCCTGTGAGCTGTTGATTTCCACATGGATCATACAGCTAGCTTTTTGATTTCCTTATTGGAAGCGGATCGTTTCGATAATAGATAGTGTTAAAATTTAAGTTAATTTCCGGTCACATTTAATAACCTTCTAGCCTTTCCAGATCTGAAGTTTCCTCTCACTCTCAGCCCTTCACGCAGAGTTGTCTTTTTACAGTTGTAAAGATGTCACTCTCGATCTGGCGTAGATGCATAACCCTTTCGCGGATATGCGCGAAAGCGTACTTTTTCTTTTTCCTTCTTTAGTTCTAAAATCGATGTCGGTGTGTGGGGGAGAATTTCGGTAATACATGAAATATAAAATTTGCTGACTTGAACGCACCCCAAAGGGCACGAATAGCTGATTTGCTATTGCATTGTAATTTGTAGACTGTAATCCTAGCCTTTCATCACACTCTCTGGTCTCTGCGCAACAACATCCTTCCCTCACTGGTTCGATAATATTCCAGGTATTGGGGCTCTAGGCAAAACCTACGTCTACACACATGGACTTGGTTGCACAGTGGCATAGCACAATTCGTAAGTATATTCAGTTATTAAGTTATTACGTCGTACCACCGAGATGTCATCGTAACTATAATCAATTAATATTTAATTAAATTATTTAAATTAGTCATCTATTCACAAAATAAGGTAGCGCCTCTTAATACCTTACCGACGTATTTAGATGAACTGTTAAATCCGCATCTTTCGACCGCTAAAACCGAAAAAGTGCGAGGTCACGTGCACCGGCTGCATCCTCTATGGTCTGATGACTGTTATTATTATTATAAAGAAGTTTGCTACGGTATCAAGTTGACTATGACAAATTAAAATTATATTAGAAATCAATTACAGTTCAAGTGCTAAGATTTACATTGCGGACGCAAGAGAATGGTCTCCAAAGGCGTACAGTGGCATCATACTATGTTCACATCTGTATGTCTTCCTGATAATATCTTTTTTGAAAAATCAAATATCCGATGATGATCATGTGGTCCATGATCATTGATAAACCAACGTTTGCTATCGTGTTTTTTTTTGCTATAGGCTTCAAGCATTTGGGGGTTTTAACTGAGGAGTCATAATATCATCGTATTCCATGCAATTGGTGCACCTAAACTTACATTGTTAATTTTGTTCATAAAGGGATCGGGTCCCTTACTTAAACATCCATACAGCTTGTTGTCATAGAAATGACATTATCAATTAAATTTCACGATTTTATTAGTGATTTTAGTGTCTTGCTATTTAGTATGTACCCTCAGCTCAGGCAAGGGTGTTGATGTGCGCGAATTAACAAAAACAATCAAGAGCATCAAAGTAGTCTGACCATCACCGACCTTTTGGGGGGTTTCTTTCTTTTTTTATCTATATATCAGAGGATGACTACAAAGAGGGTAAACGACCTGTCAGATGATCATGATGATTTGAAGAGAAGGAAAAAAACTGTTGAAACAAATCAGCAACTTGGAAACATCTACCTTGAAAAAGTTGATCGTAAACGACTTGATTTTGATTTTGAAAAAGTCTGTTCGGTGACATTGTCAAACGTTAATATTTATAGTTGTCTGATTTGTGGTAAGTACTTCCAAGGGAGAGGTAAATCATCGGCTGCTTACTTCCATTCGGTGAACGAAGATCACCACGTCTTCATCAGTTTCAATACCCTAAAGGCATATTTACTACCAGAGAACCAACCAATTGAATCGACGTTACTAAATGATATCAAATACGCCATCGACCCTGTATATACAAAAGAGGATCTTGCAATTACGAGTTCTCAGTCTAAGGATATCAGTGGTAACTTGTATTCGCCTGGTTTTGTTGGTCTCAATAACATCAAAGCAAATGACTATGCTAATGTGATACTACAATCATTGGCACATATAAAGATGATTAGAGACTTTTGTTTATTAGGGGAAAATCACTCCTTGATGAATCAAAATGAGATGAATAAGAGATTCAATCTCTTTGTAAGGAAGCTTTGGTCATCTAAGCTTTTCAAAAATCATTTATCACCACATGAATTATTACAGTATATTGGTCTTCAATCTAAAAGAAGATTCACAATCGGTGAGCAGAAACCACCGAGGGATTTCCTTATTTGGATGCTGAACACCCTTGCTAACTCTTTCAATGATGGTAAATCATCTGTTTTCAATAATGCAATCCAAGGAAAGATCAAATTGAAGAGTCGTAAACTTGTTGATGATGATGATCAAATGATAACATCTGAAGAGATTGAAGAAACCATCTCCAAATTCTGGGTACTCACACTTGATCTCCCACCGGTGTCACTATTCACTGCTAAAACAGGAGTCCAGGAGATCCCACAGGTTCATATTGAACGTCTTTTGGAGAAATATAATGGTACAAAAGAGACGGTTATACCCGGTAAAGTGTTAACATATGAGATCGTCAAGTATCCTCCATATATCGTCATTGATTACAACAGATTCAAAGATAAGAACTTGGGGATTGATTTACAGGTTAAGGACCGTAATCAAACTATTGTTCAATACCCATTAGAACTAGAATTCCAAGATGGTAAGATTAAGTATAGACTAATCTCTAACGTCGTTCATGATTTCATTCAAAGTGATGAATTGGATAAAGACGGTAAGAGTATCTGGAAAGTTCAGCTACGTAAAGGTGATGAATGGATAGAGATCCATGATTTGGTGGTTAAAAAGAAAGAAGTTGCATATCTCTTTTTAAGTGAAACCTGTCTCCAAGTATGGGAACGTGTAAAATGAAAGCTACATATACAATGAACAGGAGCAATAATGCGTTTTTTAAAAAAAATTATTTAATAGCAATGGAATCAACTGCACCAGTTAAGACACTAACTACATTTTCTTCTATCAAACCCTCTGCCGTCTCGAGTAAGTGTTTCTTTGGATCTTGTTTACCAACATATCTCGTTTTCAATTGATCCTCTGTTAATTCTTTCTCTTCTTCGATCTTCTTCGAATATTGTTCGGCAATCTTTACCATCTTTAGAGCTGCATCTGAGTTCTGTGTCTCTTTATGTTCATAATCATTAAGTGAAAGTCCTGATTGCCATTCTTTCTTATGTAAGTTCAAAAGCATATTTGTCTCTAATGGTGTCTTGTGATAATCAATGTTTAAAGAATAGTAGTGACGGTTCAATCCGTGGATCAACGCTTGTATAGAAGGTTTGTTGAGATGACCAACGTTTGAGGTAGTCTGTCTTGGTTCTTGACCCATCATCAAAGTACCTGAGCTAATCAATCTGAAAGCGTCAATGACAACTTTTCCCTTGACGGATTGAATTGGATCAATGACAACAGCCACGGCTCTTGGATTAAGCTGCTCGAATGATTGCTGTGTGTTAATATCAACTGAAGACAACCAACAGCCAAAACCAGGGTGAGAATGGTACCAACCAACAACCATTTGATCTCTACCAGTTTGCCTTAACATATCCATCATTTTTGTCTGGAAAACGTCATCGACTGCTTCAACAGAGACACCGGTACCGGACTGTGGCATAGCAAAGACATCAACAACATGGACTGTGTAATCATCAACAAATTCACCGAGCATTAAACCCATAACTTCCATTGGGACACCGGCACGGCCATGTTTCAACATCTTCAACAAAGCTAACGAAGATATGTAAACCGTCTCCTTGTTATCAATAACTGGGCCATCTGTTGGAAGAGCACCTGATCCGAGCCCGCCGGCTTGGCCTAGAAGTCTTTGTAATCTTTGCATTTTGTGTTTTTTGATCCAATTGGTATCAGCTTATTTTGGTGCTTAGACGGTGTCTTCCCAGTGGCGTTTTGGTTTTGGACTTGTCTCCAAAAAAGATCGCGATCGCGAAAGGACGGGCGGGCAGGGACGCGTAACCACCAGACGGTTTTCGTGTAATGGACCACAGAGAGACGGCTGTAACCCGTTTTTTTTATATATTTGAAAGGGTGCTATAATTACAGCTTCTTTCGATCTAACAGAGTGAAAAGTCTAAGTGTAAGACTCCGGAGGACTTGAATTTAAAGCTGTGCTGGCGCGGATCTACGGTGGGCGTGGCCCGTCCAGAATTCGAGAAGTGTTCCAAAATGGAGAAACGGACACTTTTGACCACAACAACACACAACAAACACCAAACAACAACAAAACTAAGAAGAAAGGAAAGCAAAGAGAGATTGCTGGTCTCTGAAATAGCCAATACCCGTATTTTCTGCTTATACCAATTCAACTCTTTGCGCAGGCGCTCTTTGGTTGCAACTATTCAAAAAATCCCTGTCAACTGTCAACTGTGAACTGTGAACTGACAAGCCAGAAGGAACGTGTCATCAGTCAAGCAGCACCTCCCCCCTTCAGATACAACTCAGAAAAGCAAAAGTCACAAAGTGACTGTCCACTACAGAACAGTAAGAGAGCCAATGCCCAAGGAATTCCCATACAAACCTGGCCAACTTGTTGGTGCCCGTTTTGCCGGGTATGGGTGGTGGCCTTCAGTTATCATAGCAAATTGCCATACGCCTGACCACGTCAAAGAGGAATTGTCAAATCTCGAAGATGAGTCGATTGCGTATGTGGTCTTTATGGGCGATCGCACGTTTGGTGCTGCCAGCTGTAAGAACTTGAAGCCGCTATCCAAGGAGGAAGCTGAGAAGCAGATGAAGCTAAAGAAGAGTAAGAAAGACAAGAATGGGTATCTGGACGCTTTACAATACGACGACTACTGGAAGCTTTTATATGAGATGAAGCTGATGAAGGAGATTGTTGCAGATGAGATCCCATCAACAATTTATGATAAACCACGAAAAACCAAGAGATCGTCGTCATCTGAAATTACTCCAAAGACTTCAAAAAAGAGGAAAAGCATTGAGCCGAAGTCAGAAGTCAAAGTAGAAAAGGTTGACACCCCTGAGTCACTAAAAGAAGACGCATACCAGCTTCGTGTTCACTTACAAAAAAGACTAATTCAGAAAGATACTTTACCAACAGATGAAGAGTTAGAAGACGGTCACAAATACTTCATTGAGCTCGAAAACTTTTCACCAAAGATCACCGTTGATATCCTTCGTCACTCCAAATTACACAAAGTGCTAAAAGTTATATCCCGTTCAGACGGTCTTCAAGAGAAGAAACCTGAATACAAATTCAGGGAACGCTCACAACGCTTAATCTTGGCATGGGAAAGCTTCATTAAAGTATTGATCGATGAGAAACTAAGGGATACGCCGAATGTCTCAATTGATGTGAAAGATGAAAAAAATGGTATTAAAGTATCAACTCCATGAAGAATGGAAAAGGCTATATATATATATCTTGCTACCTAAATGATGAGCCATTGAACAGCTGCTGTATCATGGAACCATTGGGCGAAGAAAGAACTTGTTCAGGTAAATGTAATATTCTCTTATCTAGTCCTTCTCCCGTTAGGAATTGTAACGATTCATTTGTAAAGTGGTTGCAGTTGTTTGTAAAGATGTCATATGAACCAAATTTGAAGCTTTCCTGTTTTAGCTCGCCCAAATATTCCATAAATATCTCCTGGGGTATAAAGGTCTCGCCAATCTCAATAACCTCAATAGGGAGGCCAAATCTCGTTGAGCCGGCTGGGTTCATCGTTATGCCCTCTCTATCAAAATAGTACTCTTTGCCTTCAATTACAACGCCTGTGTGATAAATAGCATCGAGATGCTGTCCCAGGATCGCCTGAGAATAGACCCTTGCTAGGCCGTTGGATATGTCGTAGACGTAGACTTGGACTTTCACTCCTTCACTCTCGGCCATTTCTAATTGTCTCTAAATTGGTGTTGGTGTTTCTGTCCAGGACTTCTCTGTGTCTTTATGCCTTTATATAAGCGGTGGCGAAGAGGCAGAGGCGCGGTATTCCGCGCCCTAATTTTTCACTATCACACCAAAGCAGAGATCAACCTTTGATAGCTCAGCATGAATATATATCAAATTGCGATCAGATGGGGGGTCTTGGTAGTAAGCTCTTAGTGGTGGTTGGTTTTGGATGATAGCAAAGCTTTAAATATAAAATTTAAGCACCCGTAGCGTGCCTCGGATCTATAAGCTTCTCTATTGTGGGGGAGGCTCATGAAAGATCCAGAGACTATAATTCTAGTCTATTAAAATCCTAGACTTCCACTTTTTTCACTATTTTATAAGTAGACTCAATAGTCTACTATCTGAGTACTAAAACGGTGCAATTCCATGTTTTTTGATGAAAAATGAAGTAGGCTAAGCTTGGTAAGCAGCGCCGGCCAGCTTGGGCCTAAAGCTTGGGCGTGGGCCTAGGCTCCTCTCCCTCCCACGCCCACGCCGCAGGAGATCCGTCACCGCGGCGATGGCAAACATCTTTCCACTTCAAAAGTTTATATAAAAAAATGGCCTTATCGCCTAAAAACTGTAATAAAAGCTTTTAACAAAAGCTAAAAAAAAACATCACCGTTATAGCCTTGGTGTATATATAAAGCACCTATCAGTCACACAGCAAGAGGACAGCTGGCCCATTTCAAGTAAGAGTATTAATAGTTTTTTGAAAAAGGGGTGAAGATCTGATATGTCAAGTCCAGCAGGTACTGTTACACAGCCATCTTCCATCCTTTTCTTCATTGCAATAGCTGTTGGTGTATTGATAGCGTTTGTCTTTGTATTCTTCTCTCTGAGATATTACGTTAGAACGAAGCTGGGTATCTATGCTACTGCAAGATTAACAACCACGGGACCAAGGGGTGGTGGGAACCTAATAGTACTGAATAGTGATTTCCCTATTCAGCAACTTAATGTCTATAACCACGATCTCCAAAACCACATGAGGTTACAAAGGCAACGGAGAAAGTACATGAAGAAGAGAAGGCTCACAGAAGAAGAAGTTGATCATCTGTTCCCTATACGTACCTATCAAAATTGGTTAGATGGTGGCGCAGAGAGAGATATTGAGACAAGAGATATAATGACAGAGTTGAAGCAAGAACACGATGAGATTATTAATGAGCAAATCCTGGACGAGAACACCGAGCCTGCTGCAAACCACGAAGAAGTAGAACAGAGACCTGCTGAGGTTGATCTCGGTAATCCGTTCATCCAAGAAATCCATTATGACTCGGGGACTTGTGCAATTTGTATTGATACATTCGAGCCAGAAGATACGGTGCGTGGTCTCATCTGTGGCCATGTCTTCCATCAAGAATGTCTTGACCCATGGCTAACTAAACGTAAAGCATGCTGTCCAATGTGTAAACGTGACTATTACATGAAGACAAATGATGAAGAAGAAGATGCGAACGACGCTGATTCAGTTGTAAATTGGCCTGAAATCCAGTATACAACACTAGACGACCGTGTCGCTGAGATCGTACAAAGACACCCAGAAATAGAAAATATTGCAAGGGAGAAAGTCAAGGAGTACATGTCTTTGAAATGGAGGATCTTCTGGTGTATTATGGGCATCTCAAAGGCAGATCTTATCAATTGTACAATTGTGAGTGAAGAGGACAGACGCAGAGAAACAGGTTTCTATGATGAGCAACAACCTAGTGATACAAATGCTACTGAAGCTGTACCTGAACCTACTGCTCAAGCTGAAAATCAAGAGGAAATCGATCTCGCATCTCTATCTCCTCATCGCTCTCCTCGTCCTTCTCAAGAAACAAGGAGAGAAACCGTTGAGAGGATGGCTTAAACCTTTTTGTTGCTATGTGTTTTATGTGTTTTTATGACTTTTGTGTGCTTCTTTTTATGTTTACTTTCATTTGATGTTTTGTTATTTTTTTAATGTCATTTATAAATGCCATACATTAACTACGTTTTTTTCTTCTTGCTATAACTACTGTAACTTGAAATATTGTGGATATCTTTTTTGAAAGCTTGATGCTATACCTATTTTACAAACTGCAGTTAAGGGGCTATATAGACCATGTCAACTGTACATATACATAAACAAACCAATTTGATCATGATCAACTAATAAAAAAAACACCAATTATATAACATCCAACTAAAACCATATGACTTGTGTGTGTTTTTCTCCTTTTTTTTAATTCCTCGTCAATATTTAGACTGACAACTGCTCGGTCTTCTCGACCAACTCCTCCTCTTCATCATCTTCATCATCATCCTCACCTGCAAGAACAGCGAAAGCAGACTTCTGGGCTACTGGCTTAGAAGACTCCTCTTTCTTCTGGGAGACATTTCTCTTACCAGCGGAGGCACCGGAGGCACGAGCTGGAAGCTGAGAACCACGGGCCCATGGCTCGGAGTCCTGCTTCTTGTTGCTGGTAGTCTTTCTCTCAGTCTTGAAAACTGGGGCAGCGTTAGATCTTGCGGCACTCCAGTCAAGCACTGGCTCTTCCTTCTTTGGTCTGTCCTCTCTTGGCTCTCTTGGCTCTCTGTGCTCTCTTGGCTCTCTTGGTGGGAGAACACCAGAACCACGGGCAGCACCCCAGTTAAGAACTGGCTCCTCTCTCTTTGGTCTGTCCTCTCTTGGCTCTCTTGGCTCTCTGTGCTCTCTTGGCTCTCTTGGTGGAAGGACACCAGAACCACGGGCAGCACCCCAGTTAAGAACTGGCTCCTCTCTCTTTGGTCTGTCCTCTCTTGGCTCTCTTGGCTCTCTGTGCTCTCTTGGCTCTCTTGGTGGAAGGACACCAGAACCACGGGCAGCACCCCAGTTAAGAACTGGCTCCTCTCTCTTTGGTCTGTCCTCTCTTGGCTCTCTTGGCTCTCTGTGCTCTCTTGGCTCTCTTGGTGGGAGAACACCAGAACCACGGGCAGCACCCCAGTTGAGTACTGGCTCCTCTCTCTTTGGTCTATCCTCTCTTGGCTCTCTTGGCTCTCTGTACTCTCTTGGCTCTCTTGGTGGAAGGACACCAGAACCACGGGCTGAACCCCAGTCCAAGTTTGGCTCCTCTCTTCTTGGCTTTCTCTCGAAGTCATCACCACCTCTGGAGCCAAATGCAGAACCACGGGCAGAACCCCAGTTCAAGTTAGATCCACCCTTCTCTGGTGCAGCAACGGCAATGTAAACACGACGGCCATTCATTTCTTGACCGTTACACTTAAGAGCATTCTCAAGGTTCTCTCTGGTAACATATGTAACAAATGCGAATCCTCTAAGTCTGGTTGGGTCGTTCATGTCCTTTGGTGCAGAGACTCTATCAACGGCACCACCTTCATCAGCACAAGACTCAGCATATTCACCAATGGATTCCTCAGTAGCATCCCATGGCAAGTTGTTGAATCTGGCTCTGTATGGTGGAGCATCTGGGATTGGGTACTCAGTGAACTCACGCTTTGGGCCAGAGTCGTGACCACCAAAAGCTGGGTCCATTGGGTTTGCACCACCAGATGGGATACCGGTAGCACCAAAGGCACCAGTCTTCTTAGATGGGATCTCAATGGTGTTGAAGTCGACATCATCGTCAGCCCAACTTCCACCAAGGGTCTCATCGTTCAAGAAGGTGTTCAAGTCCATCTTGACGGCTTTCTGTTTTGGAGCTAAATAGATAAATGTTAGTTAAGACCTCATCTTGAAGGGTAGAAAGCTATTAAACTGTGGTGATAACAATAGATGAGAAGCGAGGTGCTCTCTAACAGTTATGCCATAATCCTATATCTGTTCTCCTTGAATCTGAATAGATCACTTTAGCAATGAACTCCAGAATAAATTGTTGATACTTACGCATCTTGAAAAGGTCTGTTTTTGTATGTCGCGCGGTGTACCTTGGAAGGTTTTGATTTCGATAAGGGGTCTCTGGGAATGAAGTTCCTGGACGCCTAGCGGGGACAAATTTTACTGCGTGTGCAAACGATGATACAGTATAAGCAAGTAGGAAGAACTTTTAAAAGTGACTTCGCAACTCAAAATGGGTTTGTGTGTATATTTAAGCAACCCGCAAATGGCTTTTACTGCCAATTTTCACTTTTTTTTTCCACAATACAAGAAAATTTCCAGCACCTGATTATGTAAGCGATGCTCTGCTGCGTTATGAGCCATTGGGAAAGTTAAAAGACGGGAAGCGCGGCATAATCTCGGACACGGCTAACAAACTCCGTAATATCAACAAACCTTCACTAAGCAATCCTAATTTTTTCCATACCCAAAGGTCATTGAGCGATTTCATTCAAAGGACCAACTTTCTGTTTAACACAGAGTCCTAAATCCACTCTTTGTACCACCATAGCTCTCACGCACCAAAGACACAGTTTGCCTCAGTCGCGCAGTTAAGTCCCACATCAACTTATCACCAACAAACACGTCAATGGAGCTGAACCTATCAAGGATCCAGCAGGCCCTGCAAGGAAGCATGTGGCTGCGATTGTTCGCAATTGTGCTTATCGTGACAATCCTGGTACATATTCTCCTATGTGCTATGTTCAGTGTTAGGATTGGCTTTATCAACCCGTTTCTCTGCAAGATGTACAACTTGGGTTTCTCAACACGGAAAATAACTGTATCCATACGATCCATCAGTTTCCAGCTGTCCATATTTGACCTGTCTAATATCTCTGTTGCCATCGAAGGTCTCAATGTTACCCTTCACCCGTCTGATAAGGACAATAGTACCGAGAAGGAGCCAAGCAAACCACTTCGTACTCTTCATACCCTTGAGGATCTCCAACGCCTCGACCCGGATAGCCCAGTGTGTATCCTGTGTGCTTCGAGAGTTGTTAACCTCTTTCTCAAGTTTTACCTTCTCTATTTCCGCTTTGTTGGTATCCGCTTCTCTGATCTCCAGGTGACTTCTGAGGACTTACAGACAACTATCAAGGCTGACTCTTTCATCACAAGAGCAGACGTGAACAAAGACGAAAAGAAGAACATCGGTGTCAAGTCGCGTATCATTCAACTGAAGATCAACGGCCATGAGGTTGTTGACTCTTGTGTGTTCGACGCTAAGGGTACGCTTGACTTTGAAACCGGCTTCCTATCTGGAATCGTCCTCAATTTTGACACAAGAACAATTACTGTCAAAGTGTACACACTCTTGAAAAAGTATATCAATCTCAGTTACTTCGAGAAGCGGGGCTCAAAGAAGGAGAGTGGTGTGCTGATGGAAGAAGATATTCTAGACATGATCCACGAGAAGCTTCGCCGCTTCTGTAACTTTGTTAGGCTTATCGAGAGCACGACGATCTCTCTACAAGGCATCAACATCACTGAAATTCCTGTTGCATCGAAAGATCTCTTAAGATGTCCAAACTATAAACCACTTGTGTTTGGTCATCTGAAAGTCACCTCGTTCTCCTCTTCCTGGGACAGACTCTTCTTTGAGTCTGCTGGATATGGCCTAATGTTTGATCACACGGATAAGCCTTTCAAAGTTGTGTACAACCTCACGGGCCTTTCTCTCTCCATGGAGCACATTGGGAAAAGCGTACCGCGAGAAGTCATGACGATTCCAGTTATGAACTTCAACGGAAGCACAAACATTGCATATCAAACCCTAGAGTCTATCATCTCTGGGAAGGAGTCGAAGGCAAAGCTGGTTCTTGCAGGACATCTCTCGGAGCCGACGTTTGATATGTCAACGGATGATATTTCGGTTGCTGTCATGAGTGCCCTTGACTTCCTGACCTACATCCACACCACAGACTCGAAAGAAAGTGACCAAGCCAAAGATAGAGATTCAGAAGCCAGGTCACTTTCTCAAAAATGGGAAGTTCTCCAGAACCTTTCAAATGTGTGGCCTGCTCTGGAGCTGAAGCTGGGTATTGAGAATCCCGTCATTATGACTAAGAGCCTCTTCGATCAAAACTTCTACAGAATTCTCTCTCTCAAGCTAAACATGCTCTCAGTAGAGCTCAAGACTGGTAGGGAGCTGGTCAATGGAGTATATAAGTTCACTTCACGCCAAAAGTTTGATATGCATAACACCAAACTGGATTTCCGTGACACTCAGACCGGTATGGACAATAGTGCATTTAGGCTTGAGGATATCTCCGTCAAGCAACAACTGGATATCCTGCCATCCTTGAGCCTCACCACATCTATACACTCCGAGACGGCTAGATTGAACTGGTCTGACATCAAGGTTCTCTACGGTATCAACTACATCCTATCGGAGCTGGATAGTGCCATTGTACCTCAAATTAGAGAATACAGACGCTTCCGTAACAGCCATGATATGTTATGTGTCAATGGTGTCTGTGAGTCTGCTCCAATAGACCTTACAGTCGATGACCGTTCAGTTATTGAAGAGATTCAGGGTATGATTCCTAGCTGGGTTCAGAGAGCCGAGATAATGTGTGATGATAATAGCATTATTGTTGGCTCCCGGTCGCTTTTGCTGAATAAACACTTGGTTAAGAGCATTGATCCTCAAACAAAGAATGATTTGGTAAATGGAGAGCTGAGAACAGTTGAGCTCACATCAGACCATTGGAGTTTAGTATTCTCTAGGTGTACTGCGTGCGGAAATGAAAGCTCCAGTAGTTCGTCATCCCTGGAGGATGACGACAAGGGTCTTCAAGATGCTTCATCTGATGGCTCCAATGATAGTGATGGGTGGTTTGTTAAGTTCAATACTACCAAGGTTGTGGGAAAAATTGTATCCGAAACAAGCTCCTCCAAAAGTACACTTCATGCAAAGGTATTCCTCAAGATTCCAACCTCTTCAGTTGTTCTTAAACCTTGTGATGTGGATGACAAACTACTTCTCAAACTCAACACTGAGAGAATTGAAGGTCTGTATTCCGTTATAACCCACTTTATTTTGATTTCAACCCTCCACTTGGTAAGAAATACCATCTTTGAGTTCCTCTTGACGAATCCAATTGGAGAGAAAAGAAAGTCGACTGGTGCAGGCCTTGGAAAAAGACTTCTCTCAGCCCTTGAGGTCTCCATATCGTTCGGCTTTGTTAACGTTGTTCTTGTGCTTCCGGATAAAATGAAGATGAGAATGGAAATCACCGAGGTTTCTTCAACAGGTATGCTTGATAAGCCACTGCTGGTCGGTGCGTCGTATATTCGTTTGTGTACTGAATCTCCAACATGTCCTGGTTACTGGGCCAGACTTCTTACATCTGTGGGTGGTGGCACGAGGGTGAACATCCCTACCATCATCGGTAAACTAGAAGGGCCATGGTTTGAGTTAAGTAATGACACCTGCCATATAACATGTCCCCACCACCTTATCATTTACAAGATATTTGATAACTTTTCTGTTCTTATAAAGACCTTGAAACAGCTTCATCATTCTCTGAAGTATAACTCTGATGAGATTGTTATTAACCCTAGCAGTAAAGGTCCTAGTAAGATTCCAAAAATGAGGCTAAGATCTAATAAGCTCCTATTCAGTATGGAGGATGATCCCTTTGAATCGGAGTTAAACATGATCTTCCAGATTGGTTTACTGGAGCAGAAGATGCGTTCAGAGAAGCTTGCTGCCTTCGACAGAAGAGTTGTTGAAGAACTTCAAAGTATCAAAAAGCCAGTCAAGGCCTTTACTGAGGATCATGTTGCTAATCTTCCAAAAATTACAACAAAGAAGACGTTCAAGAGTCTTCATCATTCTCACTCAGTATCAACATTCCCTGGTATCTCTACACCAGTGAGATCGCCACCCAATCCTTCTCCTATTTCTGATGTCAAAGAACAAAGCCGAAGATTACATGCTATCCAAGAGGGTTTCTCCAAATCGTGGATTGCCCGTGTTAAAGCTTATAAGGAGGAGATGAACAAAAGCTTTGCTGAGAGCTTTAAATTCTTATGGGGTAATTTTAACTTGAAGCATATGCCAGAAGGTTTTAATCGCAAAGTATTGGACTTTGTCACTGCTCCAACCTTATTCAGTTTGATATTAGAAGGTGCTGATCTTGATATTGGTCCTCCGTCATGTGGTCTTGATGGTATACCAGACTTTGTGTATGATGTCGGAAAGGGGGCTCCTCGGGATTCGAAGTATTCCACGCTAATCCCTGTACACGTTGACCTGAGACTGAATGAGCTGAGGTCCCATCTAAGAGACTATCCTCTGCCATTCGTTCATATGCCTGCAATATCAAAGAGCCAACCTAAGCAATTACCAGCTGTTCGTATCCACGGTGACTTTGTTATTGGTGAGAACATGATATTGGGGCAAGACGAGGTGAGAGAAGTTTATGTTCCATTGGTTCCTGGTTGCTCTGAATTTGACGAAGATAACTGTTACTCTATTGAGGTTCCGAAGACTCTCACTGCTATCAAGATATACACTAGTCTAGATTGGGAGGTGAACTCTGACCGTCCTACCTCTGTTACTTGGGGTTCATCGTATCAGCCATGTATTCAACAAGTCATGTTGAACTTGGATAATTTCACGAAGCCACCAATCGATCCGTCGGAGAAAGTCGGTTTCTGGGATAAAGTCAGAGCCAACTTCCATGCACGTATTCGTTTCAACTGGCTGGAGAAGGGAAGCTTACATATTCTGTTCAAAGGATCTCTGAATCCATACGCTATAGGTGGTGAATCATCCGGATTTATGCTTGGTTTCAAGGAAGGTGTAACATTGACTGTCAATGATAAAGATGACCCAAAGAACTTCATCTCAGCTAAATCCGATCAAATCGTGTTTGCCGTGCCAAATCACCTTTCCCAGGCATTGCCAGTTTGGTCTAAACCAACATCTGAATCTGTTCTTCTTTGGGACGTCTCTACCAACTTCCAACAGTCTGCATTTGGATACTACCTGGTGGAGAGCCCTCCTCTCGATTCAAAACGCATGAAGTCCCTGACCGAGTCGTACATTGAAAAATCTGTTATTAGTTTGACTGGTGGAGTTGGCTTCAATGTTGGTTTCTTCTTTGAAAGGAAGCTGGAGGATGGTATTTCAAGAAGTTCTGAATTCTCTCCTCACTATGATATTGTGCTAAAGAATCCAAAGTACGTTGCCGATAGAGATACGTACGATGCATACCGTGGTTTCAGAAGTCAGTTTATCCATATGGGTCTAACCTTGATTTCACAACAGGAAAGTGCATACAATACAGTTCAGTTAACTCCAACTGCTTTCCAATACTTCTTCGCCTGGTGGAAACTTTTCTCGTACTCCTTCCCGGTTCGTCATGGCCGTTTGTTTGGTCCTGATAGGACTACTAAGAAGTTCTCGCGCCATCTATGCTCTATCAAGTACCAGGCACTATTAGAACCTCTCTTTGTGTCCCATGTGTACCGTGACTTCGAGCTTGCAGCTGCTGACGACAAGAAGGTTGATTGTGTTGGTGTAAAGGGTCGTGCTTCTAAATTTATTTTGGATTTGCATCAACGTAAAGAAATGACTATTGAACACAATACTAACCTTGGTATCACTAGAAAGAACATGAGAATGAAGTTCAGTTTGGGTAAAGTCGAGCTTAATGAGTTTGATGTGAGGATTTTAGAAGGTTTCTTTGATAAAGTTGACAAAGCAGACTCTACTTCGCATGATCATGGCGACCATGTCTTTGAGTCGTTTGATGATGACCTCTCTTGGTTTGACTTAACTGACTTTGCTGAGATATACGAGCCTTATCTGGACAAGAGGTTCCGTGGAAATGTAAATGCTTATCCGCTTATGTACACGCCAAGGTTCATCTTCTTTAAGAGAGCAAGCTACGGTGACAAGTACCAGGTTGATGTTGACACAGGGAAAAGGATTGTGCCTTTTGGTTCAGAATCTTTCCATGAATGTTTCGTCGATGGTAAACCCTCCTTTGTTACTCAGCAGGAGCTGTACGATCAGCGCCTTGCTGAGCTTGAGTCCAAACTCGAAGAGAACGGTGAGCTCGGCCAACGTCTTCTCGGTTCCAACTCAGCTGAAGACTTGAAAGTGGTCAGACAGCTCAAGATTGACAATGAGCAGCTACGTCATGGTATTAAGTTTGTGAAGGAATTGTCGGCTGCCTTCTCCTCTCCAGAGACTTCGGGACTCAGCAAAGTCACCTCATTTGACTTTGCTATTGATGACAATCCTGAAGAGGGCTCTTTCAGCAACAGGTTTATTGTCCATAACATGATGCTGAAGTGGAACGATCGTAGCAGAGATGGTTTCTATAGATATGTCTACTTGTTTGAGGTGCGTGGACTTTTCAGTAGATTCGAGCAGCATAAGTCGCTTGGTCCACTGGATGATGCTATTGCTGCCGAAAGGAAGGCAAATTACGATGGTGAGGGAGACACTCATGGAGTGTCCCGTGTTCCAACTTATGAAAGTGCTCATAGTGAAAAGAAGGACAGTTCCCGTGACAGTGTTGATGACACCAGAGCATCGCAACGTATAAAGTTCTTTAAAGAAGAGCTACGTGAGATTGCTGTAAGCTTCCTTTACAAGACTCGTGATAACTATCTAGTCAAGCTGATATCTCCGCAGATTCAATTACAGTGTGATGAAGACTCGCATGCTGCTGTTCTGGTCACTGCACCAAAAATAGAGCTTAACATTGTCGCCTTTGATGCTGTGACAAACGAGGATGACTACGATGAAAACATCTTCGAGCAGAGATTTGGTGCTATTCTCGAAGATGCCAGTATATTTTTATTCCATGAGAGCGAAATCATCAAGACGAGAAAACTCTTCTTCAACTCCTCGTCGTACGGCTCTACTACCACATGGCCACCATGGCTAGGAGTGGAGCTCTGTTATGATGGTACGTTGATTGCTGATCATGTGCTCATGCAGCAGACGTCAATCATGGTCCGCTATGATAAGGTGATGAGCTTGTTCTTCGGCTCTGATGACTCGGAGGTCAACAGGCTGTCGTGTGATCTTACTCAAGCGGTGCTTACCTGTGACGCAAAGCAGTACTACTCATTGTACACGATCATCATGGAATTGCTCATCTACAATGATCCAAGAACATTGAAGTTGAAGCAAATGGAATCTAAAATGAGTCTGAGTATGGATCTGAAAGACTTGTCTGCCGTGAAGAGTCGTATTGTATCACTCCAAGAGGCCAACAGATACGCCTCTGGAATCATTGACAATATGTCCTCCAGGCTTTCTGTTATTGATGATCTCGAGGAGGACGACTTGCGGGTGGTTCGTGTAGCCAAGTTCGAGGCTGCTATGGAGCTTTACTGGCTAATGAAGATGTCTGTTTCCGGAAGCAGAACGGCTGCTGAGGTTTCTGAGGACTACTTAGAGTGGAACATTAGAGCCGACGATATCAAGCTCCACATGCTGGATGAGCAGAGACTGCCGTTCCTGGATGTTATCTTGATTAACTCTCACTTCAAGAGAATGGAACGCTCTGATCGCTCTGACAGAAACCACATCGTTATTGAGAATCTCGAAGTCATCAACTTGGAAAGACAGTCCAACCTCCCTGTCGTGTTCTCGGCTTACCATATTGATAAGAAGCCAAAGAAGATTAGAAGGGAAGCCGATGAGGAGCCACTGATCCATATCACCTGGCAGATGGACTACCCTGTTGGTGGTATCAGAATTATGAAGAAGTTTGAAATTGCCCTTCAGCCAATCCAAGTTTCAATTGAGGAAGCCACTGGTGAGAAGATCATTAAGTATGCATTCCCTAACGATATATCAACGTCGGTTGATAGCGATGATGATGACGACAGCTCCTCTCTAACCAGAAGAAGCTTGATGGGTAATAATAGCCTATCAAGCGTCAAGACTAAAGAGAGCTCCACGAGCACGAAGAAGGGCTTTAAGTCTTCACCTTCCAAGTCCAACGGCCACAGCGAGTCGTTCTTTAAGACTGCCACCAGCACACCAAGAACCAGCATGTCCCTGAGTCGGAAATCTAGAGATGAGAACATTGACAGTTTGCTGTTCAACGAAGGCATTGAAGATGACGAGGAAGACGATGATGAGCTTGATGAGATGGTCCAGAGAGCATCCAAGTATCTCAGTTTCGTCTCCTTCAGACTAAGAAGCACTGTGATTTGCATCACCTTTAGAGGTAAAGGCTCGAGAAGGCTGATCAACGTTACCAACTTCGTGTTGAACATGCCTGAAGTCTACTTCTCTAACAGAACGTATACACTGCTTGACTTGACGATGTACTTGAAGAAGGTCTTGATCAAGGCATTGCTGAGCCATACGGGAAGTATCATTGGTAACAAGCTATCGAAGAGAAGCGTTGAGCACTCGGTGAAGAATCTCAGTAACTACGCTACGAATAGAATCAACACATTCAGAGACAATTGAAGAAAAAAAGAACATTATTAAGTCATTGTGACAATAAATATTATGAGTTATGTATTTTACAAATGAAAAGTTTTCGATTAATGTCATTAAATTGTCGTTACAGATATATTCGTATGTATAGCCCCGTTCAATCGATACGACGACGCTTTGTGTTATCTTCCGCTTTTGTCTTCGATTTTCTCTTTGTTCCTTGAGAGCTATCACCGATCGCCAAGTTAGCAGCGTCAAACCCTGGGATCCCCGTATCAGGTGTCTTATCAAAGCTAATGTTATAACTTAGCAATTCTGGTTCAAATCTTTCAATGGTTCTACCAGAACCTTCTTGTGGGGCGAACACAATTGGTGAGATTGTACGCTCTTTTGGTATTACATTATGTCTTCCAGGAAGATCTGCGATGTGTGCTTTGTATGATTTTCTCAATTTAACACCCTTTGTTCCATCATCATTTAATCTTGCCACTGACTCTGCAATTGAGGTGAGGTTATACACCGCTATTAAATTTTGTGTTGGGTGTGGAGCAGATTTCGTATAGTACTTGTTGCTGTCTATGTAGTAGTATGATTCACCTGAATCTTCTTGTGTCATTGCTTTCTTTTCCCTTTGATTTGAAAGAAGCGTATATAAACATATGATCTCCTTATCAATGTGTATTAATTCATGAGATTAACCATCTCTGATTTTCGCGAAGTACTACCTTATGTACGCCCTAACACACCACACGTGACTTGCATTTTAGGGCAGTCACTGAACAAATAAATGTCCAGGTGTTTGGACAAAATGTGGTTCCAACCAGGTCCGCGACCTGAAACTTTTCACCAGCAGCTCACAGAGGGTTGTTTACCCGCGAAAAAGACGCCCATACGCTCTGATTATATAAGCCAGGGGCGCGAAAAAGGGAAAAACACTCTGGTTTGCACCACACCCGCGAAGAAATCCTCACCGCTCACACACAAAATTGAAATTTTTGAACCTCTGCCCCATTGACCACAGTTAAAGGAAGCTTTGTAACTACCAGAAAATCAGACAAAGTACGTGCAAAAATAGGAGAGTAATAGGAGAATAAAAGAGTTACACATATTGTAAAGATGAAGAGCTTCGTTTAATATTCAGAATTATCAATTTATCATATCACTTCTATCTGGGTATTGAATCTTTTTCATCCACCCAAATACAACAACAATCAATAAAAATTTTGTTCAACAGGCGAACTACAAAAGACTCAGTGATATAACAAGAGAGAATAATTATACCGAACTATAATTATAGAATCGTTGACTTCAAGCGTACCACTTTACAGAAACAAAAAGCTTCAGTCACCAATCTCAGAGGGCCAAAAGTCAACAACAGCTAAGAAACAAGGCTCTACACCGCAATACTGAAACTTTCATCTTACAAAGACTCCCTTTCTCTCTACTACTCTTTTTAAATATCTAGACCGGATTACTAACCTATTTCAAATAGATGGCTGCTTCTCTCCACCCAAAGATCGTCAAGAAGGTCACCAAGAAGTTCAAGAGACACCACTCTGACCGTTACGCTCGTGTCTCCGAGAACTGGAGAAAACAGAAGGGTATTGACTCTTGTGTTAGACGTCGTTTCAGAGGTACCATCCCACAGCCAAAGATTGGTTTCCGTACCAACAAGAAGACTAGACACATGATGCCATCCGGCCACAAGGCTTTCTTGGTTCAGAACACCAAGGACTTGGACTTGTTGTTGTTGCACACTAAGACCTACGCTGCTGAGATCGGTCACGGTGTTTCCTCTAAGAACAGAGTTGAGATCCTTGCCCGTGCTAAGGCTTTGGGTTTGAAGGTCACCAACCCAAAGGGTCGTCTTGCTCTTGAGGCTTAAAGAAGCACTTTAACAAAAACTGTACAATTTAGTCTCTAATCACGCTTATGTTTTTTGGGTATGAATATAATCCTGTAGCTTACTACTGTGTGCGTGTTAGAATACATGTATATCAAAATTCGCCAACTATTAATATATAATAAAAAAGAAGTATAAGGGGAAAACCAAATAAAAGAAGTTATCGTCTCCTTAAAAGATCTGAACCAATTAACAATCAACATATAAAAGGAAACAATGAGAAGTATAGGGGGAATATACTATACGTATATAAAAAGTGCTTAAAAAGGAGAAGAAAGAAAGAAAGAAGTCTCGTTTATGTGAGCCATTATAGTGTCATTTTTTTTTCCTTCTTCAACTCAAAAGAACAACCAGGCAATGATGAATGCGATAATAGCGAACATGATGATGGTTGTTATAGGGAGTGATGATGAGCTTTCTTGTTTAGTGGTAACCTTGTTTGTAGCATCCGAACTTGAGGTGACGTTTGAGTCGAGCTTCTCATTCAATGCATCGATCTTACTTCTGTCTTCTTCAGATACCTCTTCGCTCTTACTGGTGATTTCAGAGATCTTAGTTGGGGAGCTACCAGTGGAGACACCTGATGAAACTGCAGTCTCCTTCTCTAAGGTTACGGTGTTGAACTTGACCCTGATCTTCTTTGAAATGGACTGGGCTTTGAACTCGGCCTCCAACTTTGGCCATATGTCGCTGACAGAGCTCTCACCAAGTTCGTATGGGGCTGGTAAGCTCACTATGAGGAATTTATCGTTACATTTGAACCCGGCTTCTGGCTCTTCTTTCAAGCCCAGCAAGATGATGGAAACATCAACGGCCTGGCCTGGCAACACTGTAGCGGCATTTGGTCTAACGCAGTAACTTGAAATTCTGTTAGTAGCTGATCCCAACGATAACGACAGCGGGTACTTACAGCTTTGGGGCGGTTGTTTTGACTTTGAAAGCAATTGTCTCAGCGGAGTTGTTTGTTATGGTGATGGTCTCTGTTGATGGTTTGGTGAATGGTGCTGCGTGCTTGTGTTAGTATCTTTGTTTTTATCAACACGGCGGTTAAATCGCCACGTATCATCAAGCGTGTCCTGCTGATAGCAGAGACACGCAAAGGCGGAACATACAGTTGAACTCCAAAAGAGCAGGTGAGATGGAAACGTCCATTTTTGAATTGAGCTTTTCTATGTCTTCTTTGTCAGAAAGATGGCTGTTGTTGTGATTTGTAGATCTGGGCGGCTAATTTCGTGTTTGGAATTAACAGTCTTCTCTGTGTGCAATTGAACTGGGAGAGAGGGGGGAAGTGTAAGGCGGATTCCTTTAGTTTATAGTGAACAGATGGAAAAGCAGTTGCCAGTGTCCTTGTTTTTAAATACTGCCAAAGAGCTTTCCTAGGACTTCCTTTGTGTTTGCTTTTTTGAAAGGACATTTCGCTGATATTTCGCTGATTTGAAATTTTGGCGCTTAAAAAAACATAGGCACCCCGAAAAGGGTAATATCCGGGGGTACCAAATGCACGTGACCCGTCACGCGACATCCGGCCAGACCCCTATTTACGTCTCTTTGATTTATATGTGGCATTTACTTATATTGTGTTTGTGTTTTAGTAGTCCTCACCTCTTGATACGACCTCTTTCTTGGTTGGGTGTAATAAGATCGTGTGTTCGTACTGGGCAGTGTAGCAGCCTTCAATATCGTTCAATGGTGGATAATCCTGGACAATTCCTTCTCTAACAAGATTATTCAATGCTAATAAATATTTCTCTTCACCCAGTCTGTCCAAGTATCTACGACAAAATGGCAAGGTACCAAAGTTCTTGTCGATTGCAGCTAACAGGGTCTTGGCCTTATTCAGTCTCAACGGAACGTTTGGAGCATCGACGTTCTTAGCGTAGTGGGAACACTCACCTCCGCTTACAACGTAACCACGACCAGTCGAACCGAAAGTCTCAATGGCAAAGGTCTCGCCCTCCTCCATCTTGGTCTCATCTCCGTTCTTGACAATTGGGACTGACTTACCACCGTGAATATGATAACGGTCAATGTTGTGTCCGTTCAAGTTTCTGATACACTTAACAGGATAGGTCTTTCCATCCAGCTCAACCTCGTATGACTCCATGACTTCCTGGATAGCCTCACCGATATCCGTTAATCTGACATCAATACCGGCCTCCTTGATACCGGTATTTGTAGCTGCTCTGACTGCTTTCAGTAACTGGTCGTACCTTGGGTTCCATGTCTTGGTAAAGGCACAGTCCACGATGTAACCGTCAACGTGGACACCGTAATCGATCTTGATGACATCATCGTACTCAACGACAGTCTTGTCACCGGCATTTGGGGTATAATGAGCTGCACAGGAGTTTCTGGAAACACCGGTAGGGAAACCAGGACCTGCCTTCTTGGTGTCCTCCTCGTTTGCAAAGGTTCTGACGGCATTCTCGATCGTCTCCGCCACCTCGGTGGTTGTCATTCCCGGGTTGAATCTTGGGTTTAAGTGGTTTCTGACACGACGGTGAATCTCAGAACCCTTTCTGAATGCGTTCCATTTGTACTGATTCTCCTCCTGTAAGTCCAAGTAACGCTTCTCTTCTGATGTCGTTCTGTAGTTGTTCTCGTCTTTATACTCCTGCCACTCACCCTCTGGGAACTTGCCTTCTGGGTACAATGAGTCGATCGGGACGACGGTCTTCTTCTTTTTATTTTTCTTCTTCTTCTTCTTCTTCTTATCATCGGTCACATCGACTGCATCGGGGTTAGTCTCTGGCAGATCACGCATTTCACAAAGCTATGGCTTACCTTCGAGGTTCTCAATTTCCTCGGCAACCTCCTCCACCACTGGAACTTCTTCGACTTCTTTGCTCATTTTGAAAAATTTGCCTGGAATGCCCTCTTTATATTACAATGGAGAAAAGGTTAGCCACTGGAGCCACTTTTTTGGCATTTGCGCTTTCTCGGTTCGCGATGGTTTCGAGAAAAAGACAAGTGAAAAATTCAGCCAAATGCTTCCATTTCGTCACTATTTACGTAAATAGACAGAGCCAAAGAGCAGAAAGGGCTGAGATGTTTCGTTCTTTCCAATTGGTGAGATCGCCACTAGTACGTTTCAACAGTACAAAAGCACAGAACACCACTGCGAGTGTGATAAATGCATGGAAGACCAGCTCGAAGAAGAATCAATCAGAGATTCAATTACAACAAATGATGGACTCGCCAGCTAAGAAAACAAGCAAACTGATTGACCACAAGGATATCATTGATGCCCGTGAAGTCGCTAGGGGACTCCAAGTCACAGGACCTATTGCCGGTAGAATAGTGAAGGTCGATAACGGTGACGTTGATCGTGCTTTCAAACAATTAAAGAGAGTTGTGAATGTCAATAACATCAGATTCGATAAACAGCAACAAAGATACTACAAAAAGCCTGGTAAAGTCCTCGAAGAGAAGCAAATTAGAAGAAAAAAGAGAATCTTCGACGAAGGTATCAGAAGACTCATGAACATTGTTAAGGAGGCGAAGAGAAGAGGCTACTGATCTCCTTTCTCGGCTTTTCCAAATCTTTTCTGTACATAATGCATATAATGACGATTAAACCTGTAGATCTTCTCTCTTTGTATGCCTCTGTGTGTGCCTCTGTGTTTGCTTATATGGCCGGAGTTGTTTCCTCTTCTGGCCCATCAACAAATCGCGGTCACCAAAATGAAAACTTCACGTCTAATTAGGCTGCCATCCAAGCTAGGCACTCAGAAACAAAGGCCAAAAGATGGGTAATGCTTCGTGGGAGTCTGCTGTGGTGAACCTCCTCAACACCATCATTGGTAAGTGACTTTGTCTGCTCGTTCTGCTTCTTTGGTTGCTAACATTTCTATAGGTGCGGGTATGCTGGCCATGCCATACGCCATTCGCTCTGATGGTATCTTAATAGGACTTTTCGTTATCGTGCTCTCTGCGATGACCTCCTCCTTTGGTCTTTACCTCCAGGGTAAATGCTCAAAGTACACCCCCGTGGGGAAGGCTTCGTTCTTCGCATTGGCACAGCTGACTTACCCACAGCTTGGAGTTATCTTTGACTTGGCAATTCTCATAAAGTGCTTTGGTGTTGGTGTTTCCTATTTGGTCGTCATCGGTGACTTAATGCCAAAGATCGTCGAGTCGTTGATCGGTGACAGCAACGAGCTGTTCTTGAAGCGTAATTTCTGGATCACAATCTTCATGATCTTCATTGTGTCTCCGTTATCATATCTTAAGAAGATGGACTCGCTGAAATATGCTTCCATGATTGCACTGTCTTCCGTGGCTTATCTGGTGATCTTGGTGTTTGTTCATTTCCTGAGAGGTGATATCGAGGACAAGGGCCCCGTCAGAGTCTTTGCCCCGCTATCATCAACTTCGGTCTTGACGAGTTTCCCAATCTTCGTGTTTGCTTATACTTGTCACCAGAATATGTTCACTTTGGTGAATGAACTGAACACTGCCTCGGGCAAGATCATCAATAAGGTCATCATGATCGCAATTGGAATCGCAATGTCGCTTTATATTCTCGTTGGTATCACAGGTTATATCTCATTTGGTGATAACGTTGAGCCAAACGTTATAGTTGGCTATACCCAGTCTCTGTCCTCGACGATTGGTAGAATTGCCATCGTGGTGCTCGTGATGCTTTCCTATCCGTTGCAGTGTCATCCTGCTAGATTGTCTGTTAGCAATATCATTCACTATTTCAAGAAGTTCAAAGAAATTTCAAGAAAGCCTTCGAGAGTGGGATTGCTACAGTCATCACGTAAGGTCTCTGTATCAAACTACATTGACGATAGTTCCATGAGTAATGAGATGGAAGACGACGACGAAATCCATGTTCCACACCTTTCAAACCCAGCATTCTATACTATAACATCAGTCATTCTTATATTGAGTTACTTGGTTGCCATTACGGTGACCTCGTTAGCTCATGTTCTCGCCATTGTTGGATCAACTGGTTCCACTTCGATCTCCTTTATCTTGCCGGGAATCTTTGGCTACCAGCTGATTGGTTCTGAGTTTATAAATCCAGCCAATGGAGAGTACGAGAACTTACCAAGAAAGACGAAGTTCTTACGTTATGCCTCGTTCTCCCTCTCAATTTGGGGTTTATTGGTTATGATTGTTTGTCTATCGGTGACAATTTTCTTGGGTGCTACACATTAAATAAGAATAATAAATCTTTACTCGATTAATTCAACGTAATTACTTGGACAGATACCAATTTCACCATTGGATCTCTTGGCCTGCCACCATCTGCTGTGAATGTCATTAACTTTCAAGATTTCACCTTTTTCAAATGAGATCTCATTCTCATCATCAGGACTTGACTCGTAAGAGTATAGAGCCCTTGCTGTGTATGGGAAGTCGTCAATTATTAGGTTTGTTCCTGTCATTCCTGTTCCTGTGGAGATTTGGGTGTCTTCTTCATAGGTTGGTGAGACGTTTTCCCTCTCGGATAAGTTCTCTAGTCCGTTCAGTCTCGTTGATGAAACGTACTTCTGATTGGACCATGTAGAACGTCTATAGTCGTCGTCAAACTGTACCTCGTTTGGACTTGAAGAAGACTGCTGAGAACCGAATGGGTTGTTTGAACTTCTTGGGCCTTTCAATGAGAAGGAGTCGACCCACTGGTTAACAGGAGAAGAGTTATCACCACCGTAATAGAAAATCCAGATTAGATTTATCATGGAGAGTAAAACAACACCGGCAGACGCAGCAGCCTGGGCCGAGCCACTTGACCAGACCAAGTTTGTAGCGGAGTTCGTTGTGTAGAGAACAGCGATCGATAAGGCACCTGTTAAGAACACCTTGTACTGGTCAACCATGTCAAATCCATAGAATATGAACATGATGACCAGGATCAACAGCTGGTACACCAGCCCCCACCATGTGAATTTCGGGAAAGCAGAAGTCAGGTTAGCAGCCAATGAACCTGCAAAGGCGATAATCCATGAAATCAGGGCAATGGACCATGTTGATACTGCAAATGGGTCAGTTGTGAAATTTGTGATACGGAACGATGTGCTCGTTTGTGGTAGTTTGGACATTGTTAGCGATCAGATGTGAGAAGTGCTAAAGGGTATAACCGGGTCAAAGAGTGAGTGAAAGATCAAAGAGTGAGTGACAGCTTCCCTTTGCTTCAGAAGCTGTGTGTGTCTGGGTATAAAGATAAAGCGGGAGGTACGGGACTTGAATAGGGGGAGTGGGGAATGCTGATACCAACAGATAGAACTTCAGTTTTGCTGTTTGGGGCTCAGAATCTCAAAGACGAAATAAAGTGAAATGTCCCTTTCCAAATGGCCTTATAAAAGTTGACTAAAAAAGTCCTAAAGAAACTACCGAATTTCCTATGTCCAAGGTGTTGAATGTTTATTATTTTTATGACGCGTTTTACATGCGAATGCTTTGAATTTTTCGCGCGGGGTCCAGAACGCCGTTTTTGCGGTTCCGCCTTAGATGATCCGGACCGTGCGCTAACCAGTCCCGATAGCAAAGGTGTACAAGGGGTATCAAATGGTAGTGTCTCTTTAATAGAAAGGAGCCCATCCTAGGTATATAACTGCGAGGTTTTTAACGTCTGTTGCCTCTTGGATAAGCTCTTGGACTGTGGCTTCAACACTAAGCCCGTTAGATGCTAATTTATCCTGAACACCTTTTAATGCAGTTACTGCTTCTGACCCATCATCTTCAATTTTAACAGTTGTAGTTTCATCAATTTCTTGTAGTCTCATTCTTCTAACAGGTGATATTGCCCATGTATAAAGCGGATCATACTTCAGTACATCAAGAATTCCAATAATCTTCTCGGAATTCTCTCTCAGGACTTCGAATACCAGCTCACAACTCTTTCTGAAAGCTCCTTCAACACCAGTAATACCAAGTCCATCAATCAGATCACGAGTTAATCTAAATGGCACCAGTTCAGGTACTGGAAGTAGTTTCCCTTGGTCAAATGCAACTCCTAGATCTATATGAATAGGCTCACCTGTTTTCTTATCAAGTAAAATGTTATTCAAATGACGATCACCAAGGCCTAGGATATATCCAACAATAGACGTGGTTACGATACCACGAGTGTACATTTGGCGACTCTTGTACCATTTATCCATATCGATAAAGGTATCCAAAAAGAAAAGTCGGAAAGAAGGTGGCGTCCTTTCAGAGATTTTCAAATATGTATTAATTCTCTCCGAGTGTGTCTTTTGCTGGACCTCTTTCATCATTAATCTTGCATTATCAAAACTTATAGAATCCGAAGAATGATATGGTTTCAAAATATCAGCCAATGCAATAGAATTTGCAACAAATTCAATCATACCAGCTTGTGGGCCGAGAGGTACAACTTTATAAGTTCTTATTCTCAAATTTCTCTTTCTAGATTCCTTATTGTTCTTCAGAATTAAATTCACTTTTTCAAATACTTGTTCCATGATAGCATCTTGTCTCAAATCATCAGTACTTCCCTTTAAAAGAAGCTTATGTGTGGATCCATCAGTCATTACTATCTTCATGATCTTTGGTAAACTGATTCCAGACTGAGAAATTAGAACATCAGAATTAACAGAAGCAATACGAGGAAGTCCACTATAGTCACTGGTAAAGGATATTGGAATGCAATTCATGGTTGGAAGTGGCATCTGCCAAGTAGGCAAAGTTTTCATCCAGAATGAACCCACATTCAAATTTTGAAGACGAAGAACTGACATTCCCTTTACCTTTTCAGTGGCTAATTTAATAGCGTGGTTACATAGATCTTCTATTGGAACCAAAATACGTCTTCCAAAATCTCCCTTTCTCTTCATAAGTCTTGAGATCACAGTATCTGCAGCCTCGACTCTAGAAGCAATACTCTTATCAGTTCTCGATAAGTCATACTTTCTGTGAACTCTAAGATTTACAAGGAAATACAAAGAGTGGAAAGGATGACGGAAAGAGATATCTTCAATCAATTCCTGGAGAACACTTTGGAAAGTACCAGCATCACTCGAAAGACGAGAGCAAAGCTGGTTTAACCACGGAATAAACTTGTACGAAGGGACAGAATTCAAATTCCCTCTTAAAGTGATATTCACAAAGTCGTCTTGGGAAAATTGAAGCCACAACGCACACAGCTTATCAACGTCTTCGTTGTCATAGTCATCACTTATAGTCAAAGTGTTCAAAAGACATTTTAGAGCAGTCTTAATACATTGGTTCTTATTCTTCAATAGAACATTATAAGCATCTTTCTCAGACGCAAGCGAGATGGCAATCTTGTTGTAAAATCTTTTAGCATCTCTTCTCTCGGAATCTTGACCTTTTTTGTTAGTAACAATTGCCTTCAATTCTCGTAATTCCTTTTGTTTGGATTCTAAGTTTGAACGCTTGTGTTGGAGATCTTCATCGTATACAGGAGATTGGATCTGTTTGTAACAAAAGTATGCAATATTGTGAAACGCTTCAGCTTTCTCTCTGGCTGATGGTACAGACCCAATCTCGCTTAAAGCAGGTTGCACGTACTCAGTCATAATATTTTCAAACTTTTTCTGTCTCGACTCAGAGTTCCACCTAACAAGGTATGACTGTATGAATGAGCGAGAGAGACTCAAGGTATCCAGAGGAAATACTTTAGTCTCCACGTTGATAACCGAATCAAGTTCTCTCATTAGAATGGCAATTGGGATAAAGGTTTCTCCTTGTAACCAAAGAGTGCAAGCAGACTCGAAGTTGGATAACTTCTTTATCACCTGGCTTAGTTTTGAATTATCTGAGCATTTCGCTAACGCATCCAGTAGCACAGCATTGTTGATGGTTTTCTGGTGTTCGTTATGGAAACGTGAAAATTTCCCAGTTCTAGAATACTCAAGAGCACATGCAAGTATTGCCTCTGGTTCCTTCTTAGAAGAGGCCAGGGCCTCGAAAGTAATTCTTCTGGCTTTTATGATATCTTCAAACTCACTGAATGGTGTGATCTTAAACCAAGATTCTGTGGCATCAATATAGTTATCAATATTTGCTTTCAAACCAAATATGGATGACCTAGAAATCTCATCAATGTTTACCAATGTACAGAGCGTTTTTAACTTTCCACTCTGGTCCAAGTCAAGTGATTTGACCATCAATTTTTTGCAGAGACTCTGAACTTCATTATGAGGTTTTCTATCTTTCACGGCTTTCAGCGCACTGTATATCATCTCCGTTCCATTTACCGGTACTTCAGGAGAGGCCAAGTCCCACTGATTCAACTTCAAAGACCAATCATAGCCATACTCTACCTTGTTTGATGGGTCTGCATGGTCGTTTACAAGGCCAGCAAGACCATTGAGGCTGTTTTTATTCAGGGATGAGAACAGCTCCCCACGGGCACTCTCGGGATAACCCTCGTGGATTCCAGAGTCAAATAAAGAACTATTAAACATTACCTGCTTCATTGTTCCACCCTTCGCTCTGTTCAAGAGATCAATTGCATAATGCAGAGATGGCTCAACAGGGATACCATAAATCAAGTCAACGTCATCAATTCCCTGGTAAAGTTTGGATAGAAGACTTGTTTGATCTTGAAGTCTTATATCAGACGTTTCAGGGAAGACTGGCATTAGGCACTCTTCAAATAGTACTAAGGATAATTTGGGGTAGCCAGCCTTATCGGCAGAAAGACACATCTTGAACAAATCCAGTCTGTGGTAAAGGAACTTAAAAAAGTTTGGTTGCACGTTGGGGTTTGGAGAAATCCTACTTGTGGCACTCCTTCTGGCACTTAGTCTTGCGCTTCCTCTCAAACTTCCATGTGAGCTTCCCTTTGAACTCTCCTTAGAGCTTTTCTCAATAACTAGTGAAGTATCAGCAAACTTGGCTGAGCCTTCATTTTGATCAGTGTCAAGGGGATCTGAAGAACCATCATGTGGATCACTTTTCGCAGATGCTCTGACTAATGAAACAAGTTTAATAAATAGATCAAGCTTTGTTGATTCAAAGTTGGACAATTCAGTTGATTCTATCCTCTTCAAAAACTGTAGCAAATCACTAGCAGCACTGGATCCAGCTCTGTAAACATATAGCATCCACATTACATTTGTGAACTTTAAAGACCTCTCCTTGTAGTACCAAAGGTACGACATGATCTTACTTAGCCATGGTGTCTCTTTCTGGAGCTCTCTCAGGACTGCCAAAGAAAACTTCTGTGACAAATCAACAGCGCTGAGGTATTCCAAATCCGTCTGTGACAATAGTTCTTTCAAATCAACAGATTCAATATCAGCAGGATGCAAAACAGAAAAGTAAAAAGAGTCTATTGGAACAAGTGTTCCTGCTGGGTCTGTCAGATGACGTCCAACATCAACAATTCCTTCAAAGGCATCCGGGTCATGCTGATAATCATAGAGCAATGCACCAAGAAGACTGTCAAGCATTAAACTCTCCTGTTTATCGGTCACAGTACTTCTTAGCTCTAGTATACAATCACAAACTGCCTTCAAACTTCCATAGTAGTCCATCATGAGCTCTTTAACTCCAACATCAGGGTCTCTCTTTTCACCGCAAAGGTCTTCTCCGTGTTCAAGGTAAAAGCGCCCAAGATATCTGGCTATGAACTCCTTTACTTCAGAAGTTAGAGCAAGATCTTGAGATTCTAGTAGCATTTGAGCGACATGACGATCACACCTGAAGTTAGATCTGATAATTGATTTATCTGGGTCATTGGCAAACAAGAGAGACATTGCGCTAAAAATGTTCCCCGATATACCTTCAATAGGATTCTTGGCAGCTTGAAGGAGAGCTTTATGCAGAGATGTTAATGATAACTGAACCTGAGACTCTCCAGATTCACATTTTAATACGTCGGCAAATGGGGATATTATACTTCTCCATTGGTCATCAGTATCGATCTCAGAGCATATCTTAAGGAGGATATCTCTCAAGCTTTTGTGGAGTTCATCTTTTGATTTATGAACCTTCGTAGAAGCATCCAATAACTGAACCAAACAGTTAGGATATAAACAACTTCCGTTAACGTTTGGTGTGTTCTTTAGTAAAAATTCAATAAGAATCGCAACATCATGGTGTATACCAACATCTGACAGGTATTCTATCAACGGTGATATGATCGATAGAGCAATTACATCACTAGTAAATGTCTTGTAGCCCAATATAAACAATAACTTAAGTCTCCTGAGGGACAGTATCTTTTCCTCAATAAATGTTGCTTCAGACAACGTCTTTAGAAGTCTCTTAGAAATGAAATAGATAACCTGTGGTGTCCATGACAGATCATCTTCGTATTGTCTGATCTCATGAATTGCAGAAGAGAACCCAACACTAATGTTAGATAGGGCATAGAGCTCCTTAGACGAAGATGACACTATCCAATTCAGATTGCTATCTTCCCTCAACCCCGGAATGAACTTCAAGAAGTCTGATTCGTTTGAAATGTCAGCTAACTCAATATATCTGAATACAATCAAAAGAGACTGATATGTGATCAAACTTTCGTCTACTATCTCTGAAAGAGATTGAGCAGTTTTAATTTTAACTCCACTAGAAGCGAAGGACAGAGGGATTGTCAAAGAGAGGGCACCTAATGTTATTTCCAATTCATCTTCCATACCAGCTTTATCAAGTAACATTTCTATCACTGACGGATTGAATCTCTTGTTGGACTTGCAAATTGCATACAATTGATGTTTATTTCCAGCCACAAATGTATCGAAATCACTATATCCGATAAGTGAATATGGGAAGTCTGTAAACTGGACGTACTCGTTATACCAGGACATCAGTAGCTCGAGCCGTATTATATCAGAAGGAATGATACCCTGACCAACATTCAAAAGGATCTTTGGTATTGAGTGCTGCAGGGGTTTGGAGAAATGAAGGGAGCTGTGGTATCTCAGTAACAATGACAAGCAAGATACCGTAAGAGGATAACAAACCTTTGAAAACAACTCCATACAGATACATAAAGTAGCTGCGTTCTCACTCGACGAGTCTGGTTGTCCAAATCCCTTAATCAGAAGGTTGAAAAACTTCATTTGGTATATTCCTGTCAAGCTAGATAGATATCTTGATGCTGCTTTGGATAGACTGAATCTCATGTAATTGGACTTTGCACTCCATATCTTGAGGAACTTCATATCATAGTCTGGGGAATCCATCATATTGAGAGCATGTCCCTTTATTATCAAGTTGAGAAGAAGCTCACCAAGCAAGACGTATGAATCTTCATCACAGATACCGTCATTGTCAAAGATCGTAAGGACAAATCCAATGGCATTGCAGAAGAACTGTTTGTCCATGGTTGTTCCACTGGAGAAAAACTCTTCAGAATAAAGATTGCACATCTTTATGAGAGCACAGCGCACCAATGAGGATCTTTGACTATCCTCAGAATTTAGGCACGGTTTCAAGACATCTACTAATTTGCTCAAGGTGCAGACTCTTTGCTTCGGGCTCAGCACCTCCAGAAACTCAATAAATGAATAGAATGGAACAATACGCTTCCCAGCAGGCACAGTGTTCAGATAGTCCAACACCTGCTCAATGTAAGAATGAGAGCCGTCAAACCCCATATTAATCTTGGTAATCAATGACACCGTTTTCTGCTCCGTAGTGGAAACACATTTCAAATCACTAATGCAGCAGCAAGTAGATGTGTTGGACGTTTCGCCTTGCTTTCTCACGGACCCAAAATCGTCAAATTCACTGCCAGTTATTGATATGTCAATACTCTCAGTACAATCATCAGGGCTCAAGAGTATCTCATTCAAATTCAAATACTCCAGCACAAACATACCTCCATTGTTGAAAATCCTAATCTTATTTAGTTCATCAAGACAACTGTTCTGGGTATCAGGCGAAGGTGAAAGCGACTCAAGCATCCTAATTAGGTCATGCTTTAATCTCTCAGCAGCACTGTTTAATTGTGGAACAGCATATAGCCCCTGATAAATAGTGACACCATATACAATCATTCTGGATGTAATTTTTGAGTCTTCCGGGGTGTTGGTCTGATTTAAAATGGATATGAAGGTGTTGACCATCTGATCGACGCGGTCGTAGCCCTTAGTAGGAGGTTTCGAGGTATGGAACCTACCCATATTCTTGGTGTGTGAAACATTGATCTTGGAGTTCATGATTCTGGATGGCAACTTCCCAAGTATCTTCCACATTGCGTTAAACCTCGTAAAGAGGTCATCATGTATCATGTATTCCTCTTCGTATTTGAACCCTTTTTCTGTGATCCAAAGTATAAAATGGGGGAAAAGATCACATTGAATCCCCTCAAAAGAGCTCTTCTTTATAGATGAATTTACCCAATCGAGTATTTTGTCTCCTGTTCGGAACTCTCCAATATTCAAAAATCTAGAATGGTTTGAGATTGCCATCCAGAACTTCAGAGCATCGTTAGATATATGAGCTGGGCCATAAATATGCGGAGCCTCAAATAGAGATCTAATCAGTTGGTTAATAGCACGATCTGTAATCCTAAACGATTGAATTGAAAGGATCTGCACAATTAGCTGGCAAGATATATTTGTATACGTAGATTCTCTAATCATCTGAAGATTGATACGTAAAAGGGTTGTGCACTGTGTAGAGGAGAGAGACCATCCATGCTGGAGCATTGTCATGACAGAAAGTGATACCCAGGGACTTAGTTCCTGTCTCTCATACTTTATAACATCGTCAATGGTGATATGTGTTGTATCGGTTTCAAAGTTGAGAAGTTGGAAAACTAACAGCTGTAAACCCAATGTTTGGATAGTAAGGCTGGTAGAATTCAGAAGCTTTAAAATGAACTGGGAGACACATGTTGACTCTTCCAGTGCCGAAGTAAAAGATTGTGTATCAACTTTTCTTCTCTTCCATAATTGTTTATTGTGTCGAGTTTTCTTTTCAGTTGAAGCAAAAAGTGAGTTCAACAGGGAAATCACAGATACAAGAGAAATCCAAGAGCGTGAGTAAGACTCCGATGATAGTCCTATCGATGAAAACCTGAACCAATTGGGTTCAGGGGATTGCGTGTTATAAAATTGGATCATGTGTGGCAGTAGTGTCTGATGTGAGGGTTTGGTAAGATTTATTAGCATCCCATCAGTCAAATGGATAAGATTATCATGGAAGTCTGCCTCTTGGGAAAGTTCCAGATTCTCATCTTCAGTGATAAGAGTAACCATATCACTGCTGAAATACTGAGAAGCTAAAATAGTAAAGATAAACATCTGATCCCTCAATGAATCTATATTAGTGCTAGTAAATGATCCGATAGTCTTAACTGCATGTCTTGCAATTAATATACCATCATAAACTGCAGCAGTGGAGAATTGGATAAGCGTCAGATTGAGAATCTCAAGAGCAGTCGTTGTAGCTGACGTCTCCTTGTGGATAGATCTGAAATAAAGAAGTAGAAAATCTCGAAGATTTTCTCTAATGTCCATCAGTACTATTGTTCGTACCTTTAACAGATTTCTCAGTGTGCTTAGGAGGTCACTGAAGAACTTTTCATTCAAGTTGATACTCACTTGTTTCGTCAGTGCTTTTATCATGGTGTTAGTAAGTTTCAACCAATCTTCCACTGTTAAATAATCTCTGTGGGTCTCGATGGACATAAGTTCATGAAATGTCTTGGAGAAGTTCATAGCAAATGGTTCAAAGATAGTATCATCTGTAGAGAAGAACCGATTCATCATATACAAAAGACACTCCTTGACTGAGCGATACTTCAGCTTCCTCGGTTGCATTGCCATCAGCTTCCTCAACGTATAAGAGGCCATCTCAAGCCTCGATCGTGTTGAAGGTGTTGGATTCTTTAAGTAACTTGCCTTGTCGGAGTTCATCATACCAAACAATGCCTCCAGTATCGCAGTCATCACCTTCACTTTCAACCTCTGGTTTGTCCTTGTGACTTGCTCAAGCATCTCCAACCCTTCATTTCGATCCTTAACCTTAGCTGAATCAAGCTTAGCTATGAATATGTGGGGTGGTTAGAGATCTGTTTGTTCTTAATAACGGCGTTCAGTTGGCAACGCTCATACATAGGACTTTTTTGTACTTACATGTTATTGTAAACAAATCAATGTCACTCATCATACGCTACTAATAGTCAATTGAACAAAATAAAATGTGCCCTTTTATCTCTGATCTCTACGTACCAGTACACTTAGAGCTCATCGTGGTGAAAGCGCGTAAGCGCGTAATTTGAATTGTTATGCGCACTATTAGGTGAAAATTTTAAGGGGTTAATTAGCGCTATAGGCTTAAGTTAAGGGGTCTACTATAGTTTATTTAAGTTCCGTTATGTTACATTCGTATTATCCCCCAGGAGTTATGTAGTTTCAAAATGACATTAATTTTTAACAAAGCAAATTTAAACGACAACACCAGAGTTGGAAGCAATACGTGGCCACAAATCGGCACACTCCTTACCAACTGGACCGGTGATGGCAGAACCCTTCATCTCACCCTTTGGGTTGACAATGACACCGGCGTTGTCCTCGAAGTAGAGGAAGACACCATCCTTTCTTCTCCAGGCCTTAGACTGACGAACAACGATAGCTGGCATAACCTTCTTTCTCAATTCTGGCTTACCCTTCTTGACGGTGGCCATAACCATGTCACCAAGGGAGGCAGCTGGAAGTCTGTTCAATCTAGCACCGAAACCCTTAACAGCGATGATGTAAAGGTTTCTAGCACCAGAGTTGTCGGCACAGTTCATGATAGCACCGGTTGGGAGACCCAACTATAATAAAAATGTTAGTATAACTGAATTAAAGATCTGAAAAAGTGAAAACAAGAAGAGAACGGTGAAGCTTTTATAGAGATAGATAAGTGTGGGTTTGGTATGCTTTTGATATTCGTAGATGGTGAATCGTCTTTGTGGCTTTTATACTAGCGGAAGCTGTGTTGTACTGCCATCCTCTAAGAGAACCCAAGTAAGTGACTGGAAACTTTTATGGGTTTATTCGTTCAAAGACTAACTTCCAATAGTATATGGTATTCTTTTTGAATAAATGGTATGTGATAATATCGTCCTTTGCGTGGAGGCTATTTCGTTCTCTTTTCCTTGAAATTTTGTACTGTGTTAAAGGTGAAGTTTCTGACCCTTTTCCAATCTCTGTGTAATGTTCATTTCGTTTCTTCTTGCTTTCTTAATGTGCTCTCTTAACGTACCGAAATTCTGTACTTGTTACCAGAAGCACCAGTAGACATTTTGTTTGATGTATGTGGTGATTAATAGACCCTCCCTGTTGGTAGTCGTGAGTGTTGAAAATGATTTTGTATTTTTCACCAGCAGCGTGAGAGTGGGACTGCGCGAACCGCCAGCGCCAACCGCCCGCTCGAGAGTTTTCGCGCGTCCTACACAGTAAACAGAGCGAATTCGCGGGGTGAAGACCTGCGGTACGGGACACATAAATTAAATTGTGCTGGCCTAACCTGACATTCTTGGGGGATAGCACGTCTTGGTGAGCGGGTGTTTTTTGAGGTGTTAACCCTAACTCACATCACGTGTATTTTCGCGCTCCCTCTTATGAAGCCCTAACGTGGCGAATATGCGTGTGGCATTCTCATTTTAGTAAACATTGAACCTCATTAAGATCATTGTTGTATGGTATACAATCCGTTTTTCACTGTTTAGATATCTACTCTGAATGCTAGATATGATGAGAAGAATGACTTCGGGGAATCCACGGAAAAGATCCGCTGAGGAATCAAACGAGAGTAATAATGTAAATAAAGATAAGAATGACAAGAAGACTGTGTCAAAACGAAGTGATAAAGGGCCCAGTTTAAAGAGGAGACGTCGATTATCACAATCTGATGATAGATCATCTGTACTGAGGGGCTCTCGTGAAGCTGTAAATATTCCAAGTTCAAGTCAAATTATTGCTTTAGATGAAGACGATGAAGATATTCCTTATACACACTCAAGATCACAATCACCATTGCTCCCATCATCGGACACTGAAGAGCATACCCATGGGGAGACTGCACCAAAGAGCCCTCGCCCATCTGCCACAGCGACTGGAACTTCGGTGGATGATGTTATTACTATTGATGATGATAATGAGGAGTTGAGAGAATATTTTGTCATATCTGATGAAGAAGAAGCAGAAGAAGCTGAGGATCCAAACAACGAATATGCAAAGCAGAAGACTGTGTCCGAACAATTATCAGATAATTCTCATATCAAGACACCGAATCTCCACTCTGCTACGTGCGCAGTCTGTTTTGATAGTCCCAAGTATACTTTTTTCCTTCCATGTGGGCACGTTTACTGTGACGAATGTGTTTTCAAAGCATTGAGCTCTATCAAGACAAGTAATGAGCGTGGTGGTCCATGTTCGCTGTGTAGAGCTTACACTCCTTACAACAAGGTAAAAGGATTGAAGATGAAGAGAAAAATTAAGGTTTTAGAAGGTCGTTGATCTACAGAGGGTGTTATGAGTTTACGATAAGGGTCTTTGGGAATTGGGAAATGCTAGGCATGCTATTTATATGTGGAAATTTATGGAATACTTTTCTTTTGGAAGTTAGATTTTAGTACGTAGATGTTATTTGATAGGTTGTACATTTTGCGGGGAGAAACGGTTTTGTGTCAAAGTCTCGGGAAAGCCCTAACCAACATCTCCGTCACTCGAGTATCAAAGTGAAATGTAACTTCCTCAGAAATTCTACAAACGTTCTCTTCTATCGTATCAATAACATCGTCCATATCTTTTGCTATATATCCTCCTCCTTTTTCCTTGCTTAACGTCACCCTTTCACAAACAACTCTCTGTACCATTTTCCAGTGAGTTTGAAATGGTAGTACAAACCACCACCAGTTATCTCAATTCGATCCGTTTACATCTCTCTCGCAAACGGCTCGACCCTATTGGTGGGTGTTCGACCAAGTTGGAAAGTCATTCAGATGATCAAAATTTGCTGCTAAGACACACATCCAGTCATAACGAAATTGTCCAAGATGCTCCAGACTGGCTTTCTCCCTATCTGAAGCTGGCTTCCTCTTCTGATTCTCCTCCACAATCTTCATCTTCAAATCCTGATGAGCTTTATGAGCCAAAAGAACAAGCTAGTGAAAAGCTACGGCCCACCAATATTAGAAGTTTGCGGGAAATGATGTATAGATACCCAGATGGCACTTCCTCTACAATTAGAAGAGGGTTGTTCAAAGGTGTAATTGATAGACGACATATGAGTTGTGTTTTCAGAAACTCAAAGACTTTAAGTCTGTGCACTTTCAAGGGTTGTTACTGCATGAGAGCATCCATTGCTCCCTCGCCACTAAAGATTTGCTTGTCTTTTAGTGACTTGAGCTTGAACAACGAGAATGAGAATGTGCCAACTTCTTTACATACAACTGAGGGTATTTCACGTTTCAGTGGGAAGATTCGACAGCTTAAGAGCTTCATGGAACCAACCATCGCTGAAGTTAGAGATACTTGGGACAATTTTGACGATTTTAACTCCGATCTTAATAGCAACTCTGGGGTTCTTGAACCATTGAAGCTTAAAAGATCATTCAAAAGAATTAAAGGACATAGATCAATGAGGGATCATGGAGGGCAATATCTGTCATACCCAAGTCCCTCTAGTGCCTCTTCTGTGGGAAGCCAGGAATTCGGGCCTCATTTAACGAGATCAACAAGCACCAGTTATACACGTCATTCTGTACGCTCTGTATCATCCCCAGTGTGATGTTCTTTCTCAGTTCAATGGGGAACATGTGACACGCCCCAACTCTTCATGTCCTCACGTATATACGTCTCTTTTGGTGAGCCGTGGTTAAACAAGGATTCTGTATTACTCTGATTAAGTTTCTGTATTTGCAAATCGATAAAGCGGCCGCCTTCTTCGTTCTTTGCCCAGCCATCACCACCGAAAAAGATATCATCAACACCTTCTTCAGCAGTGAACTCACCTGGACGAGGGTCCCAAGACATTTCAAAGGTCTTTTGGTATAGTCTTGCGACAACCGGGTCTGAGGTTATCTTTAATGATCTGTGCAACTTTTGATCACTTGAAGTTACTTGTGACCCACTAGCAGTACGTTTATGCTCCCTGGCGAGTCCAATTGAAGGTGGTTCACTCGTTCCAAGTGAGCTTGCGTCATTCAAAGATTCACTAAATGCAGATGTCAACCCTCTTGATCTTAACGGTGGAGCTATGATTCCCTTTGAGTCTCCTTTCAACAGTGTCATTCCAATCTCTACACTAAGAACTGCGTTCACTTTGGACTCCTTAAGTAAATATCTCATTGGTACTGTACCTTCTTCACCACAAAACTCAGCTAAGTTGATTGAGACACGTCCCAAAAGCGTCTTCTCAATACGAGCAGCGGACAAATCTTCGGCAATTGCATTTGCAACGTTAGCTGCTGGTCGAAGATGAAGTGGAAGTTCAGAATTTGTACTGTTCACACGATGATGGTTATGATGCCTTACAACTGCAAAAACTTCGAATACAAGGTTCCTTTCTTGAAGAAGACCACTGGAATTGGTTGATAGCTTCACAACTGTCTCATCAGAGTGCTTCCATAAACAGCGATAGTCCCTAATCTGTGCCGGTGGGGTACGACCTCGGATAACCGGTAAAGTCCCACCAACGTGCCAGCGAACGTAGCAGTGTCCCGTTGGTTTGGGGATGTTCGACAAGTCAGTCACCACAAGCGTCAAAAGGTACTTTGGTCGAGCCATCTCAATCGTAGAGAGTTAAATTAAGGCTATCTTTTGAAGTTATCCGGCTTGTTTAAAATCTTTCACTAGTTGTTTGGGTTCTTCTTTATATGCGCGCTTTCTGTATCGGTCGATAGTAATATCTTATCGTGATTATGTGGGTGTCCGGGTGCCCAGGTGTCCGGGTGTAGTACTAGCCCTCATATAGTATGGGCTCTAATTAGCTCGAATTGTATACACTTCGTATTTAATGAGATAAATATTGGTATTAGGTTCTTCTCCATTTAATATTTTCATCATGATAAATGGTTTTATATATGCTTTTTTATATTAATTAATGCTTGGAAATTATCCTTAACAGTAGTCTCCAGTAAGCTTTGTCATTAATGTTAATGTCAAGTAGGTGATATCTTTTAAAATAAAGACCACCACATGAGTATCCATGAAATCTATTACTTTGTCAAGTGCCTCATTTGAATGTGAGTCTGGTCCAAATTTGTCATATGCTTCATCGACTGCGTAGTAAAGAGCTTCTAGTAAAGAAATATACTCTAATAATGGACAGATATCACGCATTGATCTTGATGATGTTGATGTTGAGACAGATATGGATCTTGTATGGTTGGTTATTGGCTGTGAGTTATGCTTCTCTTGCAATTGCTCTTTACTCTGACGATGTAAAAGTGTAGCACTCGGTGAAGTCTGTGTAAGATCAAGACTTAGCATACTTCTTCTTTTGGGTTTAGATTTAAATTTATCCAATATGATAAACGAGCTTCTATGACTTTTCTTCTTCTCTGAAGTGGTCTTCTCAACATTCACAGATGATGACGTTTGGTGGATTGGACTTTGATTGATACCTTCCGTATGGTTATTCTGAGTACCACCTGTTACCACTGAATCTTGATCGCCTCTGATTGAGTCATCACTTGGTGGAGAAAATACATCAAAAGCGTCCATCAGCTTGTCATAATAATGAAGAGTTGCTTCAACGGCACCCAAGGATGTCGTTGATTCTTCACCCTCCACAAATTTCTTCAACAAAGATGTAACTTCTTGGATAATTCCAATCTTTACACTTCCATTAGGAACACCTCGTGAATTTTGAGAAAATATTTGCTTATTCATGAAGAATCTATCCGTTAGGAACACACCATTTTCAGAATGATAAGCTGCAATTATGCGATCAAGGAAATATCTGATTCTTTCAAATGTTCTCGCTGGTACTTTCAACCCTTTTGCCTCATCGCCAAATGGTACTTTCAGAGATAATGGTCTAGGGCTTTCCCTTTGTATCGTTGTAGACTCTGTCGTAATAGGGTCTAATGGTTGTCCAAATGTCGCTGTTGCTGCACTTAATGGTGTCTTTGTTGGCTTCAAATCATAATCGTTGTCTTCCATCAAATGGTTCAATGTCTTTGATTGTGATATAGCACCCGATCTTGGTGAGCTACGAAGTTCATAGCTATTCCAGTATGCTGATCCCTGTGGAGATACTAAGGAGAATGAATCACAACTCGATCCCTGATCAGAATTTGAAACCTTGATTAACCCATATGATGGGAAAGAGCTTCCAGAGTGTGTGGAATGTATAGACGTTGTGGATCCTCTATGCTCGGTACCTGATATTCCACGGCGTAGAGGTGGTGTATTAAAGATATCGTCATCCATTAGAAAGTTGAGAAAATATATTAATTGGAATCTTTAGAAACCAAGATCAAGAGGTACCAATTTGGGGGTAATATGTATGTATCTGTTCAAAGTAAGACAATGCTCTCGGTTAAACACCAACGTATGGCGATGAGGGGAAAATCAATGGTTTGGTTTGGATTTTATAGTTCAATTGAACAGTCACAGAGCTCAGAAGCGCAAAATGGAAAGAATTCTGGTTTGATTTGAGAAGAATTCAAAAGAACAATTTAAGCCCCTGGCATTCTCTCCAGCTTTCGCTCTCTCCCTCACGCAGCCCCCTTAAAGCTCCTCGAGGGGAAGTTGATAAATGGTAGGACCACGCACTGCGCTCTGCCTAGGAAATTGTTTAATAGCGAAACCTCACCACCCCCACACAAAAACCAACTTCTAACTGTTCAATTAACAATGGAAGAACTTGACAGAAGACCAAACCCTCCTGGGTGGACTGCTCCAAGAGCTCCTTATAACCCTTATGATCCTGCCGATAAGCGACCACCGGAGGGGTATCCCTCCGAGTTTAGTACCCCTGGAAGAGCACCAGGAAAGGCCCCTACACAGTTTGATCATATGAGAGATACCATGCGTCGACTTCAGTATGTTCCACGTCCGCATAGCGAGACCTACAGGGGACAGTATAAGGTGCTACGTAGGGTACAGAACTATAAATCTTTTAACCGTGGATTGGAACTCACGGCAAAGTTCTTTATGGGTGGTGTCGTTGTGTATGGTGTCTTTATCCACAGATGGAACAACGGTAATGAGAACGTCTTCTCTTGGGCCTATAGACTTAGACTCCATGCTCAATATCTCCTCACTGGTATCCTAACACCCCAACAGAAGGAAGATCTGGAGGTTATAAAACAACCAGTGAACATCAGATTAGGTATGGCACCAGTTGATGTTGAGTTTGATGAGAAGTACGGTTTGGAGAGACCACAGAGAAAGCACATTGTTGAAGTGGAGAGACGTTTACAATTGGAAGAGGAGGAGAAGCTGAGAAAAGAGCATTAACTTATTATATTTATTATTTATTTATTACACTTGATATTTAGATAGATGTAGATATCACTCTTCAGTCATAGTTCTAATATCTCTGATTTCACTAATGTATGACCTTTTAAGGTCGCTGTCAGCAAATAGTTTATCAATCAGCCCAATCAATTCCTCGGTTTCAAATTCATAGAAATCAGCCTTATAGAATCTTTGCATAATATCTTTCAAATGACCATTCAAAATAAATGATGTCTTTTCCAATTTCTCCCAATTTTTAACGTATAATTTGATCTGATCACCCAATGGTTGTTTTAAAGCTAAGAACTTGCCGATCAACTGTGATAAATATTCACTCTCTTGCTCTCCAATGTCATTCTTGGCCATAACAGAATCGAATAACATCTGGTAAAACTCACCAACAACAGAAACTACAATCTTTAGGAAAGTGTCCTTAGGTAACAATGCAAGATCTTTGAACATCCCATCAAACGATTTCTGTATCTGTTCAATCAAATGCATGGTTTGTCCAGCGGAAATAGATGGATCTAAGCCATTCAATTGGGAATAGTTTTTCTCAATTTCACGTTCATGAGTCTTAATGAAGTCCATCAATAGTCTATCATTGAGTTCTCTCAACGACTTCAAAGGGTGTATGCTATCCAAATACGTTATATCATTGTTCTGTAATAGTTTTGAAGGGTATGAAACGCTTCCTAACATAAAGTAGGTGGTCACCAAGTAATCAACTTTACTCAAATGCTGTGCATGGTGTTCATGTGGTAGTAAATGTGCTGATGCAATGTATGACTCAATAATCTCAAGTACAAGTTCCGGGAGCTTAGTCGTTTGGTAGGTAGAGGTCATTACTTGAGCCTTTTGTGCTGGTTGTGTCACGGGTATTGGTGATTTGGATTTACGTGAGAGTTTAGAAGCCAACTTCTTTGGTGGTGGTTTCACTTCTTCTTCATCTTCATCGTCATCATCCCCCCATGCTCCCCATCCATCATCCTCATCCTCGTCATTTTCTGTGTCTTGTTCTTTCTTTTTTTCTTCTTCTTCTTCTTCCTCATCGTCATCGTCACCCCAAGCGTCCCATCCATCATCGTCATCTTCCTCTGCTTCAGTCTTCTGTACGGAAAGCTTGGACTTTGTTGGTTCTTTCACTGAACTCTGAGGCTGTGCTGTGCCTTCTGTTGATGGCAAGGGGGAGTTAACAGTTCTTGATAAAAGTGTGAAATCTGGGTTCTCGAACAATTCTCTTAACTTCTGAATGTGCTCATTAAGGTAATGTTCCATGGTGAATCCATAAAGATCTGTGGTTATCCATTCTTTTAAGCTGTTTCTTCTGAAGCCATAAGCTTGTAAATCGTCTCCAAGCTGCATAAATGTTTGCATAAGTTCTTGGTCATTATGAATGGCATCTGAATAGTCTGTAATGACTTCTCGAAGCTTTTCATATAGCCTTGGAGAGATGTAATTGATGACCTTTGTAGGCGATGGAATCAAATTAACAAATTGTGCCAAAGATTGTGTAGAAGATGCATAGTTTTTAATCAGTTCTGCTTTTGACTGTGGAGATTGCTTTATACATGATAACTTGTTTCCATTCAGCGTCAGACCGTATCCATCTGTGAAAAGTGTAGTCATAAAGCAAGAGTCAATTGTATGTGATATATTCAATACATTTTGAGGTAAAGAGAATTGCTGAATGACTTCATCAAGTGACTCGTACATCACTGGGAAATCATCAATCTCAATCGATTCGTTAAACGTAACAGATTTACAGTTACCGTCTGACTCCTCCACAACGACGATCTTCTTCCAGGCCTCGATGAATTTGTCAATTGCAGTGTCGTGTAATACCGAAGCACGTTCGGTCCATTTGTTTTTAACACTCAAAGGGTTGAGGGAGATGGCATTAATCTTTTCACTAAGTTTCTCCAATGAAGAAAACACAGTCTCAAACTCAAAGAGTTCCAAGTTCACTTCAATTTCTTTTTTTAAAGTGGTTATGATCCATAGTTCTTGTAATTGGGAGATCTGATCTGTGATCTCAGTGTCTCGACTTTGGAGATGGCCTAACTCTTTAACATTAAAGGACTGATTTGTTGGTGTAGCAAGTTGTGTCTTCAATGTCTCCACATCAACCAATCGGGAAATTTGTAATTCAATCCCAGACAGGCGATCATCAATGGCCTCTAGTGTCTCCATTTTGTTAGTTCTTCCACTGCAAGGAGAAAATTGAAGCCTTCCAGAGCGTAAAATATGAAACGTCTAAGGTGCTCAGTTTGCGAAGATCTCGCTTTCGTGCCCCCTCGTTTTTATTGGCACTGAAAAAATGGCAGTGTTCATCTGTCTGGCTTTTAGTGTTGATTCTTAGTACAATTTTTGTTATTTGAGTTGTTATTTAATTGATTGATTCTAAGATTATTAGTTAGTTAAAACTTAGTAGAACATTAATTAATTGTTTTTACATAAGCTGTATCATAAGCATTACAATTTAAGCCAAATCTCCGGTGAGCTTTGTAGATTATATATAGAGAGATTTTTAGAAAGTAAAGTGTATGTATAAATGTTTTTAATAGAATCAGAATCATCAGATTCATATATTTGCATCATTCAAGAAAATATCACGTATCATTTTAAAAATTTATATACCAGATCAGCAAAATAGCCTTTGACGTAACACGCCAAATTCTAGTTTTTTTAGTAAGGGCGACGGTCGATGTTGTTGCTTGCCACGATTATGTATATGAAAATTTAAAGTGGTACGTGATATTTTGTTGAATGACATAAATATACGAATTGGACGGTTCTGATTCTATTCATGACATTTATATATATTCTTTGCTATTTCAAAATTCCCGCTTACACACAAAATTCTATTTCTTTTATTATGGGTCACGTTGTTAGCTTTACCGAGGCCTGGCTTTAGCAAAATATATGAAAACTACATTTAAGTTTAGTTAATACTAAGTTAACACTCTATTTTTTAGCTTTAAACTTTGTTTCCTTGCAATATCCAAGTTTCAACCCATTTTTCGCAACTTAGAATCGGTTTTGGAAACATGGATTTCCAACTCCAACTTGATTGGCAAGGGTCATTACAGATCATTTTGATTACCATTTCTGTGACCAAGCTTCATACATTTTCAAATGGATATCTTGTACTGCTAAATCAATTTACTTTGATAGCATCTAGCGTATCTAGCTACAGTAAAAGTATAAATGGATTTTCAAGAGCTTGACTCCCCTTTAAACCCAGGCTCTAGCCAGTAGTTTTGCTTTTTAGATAATAGTGATGGGATATGCTAGGATTCTTGATAGAGAAAAAGCGAAATGTAGTGTTAAACATAAGCACGGTTTCATAACTAATATTTGGTTCTTGGAACATAATGTATCAGTAAAACTACCATCTTTCTCCTTATATTCCCAAAATTGGGAAGTCTTCAATGAAACTTCCTTGTTCTAGTGAGGAGAAACTTATATAATATGACTTATCCAACTTGCTGATCCCCAGAAAAAAAAACATCTCCTTTAGAGTCAGTATAACTATACCATGATATTTTCCATCATAATTTACTTCTTAACTTTCGCTTTGTTTGCTTCTGCTCAAACTGGTGCCTCTTTTGATGGTGAAACCTTGGAATTCACTTTCACTGGCACTGGAAAGCTATATGACGGTAGTTTCAACTATCAAATCACTCGGGTTGAGACTAGCGGTGTGGGATACTTTGTTACTGAGCAGAATGCATCCATTTCTGGAATGTCTCCTTTCCCTGGAATCTTAAGCCATCAATCTACTAGTATTTATGTTGTTCCTTCTGTGGCTATTCCTGTCAATTCCACATTGAGTATTTCTTTCAAAGGTGTCCTTATTGATCCACCACCAGCAAAAGGTGTTAGTCACTATTACACCACTTATCATGTATGGTTCCAGCCTGTTAGTGGTGGCAGTAATGTCTATCGTACATTCATCTCTGAATTGGATGTCAATTGGTATGAATTCCCTGATGCTAACCCTCTCATGGCTTCCGATATAACTGAGAAAAACGCTGCACAGTCCACAAGCTTCCATGCAAAAAGATATTTTGATCCCCATCCATTCTGATTTCTACGTGGAACATTATTGAAAAAGACTTTGTGATTTCCAATTCTATAATTCAACAAGACGGAAAGCGACCCTTTAAAAGCACATCATGAACTTTGAAAGCTCACAGAAAGCTCCCTTTTTTAACTGCTTCATATTTACTTGCTCTTAAGTCTGTAATCTATACATAGGTGGCTATAGTCTATTATACTACAGATACTCTTTATCCAATTAAAAATCTCTTTTTTGAAGAAAACATAAATTGTAAGTTGATCAGAGACAGACGCAAGAGAGCGTTTGCGCGCGCGATAACTGAAAAGTGGAGATCATCCGTGATCGCTGCTCTCGGGAAGTCTTTGCATGAGGACGGCTATAAATTATACTAAATGGCACCGTGTGATCTCAATGTTCGGGTTCACGGGCTCACTGGGAGAACAGTTAAAGGGACACTGAGTCTAGTTGTCCGGTCTTCCGTAACGGTGGCTCGTATCACAGTGGCGTTGAAGGGGACTTCTGTCTCGATATGTAAGAGTTACGTGAACGATAAACCCACTACAAATACGGAGGAACATGTTATCATTGATGACTCTGTGTCTGTGTCGCCGATGTATACGGCATTATCAACGGGTGAGCATGATTTTCCTTTCTCTTTCTCACTACCTGCTTCTACACAGTGTAAACCATCAAAGACACAGGTTCATATACATGGGCCTCTACCCCCGACATATGCCTCACAGAATCTACAAATTCAATATAGGCTCACAGTGGCATTACATTTTAAGAAGAAGTCTCTCTTTGGTTCAAAGTTATCAAAGACACTTGTTATCCCATTGGCTCCACCACAGACTATACCACCTTTGATGAATAAGTACACTGTGATACATCAACGATGTGCATTGGCACCATTACCTCCACCGGCACAGTCCTTCATATCAACTTTAATATTTGGAGAACCTGAACCGTTACCAGATAGGCCAATGATATTCGAAGTACGATCCAACGGAGTGTTACAACTTGGTGGTTCACTGCCCATAGACATGTCATTTGTCGCTAAAGGTATTGCGGGTGTTTACCTTCGTAAACTTACAATATCTGTTGTTTGCACTGTAAATATCAGTTGCAAAGGTTTTAAAACTCCATTTGTATCAGAGGTTACATTATGTGATGTAATTTGTAATGAAAGGTTAACTTTCAATAAAGGACGTGCTATAATTCCCCGTTTATTATATGACACAATTATAGCCGGTGTTGAAAAATCTATGAAAGTCTGTAATGCAGAGATAAATCATGAACTTGTTGTTAGATGTGAAGTTGCTGGACATGCTTCAGAGCCAATTAGAACACTTTCTGTGAAGAAGAATGTCGTTATCATTGAACATGACTTACCTAGTTATGAGGAAGTTGTAGGTCCACAGATGAGAACTTCAGGAATCCTTAAAACTACATAAATATGTCTTTAGATGATTAGAACTTATGATGGCGTTGATGATTAAACTAATGATTATATATGAGAAATGAAATCGTAGTTATTCCTACCTAATTGAAAACTATATAGTGCTTATTGGGAGTCAGTCTCTTACAAAAAGCTCTAGGAGGCTTACTTTTTTTCTTCTAATTAAAGTTATCTATAAAGATCTTTTGAATTAATTCATTAAACAGCTTTTATGGTTTACAATTATTTTCCTCCCCTTATTTGAGCTCCTGCACCTTCTCGCATTTATACGGAGTTTTGACGCACCTCATAATTACCTGATTCGGTTTACGATAGAAACTGGGAGTCTCTCAATCTTTAAAACTTAGTAAGTTTTAATGAAAAAAAGCTTAGCAACGTGATATGATTCTCTTATAGAATATCATATTAAAACTCGTAATATGTTATCATATTACTGGATCCGATATTATTCTGTTTTCGCACTAGTTGTTATGGGTTCAGTATTCCATTAATTATATTTCACTTTAATACGCTATGTTATATAAATTTTATAACGAAATTATCGTTATTTATCTTTTAAGTACAGATATAGAACAAAAAATGTAGGTAAACTCAAGTTTTTTAGCTAAAAACTAAATTACTAAAAATTTTACTAAGTCATTCTCTGGTTATATATAGTTGAACTATTACAGAAAATTAAAAATTTAAGAAAATCTCCTAAAAACAATAAACTTTTTACATTTGAACATCCTATTATAACAAAGAGACATATATATACATTTGCAACTAATTATTTTAAACAAATACAACGTTTTACCTCAGTTTTACTAATTTAAAAGAATCTTCAGATAAACGCGGTGTCCGGGTGTTGATTAAAATATCATATAAATACTCTAATATTATAAAACATTCATTCAGTCAATCCATTTTTTTCAAATATATATAATACTTACAGTTATATAATATCAATCAATCAATTTATTACCTAAATTTCATTCGTTCATACAAATAAACCCTTACACCAAGCCACTATATGAAAGTGTTAGATCGGCCTTATAAATCGCGGACCGATCACTGTGTTTTAGTCACTAAAAGGGCTGCGCCCTTATGCTGCAACTGCGCCTTAAACAATGATGTGAAATTTTATAAATTGAAAGTTCATTCTACAAAAAACTTAAACATCTGATATAATCAGTTTTTTTCTAAGATTCTGTTCTAAAGGGAAAAATGTCACACGTACTTAAAGTGCACCTGGATAAAGAGCCGGAGTTTTATACAACGGAAGATGTCATATCTGGAACGCTTAAACTGAAAGTAAACAAAGAAATTGAAGTGAAGGACATTCAAGTAAAACTTCAGGGACACTCAAATACGCGTGTCACAGTCTACACTTATAACCAAAAGAACGAAAGAAGAAGTGATCAGCGAACAGAGCGCCATGAAGTTTTCTATGATGTTATCACAGTGTTCCCACCACCTAATGTCCGTGATGCCATGAAAAATAACAAATCTTCATTCACACTGATACCTGGTGAATATTCGTATCCTTTCAAATTGAAGTTTTCCATAGCTTCTCACTGTGGTGATGCAAAGTCAAAGCAAAGTGCTAATCTTTATACCTCACACTATGAAACAGGAGTTCGCAGGAAGATGTTCTCTGGAAGTACTTATGAAAACTCTGTTAACCATGGAGTTTTCACCTTACCTCCTTCATTGGTTGATATACCAACGGATGACAGATTCAATATCAGGTATACCCTTAAGGTCTCTTTGCACAGGGCAAATTTCTTTTCAGTTGATACCAGAATGGAGAGACAGCTGACTTTCTTCCCTCGTGGTCCAACATCAGCACAAGCTGCACACATTATCAAGACTTGTTACTTCCTTTACAGTGATAGAATCACACTTGATCTTCCAATACCGGGAAAGGACAAAGCCCACTGGTTTTCAAGTAGGCCTACACATCCAGTTGAGTTTACTTTAGGTGTCACCACGAGTCAATTTTTGATACCTGGTACAATGCCATTTTCAATTCATGTCCTGTCTAATAAAGACCGTTCAAACTTCATAACCGCGACCCAGTCCGGGAAAGTATCAATGGGCCAGTTCTATTTAACAAGTCTTGAGATTGGCTTGAGGAATAGAGCCCAGTTGTCTGCTTCCGGTAATCATACTGTTCAGCAGTTCTCTACCCCGGTATTTTCATATTCTGGTAAACCTTTGAAGATTGACCTTGCAAAATTGAAGCCTTCAACAATCCCAAGCTCACAGTTTGAATATGACATTGATCTAACTTCAATACTCCATGATTGGCAACTACCAAAGATGGTCCCATCGTTTGGAATTTGTAATGGTTCAATTGGTCATTTACTTTATGTAACGGCTTCATTTTCTGCCAACTCGGACTTTGATCCAAAGAGAGTCACATTGACACATTCCATTACCGTCTTAAGTCCAATAATGGAAAGAGACGATGGGCCAGTTCTAGACTACACGGCCCCACCAGCAGAGCCATCAAAGTCTCATATTCCACCTGCATTTAGCGAACATGAAACACAATCAGACGCAGTTGAAGAGGAGCTGCCAACCTATCAGGAGGCTACCGTGAACTCTCTGCGTTGATCACCTTATTTCAGATCATCAGAGGCTCCCTCAATTAACGAACACTGAACGATAAAGCTGCTATTGTAGAACTACACTGATTTCACCTACAACGTCTGTTCTTTCAAATAATATAATATTCAAATGTGTAGTACTTTTAAATTAAATGTCACGAACTTATAACTTTTAGTTTGAGAGTTTTCAAGTATGTAGAGTATATGCAAAAGATAATAAAACTATTTCACCTAGCAAAAAGAAACCATCCAGAGCAAACAGAGAAAGCCAATAACATAACACAGTCAGAAACAAGTACAAGCAAAAAAGCAGAGATCATACACCCCCCTAAAAACACCACTATAATCTTGAAAGATCATCCTTCTGCTCCAATGTGTCACCAGAAAGACAGCAGAAACAAGAACCGGGCGGTGGCACTATGAAAAGGAAAAAATATCTCAGCTAACAGTGGTACTTGTAGTATCGATGGTGGGGGTTCTGCTTCAGTAGGCTTTGGAATCCGAATTAGAGTGCTCCGTTCTACTGAAGAGTAAAATCGGAGCCAGAATCCTGCTGTCAAAGAACGACAGGCAGGCATTCCACTTGGCTTAGCAGTGGATGGGATCCGTTGCAGTGATTTCAAATTAGAACAGTCATCCAAACAAAACTTCTCCAGTATCCTTCTGAGCAGGGTTTGAGTATCTAGATCCCGTGAGTAACTGAGATAAGCAGACTTCCGGTGCTGGAAGGTATAGTCCCCGTTCTTTAGCCGGTGGTCATTGTAAGAACACCCACATTCTCCAACATCATCAAGATGTTGTAGTGAAGTGGCAAGTTGTAGCATCTCACGGTATATATGCGTTTTTGTCAGTTGGTTCATACAATATAGCACTTGACTTGTATTAATAAGTGAAGTAAAAATATCATAAAACTGAGAATCTGTAGCACATATCCGAAGGAAATCATCCAGTGCACCTACATCGACAGTCCCCAACTCAGAAGTAGTAGACTTCTCGATGTAAGTGGGTATGAGATCCAAGGTACCAGTCGAATGAGAATCATTCAAGTAAATCACAAAGGGGGCACCAAACAGAGGCTTGGCCATCTGCCCACACAAGTAGACTGAGAGTAAGGAATAAGCGGAAATCGACGAAGTGTATGATATTATAGAGCATGACTGATTGAAGATCAAGTCCAGTTCGTTTTGGCCAGGCTTAGAGATCATCCCACCATCAGAAATCTCACCAAGCAAACTTCTCCGAACAGCATGTGCACGGGAAATAACAGGGTCAACCTGCTCATTGCAATAATCACAACCACAAACTTGAAAGAACCGGCAGTGCATTCTCAACATTTTTTTGGCAGTCGTGATGGAGGATGAAGGATAAGATGGTAATGAGTAAAAAGTAAGATCTGAAGATGGATAGCTGTAAGGGAATGTTTTTTTTTTGCTTTTCTGGGAGTTTCTTTCTGATATTCGAATGAGCATCATAGGCTTGTGAGTTACGTGTGAGTTATTTTCCCGTCATAACTTCAATTGAACAGGTAAATCTACCACAAAAACGGGATCCGAATTCCGCTAAAGGTGAAAAAAAATAGAGGTATGTTCATTAATACGTTAATCAGATAAACTCTCCATAGCTTCCTTGACCAACTGGCTGCCCTTTGGATCCAAATTCAAGGCAATGGTGAATTGGTTAATAGCATCGTTTTTCTTGCCAGCCAGCTTGTAAAGCTGACCTAAGAGATAATGAACACTTGCTTCATCGGGAGCGATAGTTGCCAAGTGTTCGAAATCAGTGAGAGCAGATGAATACTGTTCCATTGAGAAGAGGAGTTGTGCCTTTTTGAATAAGGCCAACGCACTCAAAGGTTGGATCTTACATGCCAATTCATATTGATTTAGCGCTTGATCCCTTTGACCAAGCTTCTCAAGCATCATACCGAGACAGCATATCAATATGACATTGATTGGGTTAATATCAATAGCCTTGCGGAAATGGAACTCTGCCTTGTTGAAGTTACCCAATTTCAAGTAAACCATACCAATACCGTAGAGTGCATTATAGTGTCTTGGATCAATTAAAAGCGCAAAACGGAACGACTCCAATGCCTGTTCGTACGCATCATTTGATACAAACTCATGCCCCTGTAGAGTGTATGCGTAAGAGAACTTCTTATCCAACTGGGTTGCTCTACGGAAGCACTTTATTGCTTCATCTGGTTCTCTAGTAATGGAGAAGAGGTTACCAACCACGACCCATGACTGAGGAGCATCACGGTCTATGTTTAGCATCTCATGAGCCAAGTGACAAAGCTCAACGTCTTTATGCAAATGCCACAACAACGTGGAGTAATATTCCATATCTTCGATTCTGGTGCTGTCTATATGACGGAGTTTTTCAAAGTACTTCTTTGACTCCTCATAGTTGACGATCTCAAAGTGCAATCTCCCCAACTTACTCAACACCCACGGCGTATTCAGATGAGACTCCGGCAAAGAGTTCAAAATCCTTATAGCCTTGAAACAGTCATACCGGCTCATAGCTTTATAGCCTTTCGCATAAGTAGAATATAGCGACAGTATGTGCTGTTCACCCAGTTCTTCGTTCGTAAGGAACCTTCTCTGGTTCGACGACTCTGTAGTAGATAGCAAGGATTTTGGCCTCTTCTGTCCAATATCTCCGCCAGAGCTGTTCTTGCGACCAGCAACCGCATTCACAGCGCTGTTGTTAGCCCTTGCAAGAGGCTGCGTTATGAGGCGTGAGGTAACCTTTGATGCAGTGAATCTTGGTCCTCTTTTGATGGAATCGTTGCTACTCACCATTGTTGGAGGTGCCGGCGGTGGTGGAGGTGCTTTAAAGCTGCTATCCCTGGCGGTTAATGATGACGACCTTAGCCTTCTATTCGGAGCACCAGGCACTATTTGCTGCTTCATTCTTGGGGTCTGGAAGTCCATGATAGAATCGCCTCTGCCCTTTGGCGTCTCCTCAAGTGTCTTTGGGTAGCTCTTTATAGGCTGAATATTCGTTGAAGACTCGCCGAATGGATCCCTTGAGTCATATAGCGTCCCGTCCATGGTGTCATTCCCCAGGGAGAAACCCGATGAGCCAGGCGAGGTCTTGTAGATGGCCCTGACCCTTGTGTTCGCACCCATTTTATTCAGCTCCTGGAAAGAGTCCCAGAGGAATGGGTTCTTCTTCAATGCCTTGGAGTGGTTAATAGCACTCTCTTTTATGTCGCCAATGAGGTAGTAAAGCCTACCCAAGAGATTGTAGAAAACTGCCGTATCGGGCAATAAGTTCCTCTCAAACTCATAGTTTGATGTTAAGCTATCAGGGATAGACTCCCAGAGATGGCGATTGCTCGTTAGTGCATAGACACCTTCTGAGCCCTTCTCTAACTGCAAGGCAGCCTTTGCAAAGATATAGCAGCAGCCAGCGTGCTGCAAATTGGCAGTGATGTTGTAGGCCGCTTTGAATCTCTGTCTCTTCAAGAGAACCAGCCCATAAATGTGAATGGAATCAGCGTCTGAGCTGCCAGCTTCCGCTAGTAACCTCTCAGCGGCAAACTCAGCTGACTCGTTGAGATCGTTGTCTAAGTTGTACAACACGATGGACCGCAACTGCTGTATGCTGTAGTTGAGACTCATCCCTGTCGAACCTCTTCCTCCTTCTCGCTTGAACGGTGTTGTTGCTGGGGCTTTGGTAAGTTGTTGTTGTTGTACTAAAATCAACAACACATAAATATTGATGCGGCCCTTACCGAAATCCTAATTAGGTAAGCAGCCGCGAACAGGGCGACTTCGCGGAATTCGCGGAGGTCACGTGCCCCAGGAGTTTACCCCTGCTTAGCGCTGGGGTAAGGAACAACAAAGCTGAGGAGGGAGGGCGCGAGGATCGGTGGCAGTCGCGTGTGCCCTCGAAGCGAACAAAAACACGAAAACAGTCAAAATTTGTGAGAAGCCCAAGATTATTCAGAAGTTTGAAGAAGGACTGGGAGGAGAGCCAAAAACCGGGAAACTTATATAGATAATGCTGCTGACGAGGATACCGACGCTTCTATTGGTTTCTTTGAGTCAGGCTCTGTTGGCCACGGCGTTTGACCCATTTGGTAAGTTTCATCTGAGACATAAATAGATATGAAAAAAAAGGGGCAGAGAGACTAACTAAGTACATAGGATGGACACCCAATTATTTTGAGAAAGGTGATAAAGTGGATCTTTTCGTTAACAGAGTCGAATCGGACACAACGCAATTGCCATTTGCTTATTACGATCTACCATTCACCTGCCCTCCAACACCTGAATCTAAACCTATTCATCTTTCCTTAAACGAAGTCATCAGAGGTGACCGTATCTGGGAATCAGATTATAAGCTATTATTCGGTGAAGACGCACCATGCCACCGTCTTTGTGATAGAATCACAAAGCCAGATGGTTTAAGAAGAGCAGACGATCTTATAAGAAGTGGCTACGTTGTTGAATGGTTAATCGATGACTTACCAGGTGCCACTACATTCACAAGTTCAACTGATAAGAAGAAGTATTATGCTGCTGGATTCCCACTAGGCTTCGTTAAAGATGGTAGAACATATTTGCACAACCATGTGATGCTTGTTATTAGATATCATCAGGAGAAGAATGGTCAGAATACCATTGTTGGATTTGAAGTTTATCCAAGAAGTGTCAGTGATTTCCACTGTCCAGGTGCTTCGAAGAACTTCGATAACTTCTTAGTCGATGTCGACGCGAGTGATGCAGTGATCATTCCATTTACTTACTCTGTTTATTGGCGTGAAGAGTCGCAAGTAGCATGGAGTGATAGATGGAGATTATACTTTGAAAGTGAAGTTAACGATGATGGTATCCATTGGCTATCCTTTATCAATTCATTGGTCTTAGTGTCCATACTGTCTGCCATTGTCGGTGTTGTCCTCTTAAGAACTTTGAACAGAGATATTCAATCTTATAATAACATGGATATTGCAACTGAAAGCATATCAATTGAAACCGATAAATCAGACTCTTTCACAAACTCAGGTTGGAAATTGATATCAAATGACGTTTTCAGAGCACCAGCTTATCCATTACAACTATCAATTATATTATCATCAGGTGTTCAGGTTTTCTTCACAATCATTGGAGTTTTATTCTTTTCAACCACGGGAGTCTTGGGACCAAACGTTAGAAACAGTGTTCTAAGTACAGCACTGGGACTCTTCATCATTGGTGGAACTGCTGCTGGATTCTCAGGTATTCGCTTCTATAAGAATTTCACTCAGCAATCAAACATATCACAGTATCTGTTATATTCAATTTTGTCTGGTGGTACTTTACCATTCTTGGTTTTAGTGTCTGTTTTGATTTTGAACTGTATTGTCTGGGCAAAGGATTCCTCTAACGCTTTACCATTTGGTACGGTGGTTCTATTGGTGGTATTCTTTTTGGTGCTAGAGGTTCCACTCTCTGTGATTGGTGGATTCATTGGTAATCGTAAACCTCCTGCGATTACAACATCAAATCTAAATAAGCCAGAAAGACCAATCCCAAGACAGCCTAAATTCCTCTCATATCTCTATGTCATACCAGCATTTGGATTGATTCCATTTGGAACGATCTATGTCGAACTGTTGTTCGTCTTTAGATCAGTTTGGTTAGAGAAGACTTCCTTTTATTATATGTATGGATTCTTACTATTTACTATCGTCTTACTGAGTGTTGTTGTCGTTGAGAGTGTCATTGTTGGTGTTTACATATCTTTGATCAATGGTGACTGGAGATGGCAGTGGAGATCTTTCTTAATTGGTTCATCTGTTGCTTGGTACATTGAAGTTTACTCAATTTACTACTTCTTCACATATTTGAAGCTCACAGATTTCTCCTCTGTTATACTCTTCTTCGCATACACAACTATTCTAAGTGTTTTAGTCGGGTTGGCCTTTGGTTCATTGGGTCTCTATGGTGCTTCAATTTTCATCTATAAGATCTACGATGCCATTAAATCAGATTAATTACCACCAACTGCATCCCATATATAAAATAAAACAATGTACGATATCTCTACAATTTTTAAATCCTTTTTTTTTTGTTTTTTTGGAAATTTCATAACTATTACACATTCATAAAAGGGTACCGGACCAGGTTCTCATGACTCTTGTGATGTTTGGTTTCTGTTGTTATAACCTCTGTTTCCACCACGGTTATTTCTGTTGTGACCTCTGTTATTTTGGTTGTTGTAACCTCTGTTATTCTGATTGTTGTAGCCTCTGTTATTGTTATAACCACGAGATTCGTTGTTTCTATTTCTATTCTTTTGTTCTTGATTCTGTTGATTACGTGCCTTTACTTCTGGGATGATCTCCTGTGGTAATCTCAGGTACTTGATATCTTTACCCCTGACGAAGATCTCTTTCATTTTACGGAACGACTCACCATCTGGACTCGTCTCAATTACATCTTCAAGTGTAACGTTCATCCAGTTATCAATTTCAATGAGTAAACCATTAATAGTTTCACCAGACTTTAGCTCAACAAGTAACGGTTGTCCTTTTGAGGCTGTTAAGAGGTAGATTGGAAGCTTGTTTAAGTTAGTAGTCTGTGCGTAGAGCAATGCAAAAAAGAGCAAACAAACTCACCATTTTGGAGGTATTATACAAGAGCTAAACCAGCGCTTTTTAATTGAATTGTAAAGATGGCCTTTTGCCCTTTCGTCGAGTTTATCAACTTTCTTTTCGCGAACTTTCGCGGAAGCTGAAAGCGGTAGGGCCACTGTATTGTTTCCCACCCAGCCCAAGGCTACTGAGCCTCTGTGCTTTGCTCAAGCTTTCTGTTATTCTATTTGTTCAGTCTTCTCTTTGTGAGTTTTAACTTGCTCAGATTATCAAAATGTTTGGTTGGTTTTCATCTTATTGCTGTTCTTTGGAGCAAGTTGTGGCTGGTATCTCCCCGGTCATTGTTTAAGTACCAGCAGTGGAAGCACCACGTACAGTGGCATATCACAGCCAATTATGGTGTCTGGTGAACACCAGCACAGTGGCATTTCATATAAACCGACAAAGATGTAAAGAAAAGATAGGAAATCTACCAAAATTACAACTCAGACAAAAAGGATAAAGGTGAAAAATTCAGGGTTACCCGGATGGGAAGGCCCCCCTCGGTGAGAGTGAGGGGGGGGGGGCGCGAAACGCGTTCAAATGCCCAAATGAGGGCCCCCTTGCCATTTGAATTCAAACCATAACAAATGGAGAACAATAAAAGCAGCAAGTCTTTGCTTTCTTTTTTTTTAGAAAAACATTTTCTATTTGGAGTGCTGAAAGACAAATAAGGAAGGGTCATGTCCAAGCCACAGGCACAGCGTGAGAAACTGCACCGTTCAGGCTCAAAGAGCTACGGTCGTCGTCCAAGCACTGAGACAAAGAACGGTTTCAAGTCCAGTGGCAACGGTAACGGTACTGAGACCGATAAGGAGTCAATTCAACAGGATCGTATGGTCTACTTGATCAAGAACTCCATTGGTGCAGACGTTAACGTGTTGCTCAATTCGGGTTCTCGCTTGACTGGTACACTGGAGAACATTGATACGAAGACTTTAAGTGTTGTCTTGAAGACTGCCCACGAGACAGCCACCGTTAAATACGAGGATGTCATTGATTTTGAGATATTAAGTGTTGATCTTTTCAATAACTCGATAGTGAAGAATTCTGCCAGCTTCAAGACCGATACGGATATCTCCACAAAGGGTAACACCCAGCGTCGTCAAGATATTGAAAAATGGGTTCCTGATAGCTCAGCTTCTATGGGGCTGTCATTAGAGGACATCTCATTAGAAGACGGCAATGGCAAGGGGAAATGGGACCAGTTCCAAACAAATGAGCAAAAATTCGGTATTAAGTCCGAGTTTGATGAACATTTATACACCACAAAGATCAATAAGAATGACCCGGATTACCAAAAGAGACTCAAAGAAGCCGATAGACTGGCAAAGGAGATTGAAAATGGAATCACCGAGAACTCTCATTTGGCAGAGGAACGTGGTATTAAGTTTGATGATAGTGGTATCGATGAAGAGGATAAATATTCAGGTGTTGCTCGTAAACCTTCAACGGCTAAGGGTGATGCTTTGTTTGCATCTTTGATCAATAAAAGTCAAGACAACAAGAACATGTCATTTGAGGTTGAAGAGAAGAGCTCAAAATACGTTCCACCAAGTCAAAGAAGCAGACTCCAAAATATCGATCCCTCAATTATATCTGCAACAAATATCCAGACAAGTAAGAAATCACCATCACCAACCCCACAGCAGCAGCAGCAGCAGCAACCTCCAGCAGTGGTGGAGCCGAAGACAGCAAAGCCTGTTGCCAGCAAACCTGCACTACCTGCTAAACCAGCCCAGGCTGCACAGGATAAAGCCAGGGCATATGAGCAAGTTAAGAAACTTAATGCGATGAATGAGATTAATTCACTAAAAGAGTTCTCTCAGAATTTCAAATTGCCTTCAAAGTTCCCACAAGATTTACTTCCGATAATAACAAAGGACAAAAGCAAACAAGAAGAGATCATCAAGAAATCCGAGGCAACTTCAAAGAAGTCCCCACCAAAAGCTACGAACGCTCCTACTACAAAGTCTGCCGATGGGTCATCATCAGCGATAAAACCTTCTACTCCTGTTGTAACATCTACACCACCATCAACCACCACCGGTGTTAAAAGAGCTGATACCATTAAGAAATTGAATCCTAAAGCTGCAGCATTTACGCCATCCGGGTTTGCAAGTCCCGGTGCCTCTGTTGCAACTCCTCATTTCTCAAAGAACTCTCCAAGATTATCACAGGTTTCATACAGACAGAAGAAGTTTAACCAACCATTCTTTTCACCTGATCGCTTACCAAGTGCTGACAAGAAGAGAGCTCTCGAAGAAGATTTCAACTTCTTCAAAGGCAAACTTAAGGAGCACAAGTCTAATGAAGAGAAATCGAAAACGGAATTCGTCTTGGAGAAGCCATTTATGACTCCACCAACTTGGTCTCGCGATGATCTTGATAGACCATTCAAGAAATTCTTCCCAGATATCGATTTCTCAAAAGTTATGCCAACACCTCTACAACAACAGCACCAACAACAACAACACATCTCACCGTATCAAACAATGCCAATGATGCAGCCACCACAAATGTTCTACAGTGCACCACAATTCCCAACCCCAATGCGTATGTCACCACAATCACCACAACCGGTACTAGCACACTCAGATGGCAATTTCATGCAGCCACAGAGAATGCAGCCGATGTATATTCAACCAGGAATGCCTATGAATGGTCCAGCTCCAATTCAATATCAAAGATACCCACAAGGAGGCTATGGTCATCCTCAAGGTGCTCCAATACCACAGATGATGCCACCTCCAAATAGAATTCAAACTGGCTATAAGAACCATAATTAAGACGCTTCACAAATGGATTATATAAGTTATTTCTGATTTATAAACATTTTGAAGCCTTTGGATATCAAATTAATTTTGTAGATATAGAAGATTTCACGAGGGGTGAAAATAACCCGAACACCACGTGCGTATCTTCAAGGCGCATTTTAAAGAAGGACACGCGACGAACAAAAAGCTTCACCAAGGATGTTTTGATATTGAAAGAACGAGGAAAGGGAGAAGTGAGAATGGTCAAACCTACGAGAGTTAACCCACCTACCGTTACAGCGGGATCATCAAAGTTGAATGCTTTGTCTGAGTTCCAGAAATCAATCACAGTTTCATATAATGCCTACATTAAGTCATTGACACCTCGTTTGAAGCTTGTTGATATATTCCTTGTTTTCCTTGTCCTTGTGGCACTTGTCCAGTTCGTCTTTGCCATTTTAGTTGGTAACTTCCCATTCAATGCTTTCCTTGGAGGATTTATTAGTACCGTTGGTCAATTTGTACTTACAGTGTCACTAAGATTACAAACTTCTAAACAGAACAAAGACGTTTTCGGAACAGTTTCACCAGAGAGAGCAATTGGTGATTTTATCTTTGCATCTCTTGTCCTCCATTTCATTGTTTACCACTTCATCAATTAAAGCCAAAAGGGGAAATCAAAACAAAAAATACAGAAGAGGCACTACACAACCATTTGATATGGGCTACTATACCTCATCGCTCAATTAACGAATAGAATGTTTATGATACAATGTAGTTTTATAGAAAAGCTAAGAGAAGACAACCATATATTTTATAACATTGAAATAAAGAAAACAGATAGAAAAAGACAATTAAAAAAAGCAGCCAAAAAGCAAAAGGTGTGTGTTTGTGTTGGTTGAACAGGAATGGTGTAGAAAAGGAGCTGAAATATAGAACCACAGTGTATACATCAAATGATTCAATGCACATTTTTATATATATCTGGCTTTTAAAGTGGAGAGGTGGTAAGATGGTGACAAAAGCAGAAAGGATTGGGACATAAGCTTTCAAGCAATGACACAACAACCACCGGACTCTTTTGGAGTAGAGTCTGCAGTGGCGTTCTGCTTTCTAGCCTGGGAGGTAGCAGCCTGAGTAGTTTCATTACCATGTTGAGAAGCAGCACCGGCCTGAGTATTAGTAGTTTTAGCATCGAAGTTTGCGCTCTGAGCACCTGCAACACTGTTTTGGCGAAGTTGGCTATTCTGATATTCACTACCTTGAGCAGTCGAGCTGGAGACACCAAGGTCCATGGACTCATTCTTAGCTCTGATCTTTCTCACCAAATCGTGGAATGCCTGGTCAACGTTGATACCCTGCTTAGCACTTGTCTCGAGGAACTCACAGTTGAATTGTTTAGCGAGTTTTTCACCTTCTTCGAAGCTTACAGCTCTCTCTTCAGCCAAATCGGATTTGTTACCAACAAGTAAGATAGGAACAGAGTCGGTGTCCTTAACACGGAGGATTTGTTGATAGAAAGTAGATAATTCATTGAATGATTCACGTTCAGTTACTGAGTAAACTAAAAGGAAACCCTCACCGGTACGCATGTATTGTTCTCTCATGGCACTGTACTCCTCCTGACCAGCAGTGTCGAGGATATCGAGTAAAGAGACTTCATCGTCGATGGCAACTTGTTTTCTGTAAGAATCTTCAATGGTTGGATCATATTCATCAACAAAATGAGATTGAATGAACTGAATTGTCAAGGCAGATTTACCTACACCACCACCACCGACAACGACCAGCTTGTATTCCTTAACTGTGTGACTCTATGGCATTGGTTAGTACTCAGGAAAATGAAAAAATTCAAACGGGAATGTGTACCTCTTCGGCCAAGTTTGTATGTGGTGTGTATGTGTGTGCAATCAGGTCATAATGCCCAACCCCGCTAGCAGCGAGCTTCCATGGCTATAAGGAAGACAATGAGCCACCCAAATAGCAGTTATCGTACTCCCAGTACAGTGAAGCCATTGGAAATGAAGATGAGATAAGAACTGGGCCGGGGTTACAACCAAGAAAAAAAGAGCCAGGAAGCCCACTAGCTCAACACATAATGAGGCGAACGGCTTGGCTGGAAGGAATCCCGTTTTCTGAAACCATTGGCAATGGGAGGAGACTTACGTTAGACATTTTTGATATTGGTTGATGAATGAAATGAGCGTTGTCTAATTACAAAGGAAAAATCACCAAAAAAAGTGTAAATAGCAGCTTGTAACTTCGGAAAAAGGCCAAACGGTTAAGATAAACCGGTCAAAATTTCGAGAGCGCAGCTGGCCTCGGGGGCTCGCAGCTTTAAAAAAACGGTATAAATGTCCGCGCCAAAACGAGAGAAAATTGGCCCAATGCGGTATCTCTGAAAGAGATTTATAGGCGATTAAACGAGATTACGTAAGATGAGAAGAGAGGCCGAGCCTAGACAGTCAAAGGAGTTTCCTGAATGTTTATAAAGCACTGAGAGTTGGTGTTATTCCCACTGAAAAACTGACAAAAAAATTAAAGATGCAGAAAAGCAAAAAAAAATGCTTCCACTGAGATTCGAACTCAGGATCGCCACATTACTAGTGTGGCGCCTTACCAACTTGGCCATAGAAGCTTTAACGATAACCAAAAAACTGAAAATCGTGGTAGCGATGTGACACAAAAATGGCGCGAAAAATACCGGTACGGCCACCTCTTTGCATCTCCACAATGATCGAAGATTTCGTCTGGACGATTTCCCCCCGGGGTGTCAGCATTACTAATTTTTCTTCTTCTTTTGATCTGAATAACATCACTGCTTTTTCAAGTATTAATTTATCAAACTCTAGAAAATGGCTGTTAAAGGTTTAGGTGAAATCGACCAGCAATATGATGGTTCTAATTTGAAAGTGGCCATTATCCATGCCCGTTGGAACTCCACAATCATTAGAGCCCTTGTCGATGGTGCTATAAAGAGAATGCTTGAGTTGGGTGTCAAGGAGGAAAACATTTACGTTGAGACAGTCCCAGGTTCCTTTGAGTTGCCATTTGCTACAAAGCAAATTGTTTCTAAATTGGAGAAGACAAAGGGTATTAAATTGGACGCTGTTATCCCAATTGGTGTTCTCATAAAGGGTTCAACAATGCATTTCGAATACATTTGTGACTCCACTACACATGCTCTTATGAGATTGAACGAGACACTTAGTATCCCTGTTATCTTCGGTGTTTTGACCGTTTTGACAGAGGAACAAGCCGAGGTTAGAGCTGGATTGAAGCCAGGTATGCATAACCACGGTGAGGATTGGGGTGCTGCTGCTGTTGAGATGGCTACGAAATTTGTTAACTTCTAATATGAATGATTAATATATATGTACTCTAGAAACATAACGTAGATTTACTCTTCGTCTTCCTCTTCATCGTCACTTGCAAGTTCGATATCTGGGACTTCGAAGTCACTACCTTCACCCTCATCACTCTCATCAATCTTGACTTCAACATCTCCAGAAGCTGATGGTGCTTCTGTGATTTTAATGCGTTTGGAAGGGGTATCTTCCTCATCTTCTGCGTCATCCAAAGATCTAGTCTTATTGGCAGAATCATCTGGGACGTCAGCCACTGGAGTAACAGTTTCAACTGAAGATGGGAAAGACAATGTGTTTTGTTTGATCTCCTCATTAGTCTTGAAGATAGGTTTCTTATCGTCTGGAATAGTGACCTGAGATCTCTTAATCTCCTCGGCAAAAGCTTCTTTAGTTTCTTCTCTTGCCTTTTCCTCAGCAACTTGAGCATCAGCTTCTGCATCGACGACATCTTCATCAACGTCCTCTTCAATCTCTTCAATCTCTTCAACCTCAGCATAATCTCTAGGCTTATATTTGACATCTAACACCGGGAATCTTGGGTTGGTCAATAATGAAAGCTTCTCATTATATGGCAAGAGGTTCTTAACAATTGGTAAGACAGAATATGTCTCACCATTACCAGGGTAAAGAACCAAAGCTTCAAGGAGTCTAACAACTTCACTGGAGACAACACCATTCAAGGATTCTTGTCTAACACCAGTGGAGATAATGTATCTCATGACCTTGATACGATATGTGGGAGACAAGGCTGGAACCTTCTTGATAATAACCTCAAAGAAAGCAGAAATGACAGAGACAGTGGATCTTGGTGGATCAAGTTCAAACAATTCTGCGTGCGAGAGCAAGTCGGATAATGGAGTAGAATCCTTACCCTTCTTCTTATTCTTCTTGTTTCCATTACCTTGTTGTGGCTGGTTTGTCTTTTGTTCAGATTGTTTCTCTGTAAGACTATCCATTGGTGTTCTCTTCTGCAAGAACAAGATAGAGACGTCCACAAGTTTGTTGATCAACTCAAACTCAGTCAAACCTTCAAACAGCTTAAGAACCTCAGTTGTAGTAGTAATAACACTAAGAAGCTCAGACTCAATAGCCATGGTAGCCTCAGCATCAACTCTAACCAATTTCTTTCCTGAGCCAGATTTGACTGGAACGACAACTTCCAAACTGGAAAGAATAGAAGAGAGGTGTGGCAAAACAAGCTTCTTATAGAACTTAGTAACTTGCAAGATCAAACCAGAACCAATTGCCTGTGTCTTAACCATATCATTTAAGATGATCTTCTTCAGATCGAGATCTCTTCTTAGATCACCCTTGAAAGGAATGTAGTTTGGAGAGATTCCCAACAACAAGTTTGCAACTTGGATAACCAAACCAAGAGGGATACGGATTGGGAAAGGAGTAGCAGATGTGACAAAAGCAGTCAACAACTGTACAAGGGTGTTGAGTCTCTGGGAAATGGAAACAACACTGATAGGATCAGAGAGATCTACCTTCAAGAATGGGAAAATGTAATCTTTTGTCTCGTGATCTGGGAGTTGCTTAATGATATCCATAGTATCCCTCTCACTCTTCAAATCAATGAAGTTATCATAGATCAAAACAGTGGAACGAATCTCATCAATGATCTTGAGAGTTTTGGCCCTCCATTGATCATCTGGGAGAGGTTGGTTACCAGCGTTGGAGGCACCACTATTGGTTGGCTTTATAAGGTTTAAGTATGCATATGACTTGCAGACATCTTTCTGGAGACCACTGCTTAAACTGCCAAAGTTGTCTACAATGATCTTTTGAAGCTTTGCCTCGAACTTCTTAGAGAATGGCTTGAAAGTTGTTGAGTGCTTCAAGAGGATCTTTTGTAAAATTGGAAGAATGGTAACAATGTCCCTATCCAAGTTATCAAGGAGGGAGGAGATGATGTTAGGGAGCTGTGGTGTAAGAATTTCTCTGGTTAGGACTGGCTTACCTCTGATTCCGGAGATGATGGCCTCCAAACAAAGTACAGAGTTTTTCAGGTTAATGGAAACAGTGTTGGAATCGTTAACGATCTTGAGCAAGCTGACGATGAACATAGAGCCGGCATTGGTCAATACAACTGGATTTTGAGCAAGAACCTGGATGACGTGAGATCCGTACCACTTCTTATAGTCATCACGGGCATTCAACAAATTATTGATACGAGATGTCAATATGTTGAGGTCGGCTTTTGAAGCATTTGAGACTGCACCCTGAGCAAGATACAGAGACTTCAACACATACTGCAAATTACTTGGGCGTGGAGACTCCAAGAGTGAGAGAATCACTGGAAGTGGGATCTCAGCAGAAACCATTTTGCTTCTTTCTTTGTTGTTAACTGAGAGACTGATTGATGAGAGAAGGCTTCAGCTCATCGCTTGAAAAATTGTTATAGCGCACCGAAGTTGTCATGGCAACGACTTTTTTGTCGCGAGCTCCGAGCACCGAGCACTGCGGATGGCGCAGGAAGAAAGCTATTTGTCAGTGAAACCCGTCTTTCATATTCTGTTTGCTTTTCGAAGGGTAATCCTCAAATAACTCAGTTTGAAATGACCGGTGGGGAGACCAAGAAGCCGGAGTTTGGGCCATCAGGCCGTAAAATCATTTACGATGAGGATGGGAAACCGTAAGTATTCATGATCGAGATGACACATTCAATTGATCTTTGTGCTAACTATCTGATTAAGATGTCGCTCATGTAACACCTTATTGGACTTTAAGTCAGCTATGGGAGGTGGGTCTGGTCAATCGTCACATAAGAAATCATCGGCTGGTGGTATGGGTGCCTTTGCAGGTATGGCAGGTATGGCAGCAGGTGCAAGTGGCGCATCTAAGAGTCAAACCCCAGAGGGTTACAATAAGGATTGTCCACCTGATGTTGAGGTTTTAGGACGCTCATCATGGACTCTTCTTCATACCATGGCTGCTAAGTACCCAGAGAAACCTTCGGAGGATACACAGAAGGAAATGTCATCATTCATTAGCCTCTTTGCCAAGTTCTATCCATGTTGGTTCTGTGCTAAGGATTTCCAAGAACACATTGAAAAGAGTAAACCAAAAGTCCAGACACAAGAAGAGTTTGGTAAATGGTTATGTGATGCACATAATGAAGTCAACAAGAAGCTTGGAAAGAAGGAGTTTGACTGTAATTTATGGAAGCAGAGATGGAAAGACGGTTGGGGTGATGATAAATGTTAAAGTAACTACTATAAATAGGCACAATGATACCATAATAACATGTAAATAGGGAAAATTGATAATATATGTAACTCATCTAAATAATGATAGGTTCAACGGAACACTAGTGCCTCTTCCACTTGGGTACAGCTTCTGTTTACCACCAAATCCTCTAGGCTTTGGTAAGTCATTTTGATTAACAAATCTGAATCTGGAATCATCAATCTCAATCTTTTGCCCTGATGATCCACTACCCGTTGTGATAGTATATGTAGACGCGTCAATCTTCGCAGCCGAGGAAGTAGACCCAGGAGGTGGCAGTGATGATGATTGCTCCACAGCACCAGGACGTGAAAAGAGACGTTGTTTGAAGTTATTGGACCCACCAGAAGGTGGAGGTGGAGGAGCTGCCTTTGTTGATGGTGCTGGAGACGGAGTAGAAGGTGCAGATGTTCTTGGAAGAGAAGGTGCACTAGCAGCTGGTGGGGCTGGTGGTGTGTGGGAGTACTGTTGAGTCTGCGCAGGTGGTGCCGGTACAGAAGGTGGTGGTGGAGCACTCATTGACGGTAGACTTGGAGGTGGAGGAGCAGATGATTGTGGTAAAGCTGGTGGCATAGGTGGGGCTGGAGGAGCTGGAGGAGCAGATGGAGCTGCCATCATTGGTATGGCTGGCGCAGTCATCCTTGGAGGAGCTGGAGCAGATGGAACAGCTGGCGGTGCTGGTGGAGCTGAAGATGTTGGGGCAGCATCACGAGCAGAAGCAGCTCCATCGGTACTGTCAACCACAAATCTATCATCTCTTTTCTTATTAATCTCAGCAAGGAATGCGAGTGGACCACCAGCAGGTGCCGAAGGCGTTACTGATTTAGTAGGTGCAGGTGCACTGGATGTAGGCATGGCTGGCATTGGTGGAGGTGGAGGCGCAGGTGCACTCATTGATGGAAGTGGTGGAGCAGGAGGAGCAGATGGAACAGATGGAACAGAAGGTGCAGAGTTCGTTGGTAATGGAGGTGGTGGTGGAGCACTTGTTGAAGGTAATGGTGGAGCTACCATTGAAGGGGGAGCCGGTGCCTTTGTTTGTGCGAGGGATGGTGGTGGAGGTGCAATTGGTGTCGCCGCAGGTTTCTTATTAGCAAATCTGGCCGATAAGGCATCTGCCAGTGGGTTTCCTGTTGGTGCCGGTGGTGTTGGTGCAGATGGGATCGAAGGAGCTTTTGTAGGAGCTTTTGTTGTTGACTCTGGTGCTGCATCTGCTGCGGAGAAGTTTGAGGGCACTGAATCAACAACATGTGAATCATTTCTCTTCTTCTGAATATCGGCGAGGAAGGCGAGACCTCCAGCTGGTGGCCCGGATGGTTTTGATTTGGTCTGAGACGGAGCACTAATTGAAGGCATTGGAGGTGGAGGTGGTGGACTGCTCATTGAAGGCAAAGGTGGTGCAGGTGGGGGAGCAGATGGACCACCTGAAGATGCCACTGAAGGTGGTTTAGGAGCAGACGAAGTAGGAAGAGGTGGAGCTGGAGGTGCTGCCATAGAAGGTAAAGGAGGTGGTGGTGGAGCACTTGTGGAAGGGAGAGGTGGTGGAGCTGGGGCACTTGTTGCAGGGAGAGGAGGTGGAGCTGGTGCACTTGTTGCAGGGAGAGGAGGTGGAGCTGGGGCACTTGTTGTAGGAATAGATGGGATTGCTGGAGCAATCATTGAAGGCATTGCAGGAGGCGTTGGTGCACTAGTTGATGGAACCTTACGTTGTGGTCTCGATGAAGGCATCTGAGGCGGAGCACCAGTTGGGAGAGGAGGGGCAGCACCAGGAATTGGGGGAGCATTACCAGTAAAGCTGCGACCACTTGACACAGAGTTAATAGAGGAGTTGGACTTGTTTCTTACATGCGAACTTTTATTTGGAATGACTGGAGGTACCTTGAGTGTATTGGATTGTGGAATCGGTGGTGCTGACATTGAAGGGATAGGTGGTGCACCCGATGGAGGAATTGATGGTGCTCCAGACGCAATGCTCTTTTTAGGCCTCGAAATTGGCATCTGTGGAGCTGATGGGATAGAAGGAGCTGATGGTGCACCGTGGTGTTTCAGTTTTGGCATCCCTCCAGCAAAGATATCACCAAGTTGTGGCACAGCTGGAGCAGAGGGAACAGCCGGAGCAGAGGTAGATGGGGAGGAAGTTGGATGGAAACTTGGAACAGCCGGAGCACCTGAGGACATAGACGACGACCCTGATACCACACTGCCAGATACTTGTGGCTTGGAACGATCATTTGTCACGGCTTTCTTGAGTGCCATACCCTTTCTGATGTCACCCAAGAGAGCATTACGACCTCCGGCTGCGGCTGGTGGGCCACCCATTGGTGGTGGTGGAGGAGCTGGTGGTGGTGGAGCTCCCATTCTAAATGTTGGAAAAAGTGGAAACTCAAGTGGTAACTACGGTGTTTGTTCTACCTTGAGCAGTGTCACTGTTCTTTCATTAAAACGTTTGGACTCCTCCACTAACTTCGGTAGCCATTGAAACCGCGATTACACTTTCTGTTGCGCCGACCAGAAACGATCAGGTACGGCCACTAATTCCCGTTACCGGGGAAACCATTACATTTAATTTGGCGAGAAGAGGAAACGCGAAAGTCCAAAAACGTAAACAAACCAAGAAAACAAAAACAGCCTTTTCAGCACGACCTTTGGTGTTCTCAAGCGTTTTTGTTGCTCGAAGAACACTGTGGACAGAACAGGATGTCTACTGAAGAACCGGACTACTCACAGCTTCCTTTAGAGGAGCGTCTAGTCCACAAGGTAAGTACCTAAGATCCTCGCCTATCTGTTTGTGGTGCGGGGGTTTCATTCCGAGTGTTCAGCAGGAAGCTCAAAGACTAACAATTAAATTCTAAATAGGTCTGGAAAGCGCGTCTGGAGGCCTACCAAGAGATCACATCGCAATTCCAGAAGAGTCCTAACGAGCAGGACCCTGTATTTAAGCCATTCCTCACAAATCCAGATCTGTTCAAGAAGATTGTCACAGACACCAATGTCGTGGCACAGGAGACAGGTATCGCTGCACTCTGTGCGTTCTTGGAGTATGGTGGCACAGCAGCGTGTACGAGATTGAGATCGCATGTTGTTCCAGGATTGTGCGAGAAGGGTCTTTCATCTGCTAGAGCAGGAACAAAGCAGAAAACCACCGATGCGTTGATGTGGCTCATTGAACTTGATACCCCAGAACCAACAATCGAGCTTATGCTCCCATCATTGACTGCTAAGCTGCCAAAGCTCGTCTCAGGTACAGTCAAGGCGTTGTGTGAGATCTATGCTAACTTTGGTGCACAGACTGTGAGCCCAAAGCTTGTATTACCAGCTTTGCCAAAGTTGTTTTCCCACGCTGATAGAACTGTTAGAGCAGAGACATCGAACTTAACTGTGGAGCTACATAAGTGGATGGGTCCTGCCTTGGAGCAAATCCTGTTTGCCGATTTGAAGCCGGTTCAACAGAAGGACCTCTTGGCTGCCTTCGAGAAGGTTAAGGATGAGAAACCTACCCAAAAGAGATACCTAAAGTCACAGCGTGAAGCTGCTGAGGCAAATGCAGAACAGGCAGGCTCTGGTAGTAGTGCCAGTGTGGATGATAGTGATGTTATCATGGGTGATGGAGACGAGGCGGTGCCTATTGATCCATACGATATGGTTGATCCAGTTAACATCTTGGGTAAACTCCCTTCTGATTTGACAACCAGAGTTTCTTCTACCAAGTGGAAAGAGAGAGTCGAGGTCCTCACAGAGACACACAAGGGAATGAATGCTATGAAGTACGCTGATGATGATTACCTTGACCTTGTTAGAATATTGGCAAAGTGTCAAAAGGATGCAAACATTCAGGTGGTTTCATTGGCGGCCAATTGTATTGAGCTCATGGCCAAGGGATTGAGACAGAGATTCCATAAATACTACCAGATTGTTCTCAATCCATTACTTGAGAGATGCAAGGAGAAGAAGCCAAGTGTTTTAGATGCTCTAAGTGGGGCCTTGGATGCCGTTTTTGAGAGCACATCTCTTTCTGATGTCTTGCAAGAGACACTGGAGGCCATGAAGCATAAAACCCCACAGGTCAGACTGGCCTCTTCACAGTATTTAATTAGATGTTTGAAGAATACAACAACGCCTCCCTCAAAGCCTGAGATTGATGAGATTATGACAGTCGCAAAGAAGTTGGTTGGCGACACTTTGCCAGATGTTAGAACTTCTGGTTTTGAAGTTGTTGGTACATTGATGAAGATTACCGGTGAGAGGGAGCTCAATGCCTCATTAGACGGTATTGACGACTTGAAGAGGAAGAAGATCAATGAATTTTTCGAGAAGGCCGAAGTTAAAGCGAAGGTATCTGCTGCAAAGCCAAGATCTGCGACAAGAGCACCGCCTTCCACAGCTGCTACTACTTCATCTATTACAAAGACTCCAAAGGCTGGTGTACCAAGCTCTATAAAGCGTACGTCTAAGATTTCCAGCGGATTACCTTCCACTACAGCACTCAAGAAAAAGCCTGCAATGGGAACTTCATCAATCCCATCCAAGAGAGGTCCAACTTCTCCATTAAAAAGTGAGACTGGCTCATCACGGATTGGTGTGCTAGGTAATCGTGGATTAACTGCAAGATCTCTTCAGTCGACTTCTATTTCTAGCAGTAATGCACTTCTGACCAGGGACGTTGGCATGACTGATGCTGATAAGTCAGAATTAGAACAGCTAAGAAAGGAGAAGCTCACTTGGGCACAAGAGAAGGAGAAGCTCAACTGGCAAGTTCAAGAGTCAAATACTGAGTCCGCCAGACTAATGAAGGAAATGCAGACAATGACAAGTAAAATTGACAGATTGAGCGATCAGCACACAAATGACGTTATGACCATCAAATCTAAGGAGACACAGCTTCAAAGGGCGCAGTCGGATCTCGAGATCGCACGCCTCAAAATCTCACAGCTGGAGAACGAGATTGAGTTGATACAGAAACAGAAGAGCTCAGGCCTAAGCATGCTCAGCTCTACAAGTTCCACGATACCTTCCTTATCATCGTCATCCGTGCTGGAAGGCGCGGATCGTTTCAGGACGTCTACATACACCCCGCTACAAGAGTCAAATGGCTCTGTGAGGGGCAGTAAAATGTTCAGTCCAGTCGAAGGGCTCGACAAAGGAGTCGGATCCTTATCTATAGACTCAGAGAAGGAGAACGGTAGCTCCAGAATTATGCTTGATACGAATGATGAGAGCTGGCGTCGCGCTGCAGAGGTGACGTCTCAGCTCAAAGCTCGTATCGAGAAGATGAAGGCTAAATCTAGGAACTCTGCATACCGTGGGGTATGAAACACATAAACAGTATAATTGGAGGTTCTCTGTAGAGGCATCACACGACAATTCAATTGCCATGAATAGGCAAAAACGTGCTCGAAATTAACCTGTGGCGTATTGCGTATTGTGCAGGTTGCTGCCGACTGCCGCGGGTGTACGGTTCTGGCTGCTTTTTTCTTTTTTTTGCTTCATTAGGAAGGTCGATTAAAATTTAGAGAAATGTACTAGAGACCCTTTTTTCTCCTTTCTCCCTTTTTCTCAATTCTCTTTGAAACAGACTCAAAACTCACTCGTTAATAAAGACACAATGCAGATCCAACAAGTCGTCGCTTCTTACCTCGCCTCCTCTAACCTCTTTGGTTACAAGTCTGAGTCAACTGAGGTTGCTGCCTCCTCTGAGCAGCCAGAGTTTGCCTACGTTGACACTGACATGAACGTCTACAAGAAGAACCAGTCCAACGACACCTCTTCTAACGCTGCTGCCGGTGCCTTCGTCGCTGGTAACACCGGTGCCTTCGCCGTTGCTGCCGGTATTGCTGCTTTCTTGTTGTAAAGACATTCTCTCTACATTGCAGCTTGGGGTTCTTTTCTTTAACATAACGGTCTTTATTTTTGTATGCATTTTTTGATCTTTTGGCATTTATTTCTCTTTTAACTTTAGGAGCTCCGGTTATATACTGGAATTACCTCTCTGGTGTTATAAACGTATTAATCATGGTTTCTTTTATCTATAATGTAGTGTCCCGGCACGCCGAGAACGTCTCGGATTTTGATTTATAGAGAGACAGAGTACACCACCACAATCTTGCTATACAAACTAAGGACGGTGACTTGCTAGTTCGTCTGAGGATAAACAGACCTGGTGCTATCTCTTCAGTATAGCACCTGGGAGCTCCCTTCTAGCGTGTCGCGCGACCGTAATTTCAAAACGCTCCTAGAGATTTTTCACTTTGATAAAATCATCTCTTCAGAGAGTTCAATACACAACGAGTTTTGAGCTTTTCCCTTTGATAGCAGGTCAACATGACAAGCGGTACAGCAGAGACACACGAGCAGCTGCTTGAGCGTATAGCAAAGCTTGAAGCCGAGATTAAAGACCTCAAAGCCGTGTCTCTCTTTTCAGATATCCAGCCGGTGATCGAGGAGAAACCTGATAAGTTCCGTAAGGTGGAGATTGGCACAGTTGGTCTAAGCTATCGTGTCCGTTGGCAGAAGCCTCAGGTCTTGAAAGAGCTTTGGCAAAGAGTTGCCCAGGATCTGAGACAAGACGAAGACGGCATTCAGCTTCTAGACCCAATGAGAGGAACAGTATTAAGAGGCGACGAAGATATAAAGGAATTCGTTCAAGATAACAACGTGATACGCTTGGAGTTCCAATTTGCCAAGAAAGCACATTCTTGTGAACATGGACATAACCACACCGATGATGATGATGATGACGATGATGACTTCTCCGATGATGACTGGGACAACGGGTGCTCCTGTAGCCACCACTGAATACTCTAATATATAAACACGATATAAACCACAGCTTACCTCTTAGCTTCTTTAGCACTAATATTACTCTAAAACCAAGTAAATTAAATAGTTCAGTCAGCAAGAGAGACAGAGATCTGCCATTTCAACGGGCAAGTCGCTGATCTCAGAGCGAAATTTGAAAAGACCAAAAAATGCCCCCCTCCAAAAAGCCAGTCAACAAAGGGGAAAAGGACAATCAGAAAGGAAGAAACCAAAAGAATCAAACACAATGTCTGACATGTCACTCCGTCCACGATCTCAACGTCTCAGCGCACGTGCGACGAGACTCGCTGCTGCTCGCTCACAGCAACAACGCTCAACGGAGGTTTATCCGGGGCTCAACGATATCACTGACACGTTTGAAGCCTTCCCTGCTGAGATTTCTCGTTATTTCACATTATACAAAGAGATTGACGCCAAATTCGTGTCAACCTTACCTGTCTTGCTCGACATCATTGCAAAGTTTAGAACAACACAGTCCCAGAGCAAGCGATTGTCGCTATTGACTAATATGACGTCTTTACTCGATGATATTTTACCCTGTCTTGAGGAAAAAATGCACGTTGCCAGCATCGCAGCTGATAGAACTGCTTATTTCATGGGCAAAGTGAACGATGACTACGAGTTTATCCAGAAGCATGAAATCCCCGAGACTATTAGATTTGGTCAGCATAACCATCCAGCTATTATCCATGATACCAAGATCCCAGATAACAAGTCTGCCCAGACACAGAGAAGTGAAAGCAGAAGAGAGGCATTGGCAGCTAAGAAAGCTGCCCACGAATCGAATGAGGACGACGGCACACCTGCTCCTACAACTTCCGGAAGAGGAAAAGGCAGACCAAGAGCCGAGAAGGAAGGAACACCTGCTTCATCAGCGTCGGCCAACGGCGCAGCAGCTAAGAAACGTAAGACAAACAACGGTGGTGCTGCCGGTACTTCGAACGGTAATGGAAACCCGTTACACCAATCAGCCATTGCCCAGCAGCAAGCCCAGCAGCAACACCAGCAACATCAACAGCACCTCCAACAGCAGCAGCAGCAACAGCTTCACCAGCAGCACTTGCAGCACTTACAGCAGCAGCAAAACTTCCCAAACAACATGGCCAATGGGCCAACTGCACATGCTCAGCTCTTGGGTAATTTCACAGCGCAGGCGTCTGTTAGTGTTAAAGAGGAGTCTACTCCTCGCCCAGACACACCTTCGGGATCTAAGAGAGCACGCACATCTACAAAGAAGAAACAGGAGCAGCAGCAGCAACAGGCCCTTCACGAGAAAGAAGAGGGACTTTATAGAGATGAAGAGGGTCTTTTACGTAACTCTATGGGCGAGATGGTGTACTGTTACTGTAACCAAGTTTCATATGGTGAGATGGTTGGATGTGATGATAATGACTGTAAGAGGGAATGGTTCCACTTACCATGTACAGGCTTAACTACGCTACCAAGAGGTAAGTGGTACTGTGACGAGTGCAAACAAAAGAGAAGTAAGAAGTAAGTTTTTTCTGTTTCATTGTTAGTGTCTTTCTTTGGCTTATTTATAAGAATAGTTCGGATGCTTGCTTCCGCTTTTGTGTACAATATAAAAGAAAACCAGCCAATCATTTGGTTTTATAGTTCGGGAATTCCTCTGTATGTTTAAACAGTAAGCTTGCATTTGGTATTCATATCTCAGACAAGCTTTGAAAGAAATGGTGCCTTACGGGTTTCTGATTGGTCTCTCCCTCTTGCCATTAGTACTGACCAATATATGGGATGATTCTTTTAAGGAGCAGCTTCTTGATGAATACGTCGAGACATGGGCCCACGGTGTCTTGAAACCAGAGAAATACATGCTACAACTGAACGATGAGGTAGTTTATATTGATGAAACTGATGAACCACATTATGATGATGTTTTGCATGGGTTCTCCACGGAAACCAATGAAGAGGATTCTCTTTATGAGAGAGGTGATATCTTTGAGACAGATGAGCATGAATTTGAAGATTATTACGCAACTAAGACTTCTTGTTTAGATGAACCTAAAGCTACACCACTGGTATCACCGTTCTTTGATGGGATCCCCAAAGGCCCACAAGATCTTCATATTCCGAGTTTGAAGACTAAAATTGGGCTACCACCGTCATTAGAGCACTTGGATCATTCATCTGTGCTGTACTTGGAACTGTTAGAAGAAATTGGCATGGAGAATGTGCAAAAGGGTGCTTGGGGGATCAGTTATTCCTTTTATGAGCCAGAGGGAGGCTGTAAATCACCACAAAAAATCCAAGATGATATCTCCAGGTTAAGTGACTTTGAATTGATAAGAATCTATGACACAGACTGTGAAGGCGTTTTAAATGTCATGAAACTGTTAAGGCCTCATCAAAAGGTATTTGTAGGGATCTATTATCTAGATAGAATTGACATATCTATTGAGATAATCTCCCAAGCTGTTCACATCAATGGTGGAGACTGGTCTAAAGTTCATACTGTTTCTATTGGGAACGAATTGGTGAATTTTGGACGAGCTAGTATACTGGAAGTTGCTGCTCTGGTTGAACATGCTAAAGCTATATTGCAGAGTAAAGAATATAAAGGTTATGTGGTGACTACAGATACACTCGTTGCAATGTTAAATCATAAAGAGTTATGCCATATTGGTGATTACGTAAGTGTCAACTCTCACCCCTATTGGGATGGTAATGTTAAACCTGAAGATGCTGGTCCATGGTTAGTACAACAAATGGAGATGTTGAGACAAGTCTGTGGTGCTACTACACCGTTAGTCTTGAGTGAGACGGGCTGGCCTACAAAGGGACTGGTATTTGGAGAGAAAGGCGTTCCATCAAAGGCGAATCAGCTATTAGCACTAAAATCAATTGTGGATGCAATTGGGTTCAATACGATATTATTCACATCGTTTAACGATTACTGGAAAGCAGATGGATCCCATGGTGTTGAGAAGTTTTGGGGCATTTTAGATCCTTAAATCCATATATTCATACGACTTATACGTAGTATAACTAGAACTGGGCTAGAACTGAGCCAATAGACATTTAAGGATTAATTGTTCATGAAGAGGATGGAAGCCCTGGTTCTGGCCCTACCGACAGTTTTGAGCCCCTGAAAAGTTTTCGCGATTTGCCCTGTGTCGCCTGTGGGAATTTTTTTTTCACTTCAACCTTGCCTCTTCTTTCACCCAAAGCTCTTTTAAAGCTCCTTATGAACCTTCCAAGTTTTAAACTACATGATGAAATCTCGCGTTTCTGCTTACAATTCTCCCCTGGTTGATGGAGCTTTTAGTTCTTCCTAGGAGTGGCGACAACTTGTTGTTGTCCGGGTCTTGTTGGAGACGGTGTTCAGCGCAAACCTTTTCTTGTTACATTTTTTAACATGGACGCCTGCAATGAGAAGTTCTGACCCCTCCCTTTCCTATTTATATATTGCTCTCATCTGTGATGTTTGTATGGATAGAAATCGGAAAAACTTGGAATTGGTTCATCTCTATATAGAACTCTGTCAATACATGGGTGACATATAACCCCTACACAACAAACACGTAGAAAGTAGTATATGGTGATATTAAAATGTAAGGTAACGTGCGTACCCGTTTCCTAAAAAGAGTGAATGTGTCTATTTATTTCTCCTTGTTTTGTGACTTTAACTCAGCGACATCAATCTCGGCAAGTAACACTGAGGCTCTCACCAGCTGAATGACGTTTGTGGTCTGCTTGAATAAGTAGAATGGCAAACTGACGACAGCGACAATACCCGCAAGGGAATACTGGACACCGAAGAGTGTCAATGTGGCCAATGGGAAGTAGTATAAATACAGTGCCACGTAGAACAGCTCATTGAAGAAACACATGGTGAACAGAACTTTTCTATCGGTGTAGTAGAGGTTCAACAGCCATGATGACTCCTTGTCCACGCTTTTGTGAGACTTACCACCTGTCTGTAACGTAGCATACATGTGCATGTAGTGAGATGCCAAGTCTAAAGATACCAACAGCTGGAAGATGATGGTGTAGTCCGGATAAAGGACACAGAGGAAGCAGATAAGAGAAGACGTTGTACAACGGTCAGTGACCATATCTAAGACTGCTCCGAACTGTGAGGTCTGCTTGTAGTAGCGGGCAGCGTGTCCATCAAGGGCATCCAACAGACACGAGACCGAGTAGGATATAATACAGTACATCGGATGACTTCTCATCACAAAGAAGGAGAAGATAGCCGTGACGACTCTCAAGTAGCCAATGTGGTTAGGCACATAGTTGAAGATTGTGGAGGTTGTCGGTTGGGTAGAGCTCATCTCAAACGTCAGAAGGTAGTGGGGACTGATCCTGGGGGTTTGAAGTATTCCACTCTTTGACGTATACAAAGGCAGCGTGGAACTGGACATTTCTTTGCGATGGCGCTCGCGCGCTCGCGGGCCCTCGGCTTGGAAAGATTACGTAATCTACATCAAAACATTCGCTTTAGGAAATATCATTGATCATAAATATACAATACTTTTAGCTTCATTTTGTGTTCAGCTTCATTTTCAGCTGGTTGTTTTCCTCAATGACCTCCTCGACCAATTTAGTCAGCTTGTCGATCTTATCGTAGATTGGATACAACTCCCAGCCGACACCTGCTTCGACACCTGATTCGATAGGAGGAGCAACACGTTTAATTTTTGAGAACCATTCTTTGGAGACACTGAAGTTTGGATCAGCTCTCTCTGCTGCGATCTGTGCACGCATATCGTCGTTGCTACGGTCAACGGTGATATCCGTACCGTCTTGAGCGAATATTCCCTCGAAGGAGTCCTCGTAGCCATCAGTCAAATCCCACTCTCTGTCTATTTCATTAGCATCGTCACTAAGTTTGCGAACACGGTTGAATTGCACTCTTCTAGCGTCTCTTGTTTCTTTAATGGCAATGTAGCACAGGAAAGGAGAGTAAATGAAGAGCATAACACGGTATGAGATTGCGTGGAAAGACTTGTGCGACATAAAGAAAGACAGTGGAGAAATGAGTAACTCAATGATGTTCAAAGGTGGAACGAAGACACAGGAGTCAGGGGCACGAATGTATTTCAGTGTCTTTGCAGCAACGAGTGCCATGTACTCATCGGTTGCGTTATCATAAATCTTTTGATAGGCCGATGCGAATAAGGCAACAAGGACGTTAAGCAGGATAACCGAAACGAGGAATGAGTAGAAGTAAAAGAGGATTCCAGCATAAGGTGGTACAAATCTCTCAAATGCATCAAAATCACCACCACCAAGGACTGTTTGAGCCAAGTTTTCAATGATGAGGATAGTTGCGTCTCTTTTACCATCAGCAGAGTCCAAGCCCAAGAAACCTTGGAGGAAACCCAAAATGACCATTGTCAAGAGGATAAAGAAGATCATTGATTCTCTGAGCATCATTTTGATAACAACGATCATTGCACCAAAAAATTTCTGAGCATCGAGGTATAAAAGAATACGACCATACATTAATGGGGAAGACAATGCAAGGATACGGTAAGATGCTCCGTCCAATGCAACTGCTGGTGCAGATTTCCAGTCATTTTTGGTCAATGCAAGCGTTCTTAAGACAAAAGCAGCAGTTGCAAGACAGTAGAGACAATCGTTCAAAATTGAAGAGAATGATAAGTAGTTCCAACCAACATGATAAAGTTTTGTTAACTCATCATGCATCAATCCAAAAGTGAATAAATAGTAAGCAATATCGAAGAAACTCATTGGAGCAACATGTTTGGCACTCGAATTAACAGCAACTGTGAAGATTAACAGATAAAGGAATGAAAAGAAGATCTCCAAAGAATTTTGGTATAATGGTGTTTTAATCCTATCAGAATCAAAATGGGCTCTAATCGTGGCTTTACTGATATCCTTATACAAAACGTACGAGGAAGGGTCTCTTGCACTCTGAACGATCCAACCTCTCCACAACCATTTCAGACATCTCTGATAACCAGAGGAACCAATGATGATCAATGAGTGCATGTCAACAGCAAGCTCCAAGGCATTGGTTGGCTCGGAGTCTTCGGTGTTTAAATTGACAACGTATCTACGGCAAAGCATTTGAATGAAGAGATAATTGTCGTCTTCTTCTTGCTCGATGATCAGTTTAGCCAATTGCTGAGCAGCAGATGCTCTTAAAAAGAATAAGTCAGAATCATGGAGCTCTGTTGCTGCAAGGTCCCAGTACCAACCTGTGACTTTGAGCAGAGCAAAGATCAACACAGCACGGTACTTCATGGAAGACGAGCCAGCCTTACCATTTCCCTGGCCACCAGCTGCTTCGAGTGCTAGCTTAACAACGTTTTCGTTTATAATTCGAGATTCTGGTGACACAACTGCTGATTGATCAAACTGAATTGGTACCACGGAATCAATCAAATGCTTCAAGTTGAGACAAATACGGAGAACCTGTCTCGAAGACGGTGGGATGAACGAGGAAAGCTCATCCTCAGTTAAAGGTAAAAGACCTTCAGACATGCCTGGTGAAGTGCAGAGAAGTGAAATGAAGAAATGAGGAATGAGGATGGAATGTTTTTTTTTGGAGATTTACAGAGATTTTTTTAGTTACAGGGCCCTGAAATTCGCATATTTCTGCATGCTGCTGCCAATTTTCGAGGGGTAATGAAAACGTTTATGAAGCTTATATAAAGATGTTTTATAGCTTTGTTGCTACCCAGAACTCACATTTATACTTCCAGCCTCCCATTGAACGATCATCTGTAGCGTAGCCCGACTCTAACCGTTCAATTTTTTCGAAATTAAACCAATTTTTAGATAAGTTAATTAAATCTTCAAGTGTTAGCTCTAATCCTTGGATTGGGGAGAATTTCTTTTGGCCGTTTGGATGTTCAATTTCTTCAATTTCCTGATTATCTTCGAAATGCCATAGTAAAGGGCCAAAGTTGATCCACTTACCTCCGGGAATTAATAAGTGATTTATCGTTTTCAAGTATTCAATGATATTTGGTGAGGTATCAATGAAAAAATTGGTAATTATACAATCAAACTTCTCATGGTTTTCATTTCGAAACTCAACCGAGTTTAAATCTTTTGAGTAGTTCCTGGAGACTGATAAGTCATTGGGACCATATAGATCTATGAACGAGCCCGAGGCAATTGACATTAGCTCGGGAAATGGAACATTGGGATGTTCCCGTTGAATTTCATTTAAACAGGTCAATGGATGTTCATCTGGGAAAAAAACTGGTCTTGTTAACCACTTTCTCGATATTTGATTTGATGTGTTATGAATGTACGGGAAGATGCATTCACAGTTATTCGAAAAAGTCTCATTTAGTATGTAATTTGAGACTAATAACATATGGTAGCTAAACTCATTGCCTTGACACCAAAATCCCATTTTAACCAATTCGTTATTTAATCTGCCTAGTCCGGCACCAGGCACCAAGATTTTGATGCTTTGTCTTGATTCAAAGTCAGGGTATAGCTGACTCAAAGCATCGAAGATCTTAGAATAGCCAACTGCTCTTTCATCTTCACCTTCGTCTGACCACTCTCTAACAATTTGTTTCAAGACGTATTTAACCTTGTCATAATCAGAAAATTTCGCATCGCCCCATTCAGTAGCAGGCTCCATAACACCCCATTGTGGTGCTATCTTGGTTGCCATTGTACGAAGAAACGCACCGTTCTGTTTAATACAATTATCAAGAACTTTTAGATGGTTTGGGAACCAGTCAACCAACGATTGTTCCTCTTTAGTCAACGAGTCATATTTATGCTGCTTTGGAGTTACAATTTCATTCCTGGCTAATTTTTCATAATTATAAAAGGCTGCTAAGATTCCCTTTAAGGCGTTCAGTTCTTCTAAGTTCTCCATGGTCTTTTTTTTTGGTATAAGAGTTGATCCCCTACCCCATGCTTTTATGTTTGGTGAACTTTTCAAACACTCACAAAATTCTCGGTCATCTCCGGTAGTCACATACACAATTTGACTCTCGCAGTACTATAAAAAGATAAAGAGAATAAACCATTGGTCTTCATTTAAAATTAAATAAGAAAAAACTAAATCAAGAGATTCTATAAAATAGCAAAAGAACGTACAATTCGATCCAAACCCACAATTGCATTCAAATCTCCGCTGGAGCGAACCCGTACAAAAGACACATCTCGGTAGCCGATAAGCCAGAGTCATCTTAAGGAGTCATATCTTTTTCGAAAAAACGGGCTTATGGATATAACCGACCATTTTGCTTTGAATAAATAACAATATTTAAGATAAATTGGCAACAAAAGAATCAATGGCACTTTTTTTATATTCTTAGTAGTAGATCAAATATTTTAAGGGGTAAAATGTTCTTATCTCCGCCTATATTTTCGTTTTTTCTCCACGTTTTAAGCTTTTGAGAGGGCATCTTTTTTTTGGTCTTCATCATCGCTTCGAGATCGTCGTAGGGGTTAGGCTCCGCCCAACCGGCGACTCATCTCATCCTTTTGATTGTATAAATAGTCACAACTTTCTCTTTCTCACACACTGTCCCCCATATTGAAATTGTTATAACAATAAGTATCAATCATGCCAAAAGTTACACTCTCTGGCGTCCAGGTTCTTGCACCAATCTCTTCAAAGTCTTGCTACCCATCTGGAACAAGTACAGCTGATATCCTCACCAAGGATGCTCTCAAATTCATCACTTTGCTCCACAGAACATTCAATGGCCGTCGTTTACAATTGTTGAAAAATAGACAGGCTGTCCAATCAAAGCTTGATGCTGGTGAATCTTTAGGTTTCTTACCAGAGACTAAAGCCATTAGAGATGATCCAGTTTGGAAAGGTGCCATTCCAGCTCCAGGTCTAGCTTGCAGAAACACAGAGATCACAGGCCCACCATTGCGTAACATGTTGGTAAATGCTCTTAATGCCCAAGTGAAGACTTACATGACAGATTTTGAAGATTCTGCTGCTCCAACTTGGGAGAACTGTGTTGGTGGTCAAGTCAATTTATTCGATGCCGTTAGAGGCCAATTGGATTTCAACAACGCTAAAACTGGTAAGGAATACAAAGTTTCAAAACCTCCAGGTGAGGCACCAACTTTGATTGTTCGTCCAAGAGGTTGGCATATGGTTGACAATCACGTTACTGTTGATGGTGAACCAATCTCTGCTTCCTTATTCGATTTCGGTCTTTACTTCTTCCATAATGCTAAACAGCTCATTTCCAATGGTCATGGTCCATATTTCTATTTGCCAAAGATGGAGCATCATTTAGAAGCCCGTCTTTGGAATGATGTCTTCAACGTTTCACAGGATTATATTGGTATCAATCGTGGTACAATTAGAGCAACTGTTCTCATTGAGACACTACCTGCTGCTTTCCAAATGGAAGAAATTATCTTTGAACTACGTGAGCATTCTTCTGGTTTGAATTGTGGTCGTTGGGATTATATCTTCTCAACAATCAAAAGATTGCGTAACCAATCACAGCATTTACTCCCTGATAGAGATTTGGTCACAATGACTTCTCCATTCATGGATGCTTATGTAAGAAAATTGATCCAAGTTTGTCATAGACGTGGTGTTCATGCTATGGGTGGTATGGCTGCACAGATTCCAATTAAGAATGATGAAGAGGCCAACGCTAAAGCTATGGCTAAAGTTCGTGCTGATAAGCTTAGAGAATTTACAAAAGGTCATGATGGTTCTTGGGTTGCACACCCAGCTTTGGCTTCTATTTGTAATGAGATCTTTGATAACATGGGAACTCCAAATCAAATTCATTTCATCCCAGATGAGTACACAGTCGCTGAAGAGGAATTCATTGACACCACCATTGAAGGTGCTAAGATCACAGAAGCTGGTATTAGACAGAACTTATACATTGGACTTTGTTACATGGAGGCATGGATCCGTGGTTCCGGTTGTGTCCCAATTAATAACTTGATGGAGGATGCTGCTACTGCTGAGGTTTCACGTGCCCAGTTGTTCCAATGGGTTCGTCATAACGTTGTACTTGATGATACAAAGTCACCTTGTACACCTGAAACAACGGAACGTTTGCTTAAAGAAGAAACTAAGAAATTGCTGGAAACTGCACCACAGGGCAATCAGTTTGAGAAGGCTGCTGGATACTTAGCAAAGGAGATCACAGGTGAGAGCTTCTCTGAGTTCTTAACTACTCTTTTGTACGATGAGATCTGTACCGTTGGTGAGCCAATTGACCTTGATACTTTGAAATGAGTTATATATACATATATAAAAAAACAATATCACCTGAATTATGAGTATTTAAGTGTTACGAGTAGAAGTAAAGTAGAATTACTAATGAAAATTCGTACCAATTATTGGTGAAATGAGAGAGTATTAAAGAGAACCCGGAGAAACACCCGAACACCACAATCTCAAATTGGAGCTGTAAACAACCGTAGCACAAATGAAAAGCAACACTCAGCTGGTTATACCCCAAATTGTCTCCATTTTAACATATTGAAAGGAATATGGCAAAGGGTATTTCACCACAGATATCTGCCATTGCACGGATTGCTGTGCGTAGGTTACAATTTTGCGCTTCACCGTCTAACTCTGCTCGTTTATTCTCCACTACTGCTCTTGTCAAGTCTGCTGAACACTCAAAGAAACTCAAAGGTAGAAAGACAATGAAGGAGCTAAATATCGCATTGGCTTCTGGATTACTCTTTGTGGCATCGTATCTCTCATTACAAACCCACTATTTGTCAGATTCTGGTGATGCCGGCAAGCTTCGTGCATTCTCAACAACACAGAGCCCTCCACAACAACAGAAAGCTGCCCAGAACATCTTCCTTTTGTCTGATGAGCAGATAACGAAGCAGCTAAGAAACTTGGAAGAATCTTACTACGTGAACAGAGGTAAAGGTGTTGTCCGTTATGATATTTCTCAGTTACCTTCAAACTCCCCAATCGAAGACGACCGTTCAGAGGCCGTTGTAACCGTACCAACGAAAGACGGTAACACCGATTTCTATTTCTGGGGAATCTATGACGGTCATTCAGGGTACTACACCTCTTTGAAGCTTCGTGATGAGCTTATCTCACACGTTGTCCACTCACTGGGTGCCGCTTACAAGCCAGATCCAGAGGATCAAAATAGCGGTATCCGTCTTATCCCATCGCCAGAATCGATCGACTCTGCGATTAGACAAGGATTCTTGCAATTGGACCATGAGATTGTCCAAGAAGGACTCACCAAGTTACTCGAAGACCCAAACGATAAAGAAAGAGCATTGAACGCACTCCCAGCAGCTTCCGGTGCCTGTGGTTTACTTACCTTTTACGACTCATCGTCACAGCTGCTAAGAGTTGCTGTTGCTGGTGATTCTCGTGCTGTTTTGGGATCACTCAATGACGAGGGACAGTGGACTGCCAAGTCATTAAGTGTTGACCAAACTGGTGACAACCCAGAAGAAGTTGAGAGAATTAAGAGCGAGCACCCTGGTGAAGCAACATGTGTCCGTAATGGACGTGTCTTGGGTTCACTACAGCCAACCAGGGCATTTGGTGACTTCAGATATAAATTGAATGAGATCAATGGTAAAGCCATCAGTGAATTGCCAGAGCACTTGAGAGTTTACTTCAGAGCACCACCAAAGAACTCACTGACACCGCCATATGTCACAGCTGAGCCGGTTATCACCACAACGAAGATCCAGCCTGGTAAACGTGACTTCGTTGTTATCGGATCTGATGGTTTATATGAGCTCTTGTCAAACGAGGAGATTGTTGGATTGGTTGTTAAATGGATGGAGAAGAACCCTGTTACAAAGGCTTCCACTGTAACTGCCAACGCCAGCGAGGAGAAACCATGGAGTGGTTTGTTCTCTAATGGTGATAGCAAGAAGTTACCAAAGGTCTTGGATGTCTCAGATGAGAAATATCGTGATTTCCAGAGACCTGCATTCCGTAATAAGAAAGTCTCTGAACAGCACGAATATTTACTCGAAGACACAAATGTCTCCACACATTTGATCCGTAACGCACTCTCACTCGGTGGTTCAAAGGAGTACGTCTCAACCTTAGTGTCCATCCCATCCCCAACTTCTAGAAAATATAGAGATGATTTGACAGTTACTGTTGTCTTCTTTGGCGAGGGAACACCTAACGATGAAGGAAAGTTGGAAGTGAACATTCCAGCTACAAAGAACGGTCTTGCCGAAGAAGCAAAGCTGTAGATGTTTATAAAAAGAGACATACTCTTATATATAAGTACTCCAATATTCTTTATTTCGTAGTATCATTGAAAAATCAAAGAGTTTTCTAATTTTTGTGTGGAGTTTGAAGAGCGCGATGACTCCCAAAGTGAGTCTTCGAGACGACTCATGAAAATTACCCAATTAGGTAATAACATCGAGTCAACCACATATCTGATCTCTTCACTACCAACCAATCATTCAGTTTAGAAAGCAGCAAAAATGGTGCTCCTTTAGAGAATTCTGCTTGGAACTTTTTGATCCTGAAAATTATCAATCTGTTTGTCGAAGCAAGTGAATTTTGAACCACAGGCAGCGTATGATGAAATCTCAGACAATTTCTCGTAGATTCATTCATTCTACAAGAAAGACACTCAAACCATTTACTCAGTATGGGTTTTCAAAGGGTAATCTTAATGATTTCATTCCACCTTTGAACGAAAAACAAGAACCTAAAGATGCACTCTCTTTAGCACTTTCTTTAAAAACCCCTTCAACTTCATGGACTCGTCAACAGATCAAAGAAATCCATAGTACCCCATTGATGAACTTGGTGTTTGCAGCACAGACTCAACACAGAAGGTTCCACGATCCAACCAAAGTTCAGCTGTGTACTTTGATGAATATCAAGACAGGTGGGTGCACCGAGGACTGTAAATATTGTGCTCAATCATCTCGATACGATACCAATGTTAAAGCCGAGAGAATGGTTCAGGTTGATGAGGTTATTGAAGCAGCAAAGGAAGCTAAAAGAAACGGATCAACTAGATTTTGTATGGGAGCTGCTTGGAGAGACATGAAAGGTCGCAAAAATGCCTTAAAGAAAGTCAAGCAAATGGTCGAAGCCGTTCATGAATTGGGCATGGAGAGTTGTGTTACACTTGGAATGGTGAACTCCGAACAAGCAAGAGAGCTGAAAAATGCAGGCTTAACTGCTTATAACCATAACATTGATACCTCCAGAGAGCACTACCCTAAAGTGATTTCTACTAGAACTTACGATGACAGACTGGAAACCGTTAGTAACGTTCAACAAGCTGGTCTTAAAGCATGTACTGGTGGTATTCTCGGTCTCGGTGAAACTTCAGAAGATCACGTTTCTTTTATTCATACATTGGCAACAATGGACCAGCACCCTGAATCCCTTCCTATCAATAGATTGGTGCCAATTAAAGGTACGCCTATGTATGACGAGGTTAAAAACAAGAAGTTGACCATTGATGCCATTGTACGTACAATTGCAACTGCTCGCATCGTTATGCCTCAGGCCATTATAAGACTGGCAGCCGGCAGATACACAATGAAAGATCATGAACAATTTTTATGTTTCCTTTCTGGGTGTAATGCTATATTCACCGGTAAGAAGATGCTGACCACTATGTGCAATGGCTGGGATGAAGATAAAGCCATGCTAGACACATGGGGATTATCGCCAATGGAATCATTCTCATACGAACCTAATGAAAGGGCAATTGAGGAGAAGAGTCAATAAATTTCTAGTTATTTTATTCAGAAGACAAACATTATTATATTACACACATATCTCTGAATTTTGTAAGTCTTATAAAAAGAGCCTTGTAAAATAAACAAAAGGGAAATATCAAGCTAAAAAAAGTAAAGAAACGGTAGAAGTAGAGGAGTAAAAGCATAAAAAATAAAAACCAAAGGGAATCAAGATAGAAATTCAGAGTGAAGAGAAAGAGACAGAGGGATATAAAAAGTGGAAAAAGAGCAATAAAGAGGATAGAGATGGTCATGAGCCTATGGGTAGGATTTCGTCAGGCCGTATGCTAGGCAGTTGTGACCCTTTTAAGCTCTTCTTCAAGACCAATCTTTTTCAAAACATCAGGTAATGTGTTATATAACCAAGCTATCGATCTCTTTGTGTTATCTTCTGCTATTCTTAGATTATCAAAGAACTCGAAAGCTTCCTCCAATGTACAGCCTTTAACTATTTTATATCTATCAATTCTCACCGCAAGAGCTTTAATCTTTTGGTATTTGCGAATCTTCTTGATCTTATAAGCCTTTTGAACACGTTCAACTTGTGGCTTCAAGGAGTTGTAGAACTCCTCATAAATCTCTTCGACTTTGTTGAAGTCATTATGTATGATCAAGTCGTAGTTCTCAGCATCGTATTCGCCATGTCTTGTGGATGACTTCTGTAGCCTACTGCCCGTGACCGGTGGAGTCAGCTGGCCAATAGGAGAGCCACCGTCACCGTCCTGGTCATCATCCCCGGTCGGATCAAAGTTGGAGTTTGATCTAAAGTGTCTGCCCCTCGTCGCACTTGGGTCCATAAACACAAAGTCAATTCTTGGGTTCTGATGGGATCCACCGTGCCCCGACTGGGAGGTCAGCGACTGCTCATCATCAACGTACTGATTGTTAATGAATCTTAGCATTCCACCATTGGCGGCGGCTTCTCCAAGCGCACCGTCTAGTACACCGCTTTGAGCAGCAGCGGCAGCGGCGGCGGCAACAGCTGCTTGCTGCTGTGCTTGCTGTTGAGCCTGGTGCTGCTGTTGACGGCGGCGGTTTTCTTGTTGCTGGACATGGTGCTGTTGCTGTTGCTGCTGCTGTTGCTGCTGCTGTTGTTGAGAGTGATGGTGCCCTTGCTGTCTATGGGTCTGCTGTGAGTGCTGTTGCGAGCCTAGGGATTGCTGGATCTCCTGCTGATGCCCGTTTTGCTGGGCGGTTATGTTGCCTGATAGGAAAGTTTCAGCAAGAGGCAAGTTCAGAGGGTTTGCTGTAGATACAGCGGCTGACTGTGACTGCTGTGTTCCAGTTTGGTTATTTGATCCATGCTGGAAAGGGTTGACTGGCTGAATTATAAAGCGCTGTGAAGAGACAACGCTTTTAAGCTCCTGGTTTTCTTTTATCAACATATCAATCAGCGAGTTCAAGTGCTGAATCTTCTGATTGGTAACATCCATGTAGTCATTGAGCTTTTTATTATAGTTTTCTTGAGTGGTATAAGCATGGTTTATATGGTCCTGTAGACCACCTTTCAGCTTCTCAAGTTCATCCTTCACAGCCGCTGGATTGACCTAAAGCAATTTGCCCAGTTAGTCGAGATCAATTAGAGAGAAGAACAACCAAGAACACTTACATTCATCTTTATCAAAGATAAAATTATACTTTAATCAAAGGTATAATTTGAAATTTGGTTCAACTCAAAAAACACAGGCACTAAAAATTTCTCCTCCTGAAAACACCCAGTAAACTTGTAACAAGCAGAGAAATATAACAAAGCTTGAATGGATAAATTAAATTACTTTTGAACCCACAAAATTCACTTTCAACTTTATGGTTGAAATCGATGCTTCTGCCTTAGTGCTACGCTTTGATGTGACGCGTTTGTTTACGAAAACTTTTGGCGAAAAAGCTTACAACCTTGTGCGCCATTTTTTCGCAACCAATTCAAATATTTCTGCTACGACAAAACGGTGTTGTACTTGAGAAGAATCGCGAAATCCGCGAACACGTTTTATTTCTCTTTAATACTCCGAGCTGCCTCTAGAAAGTCCGAGACCCGAAACTCCCCGAAAATATGACGGGCGCCCCTATTTGTCTTATTTTCTGCAGCCACACCTCTAGCCCCCACGCTGATTAAAAAGTCTCATGCTTTGTGCTAGTCTCTCTGGCTTCAAAGACAATGCAAGACGTTTTAAAGTTACATCTCGGAGAAGCTTAGACTAAGTTACTCATCTATCATATGATGTTTATACACAAACTGATACCACGAGATGTATAATTAGAAGGATTTAGTAAAATTATCGGAGTGCGATGGTTCGATTTGTAGGTATATTATTTTTCTCGCTGCAGCATTGCTATATCCACATACATAATAATTGCATGATCGGTACAAATCCCTGGGGTAGGTCCCACGTAGTTTTGTTCTGCGCGTATTTGTCCGGCATGATAATCAACCCACCCAAGTTCTGTTTTTTTGTTGAAAATTAAATATAAAAGTAAATAAGTTCTCTTCTTTTCTCTCTCTTCAGTTCATCTTCCCAGTTTCAATTGAATCATTATAACAAATTTGAAATAAACAATGTCTATGAAAGCACTTACTTATCAAGGTCCAGGAAAGAAAGGTGTGTCTGAAGTACCAATCCCTGAGATCCAAAAACCAACTGATGCTATTGTTAAGTTAACAAGCACTACCATCTGTGGTACAGATTTGCACATCATTGGTGGTGATGTCCCAGAGACACCACCAGGCAGTATCCTTGGACACGAAGGTATTGGTATCGTCTATAAAGCCGGTTCCGGGGTGTCTGATTTTAAAGAAGGTGATAAGGTTTTGATCTCATGTATCACTGCATGTAACCAGTGTGTTTATTGTAAGAAAGGCTTACAATCTCACTGTGTTGATGGTGGTTGGATTCTCGGTCATACCATTGATGGTACTCAGGCTGAGTACGTTAGAATTCCTCATGCTGATCACTCTTTGTACAACATTGAGAGATTTGAAGGAATCATCAATGATGAGTCCTTGTTGATGTTATCCGATATCTTACCAACTGGTAATGAAATTGGTGCCGTTGCTGGTAAAATCCAGGAAGGTGATGTTGTTGCTATTGTTGGTACCGGATCCGTTGGTATCTCTGCATTGGTCAATGCCAAGACTTTCAAGCCATCATTAACCATCGTCATTGATTTCAATGAAGAAAGATTAAGAATCGCAAAGGAGAAATTCGGTGCTGATATCGGTATAAATCCAGGTAAATGTGATGTTAAAGAAGAAATTAAAAAGTTAACTAAGTCTCACAACTTAAGTATCCGTTCCGCAGATTTAGAAGACGGTGTTGACGTTGCAATTGAGGCCGTTGGTATTCCACAGACATTCCAGACATGCCAAGATATCATCGCACCAGGTGGACGTATTGCAAATGTCGGTGTTCACGGTAAGAAGGTTGACTTGCAATTACAAGATCTTTGGATTAAGAACATCTCAATAGCCACAGGATTGGTCAACGCAAACACCACAACCGACCTTTTGGCAAAGATCGAAAAGGGTGACCTGAACCCAGCACCATTGGTTACACATCACTTCAAGATAGGCGAGATTATGGAGGCCTATGAGGTGTTCAAGAACTCTGAGAAGGAGAAATGTATCAAGGTCTTCTTGGAGTTCTAGGCATATGACGTCATATCTGTGAAACGAAATATCTTCAATTCTTTGTGAACTACAAATACAAGTTAAATTTTCGATAGATTCAAGACGGTAGAAATAAATCCTATTCAAAACATTAACGGATAAATATCAAATTTAAAGGATAAATATCGAGGGTTTTCCCGTTAAGGCTGTGCCAGCCTGCGACACGGGGAGGGGGGCGCATTGCCATTGCGGCGCCTACCGCGTCTTGTACCGTAATGTGCTAAACATAGCCGTTAGAAACAAAGGCTTATAAAAAGCTCTCGGTTTACTGAGCTTGCTAAAAGAAAACCCGGATTTTTTTGGCATTGTTCAAATAGAAAGAAGAAGATAAATAGGATAAATGCTTCCAGTAAAAGCTCTTGTTGCATTGCTTCCAGCAGTGGCGTTTGCTAAGAATGTCGAGACCGGGTTTTATTCTCTCAAGTTTGATGTCTCGCGTGGTTCTTCATATGACACCTCCGTTGTGGGTGCAAAGGCTCGACTGAGAGCTAGAGATACCGATGGTACAATCTCTATGGAGATTGAGAACGAGAGTAGTTTCTATGCTGTTGATTTGAAGATTGGTTCAACGGAACAGGAAATCGTTGTCCTTGTTGATACGGGTTCATCGGACCTTTGGATAACAGACTCTTCAAACCCATATTGTTCATCATCATCATCATCATCATCATCAGGCAAAAAATATAGAAACTTAGATGATTACGAGCATTATCAGAACTTCAAGGACTCTTTAGATACTTTAGAATCATATGAGATGAACAAAGTATCAGTAATCTCATCAGCAGTTAGCAAATCAACTTCTTCTGATACTATCGATTGCTCAACATATGGAACTTTTGACCCTTCAAACTCAACAACTTTCACAAGTAATGGTACCGAATTCTATATTAGTTATGCTGATAGCACATTTGCATATGGAACTTGGGGTTATGATAATGTCTACGTTGGTGATGTTGAAGTTGAAAATTTAACATTTGCTGTTGCTAATGAAACCAACTCAACTGTTGGTGTCCTTGGTATTGGTTTAACGGGTTTGGAAACAACATACTCAGGCTCTTTAGTTTCTTCTGGTAGCTCATATGAGTATGCCAATTTACCAGTGAAACTGGTTCAAGATGGGTTGATCTATAAAAGAGTTTATTCTCTTTATTTGAACTCTGACAGTGCCACTAGTGGTAATGTCCTCTTTGGTGCTGTTGACCACGCCAAATACGAAGGTTCTTTAACTACCGTACCAGTTATTAACACATTGAAATCATCGGGATATAGCACAGCTATCAAATTAGAAGTTGCTCTTACAAGCATGGACTATGATGGTACCTCAGTTTCAAATGATTCCGTTTCTTCTTTGTTAGACTCAGGTACCACATTGACATATGTCCCTTCTACTATCGTTGAAAGTGTTGCTTCAGCTGTTGGTGCTGAATACTCAGATACATATGGATATTACTTGATGGATTGTCCATCAAGTACACTTGGAACCAACTTGACTTTCACATTTGATGGTGCATCTATCCCAGTAGCAATTGATAACTTCATTCTTACTTTCGACTCGAGTGGCTCAACATGTGTTTTGGGACTTATGGACTCTGGTACATCTGCTGCTATTCTCGGTGATTCTTTCTTAAGGTCAGCATACCTGGTTTATGATTTGGATGATTTGGAAATCGCCATGGCTCCTGTGAAGTACACCACAGATGAAGACATTGAAGTCGTTACCAGTACCATCCCATCTGCTTCAGAGGCCTCTGATTACTCTTCTACAGCATCCATTGATTCTAGTGACTCTACAGATTTGAATGGTGATCTTGGTGGTCTTGACGAATCTGATACAGTGACTACCACTGCTTCAGGTTCTAAATCTACAGGTACCTCCACTTCAACAAGTTCCAGAAACACTGCTTCTTCATCTTCTTCATCATCGAGCTCTTCAGGTGCCCCAGTACTTGACATTCCTATTATTGCCCTCTTTGCATCATTGACAGTAGGCTTATTGGCTGTCTGTTGCTAAAAAAGTAACATAGAAAACACATTTTTCTTGTTCATATATATATTGTACTTAGAGATATTGTACTCTTATATATTTTCTCAATTTTTTTGTTCTGTTAAAAACATTTGTAAACTTACTGTTCTCACTAATACATAAAATCATTCCATTAAATTTATATACCCGACACAGTTGGAATATGAACATTAACAATTGCATCCAGCAGAAGCAGAGTCGTTCTGGATGTTTAAGTCCACACGTTGATTCTGTTGCTCCCTATCAGTTTGTGCCTTGTCCTCCTGACCTGGGACTTTAGCACCAAGGGCAACGAATACCTCTTTGACGTTAAAGCCGGATTTGGCACTCGTTTCAAAGAATAATAAGCCTTCTTCCTCAGCTAATTGTTGACCTTCTTCATATGCGACTTTACGTGTGGTTTCATCATTTTCAACCAAGTCATACTTATTAGCACAGAGGGCAATAACAATTCCAGCAGCAGCCTGTTCATGGAGTTCCTTGACCCAATGGCGTGCCTTAATAAACGATGCCGGCTTCGTTATGTCGTATACAACGACAGCACACTGGGCATTACGGTAATACATTGGTGCGAGTGATGCGAAACGTTCCTGTCCTGCTGTATCCCTAAGAATTTTGTTAGTACCAAAAGTTCATTCAAGCTGGATAGAGGAGACTTACCAAATCTCGAACTTGATTGTCTTATCACCAATAGCACATCTCTGTGTTAAGAAAGCAGCACCGATGGTAGGTTCTTCAGATAGTGTTAGTATATACTCATATTGTGAATCCAAGAAAGGGGAGCGGACATACCTTTGTTCTCCTGGAAATCATTGCTCACAAAACGTAAGACAAGTGATGACTTCCCCACTGCAGCCTCACCCAACAAAACAAGTTTTACTGGTGTTACTGGTTTACTCATATCCTCTTATTAAAATATAGCGACCTTGTCGATTTTATATCAACTGCTCTGTTATCAGTGGATGTACGAAATAAATGTAGACAAGCCTTGAGATTTCGCGGCTAATAAGGCAGAGCACTTATGTGGTGTTCGGGTGTTTTCCTTTTATACTACGTCTACAACAGCTATAATTATGAAAGGTCATTAAGTCATGTTGTATTTATGAAATTGCATGATAAAAATCAGTGGATCATATTAATGAACTGTTCCAGCTGTGGCATTTGAGCCCACAAGTTTCCCCATATAAAAGGACCGGCAGCATCTCCGTTCTGTTGACCAGCAATATTCACAGGCTGACCATGTTGACCATGTTGCAACATGTGTTCATCTAAGAAACTGTCTGGAATTTCACCAGTTGAATCCAGGTCAACAGAAGAAAAGCAGTCGACTTTTAAGCCATTAAAATCTGAGTCAATGACATCAAGCTCTTGATACTGTTTCACTTCTTTCCATGCCATATAGAAGAGTACCATGTCACGTATAAATGCAACAATGATCAATGAAACCAAATTTCTAGCGTATACACCTTCAGCAGGCGTATTGATATAAGGTAGAAGGTATTTGTTAATCCTTGTGTACTTGCTCAATATGTCACCGACAAAAGAGGCAGCTTTAGGCCAAAGACATGTGTTAAGGAACTTCCAAAGTGTAGACTCTTTATGAAATATTTGAGAATAATCATTATTTAAGATTGCTTCTTCTTCTCTCTCTCGTATATCACGTCTTATCTCGCGTTCTTCCTCTGTGTAGTTTGGTTTAAACCATTTGAGTAACCTTACATACCAAGGATCATTTCTCATAGAGTCATCTTCCCTTTCATACATCAACTGTTCCCTTCTACGATATTCATCTTCCATATGCTGTAACTCTTCAGAACTTAGTCTATCAGCAACAAAGCAAGGCTTTGTTTCAATGAGCCAACGATAATAATGACGGTCTAATATAGTCTCACTGATTGCTCTATAGATCAAAAATCCAGCTTGGAATGCCACCAGCAAAAGTTTAGCATTGCTCAATTTACCTTCTCTATATGACATTGCTGTCCATGCCACTTGGAAATATGTTGCCAAATATGTGTTGGACCTTGTACTATGTAAAAATAGCGGGAACCCAGCTAATTGAAATACATTCTTTATACCAATGCTTCCATTCCTTGCTGCAGAATCGAAAGAGCTCTCTTTAATATCCAAAAGTCCCATTAAGACAGACTCACCAGCTAGTGAATTCCACATAGTGTAACCGATACTTGCCAATGATGTGAAGATACTAGCAACAATTGATGAACCAAGAAGTACAGCCGTTGAAATAGTCGATACGTCTTTACCAGCAGAAGTAATCAACCTGTGTAATGATAAGATTTTACTTGGCTTCATTCTCAACATGATTTGTCTCTTACACTGTGGGCATTGAATCTCTTTACCAGTATATATCCGTGCACCGTTAGTTGGTCTTAGTCCAACGACAGTAGCTCTGTCCTCTCCATGGATTGTCAGATGGATTAAATCCGTTTGCATTAATGTTTCACCCATTCTACCCTCACGACGACGGCGAGAGTCTAAATCTGTAACCCAATCCAAGAGACAACGTTTATGTGCTCGAAGTGAGCATGTACAGACTTGAATCAAGTGCCCAGTGTCAGATGACCTCGAGAGTGGTGGAGGGTCCCCTTCGTTTCCGAGGCAAATCCAACAACGATCTGGCTCAGTAGCTGACATTTCTCTATACCATAAGATCAAACAACGTTAATTGGGACGTATTACTATATAATAAGTAGATCTATTTGAGGGGCAACAGCTCTGCGTCTCTCCATTAAGTGGTGTTCGGGTGTTTGGGCGTTAGAGAACTCTTGAAGTTGACTGCGCAAGCAGCATCTTTTTTGGGTGGTTGCAGGGTTATAAAGTCAGAATGGCTAATAAAGTCCTGTTATGAATAGCAATATAACAACAGTCACAAAAGAAACGAACCAATCACTGTGTTAATTCCCACTTACGCCCTAAAGAAATTACATATCAAGCGAGTTCGCGGTAAAATTCTGTAGGCCACGACTCTATCACTATAAAACAAAAAAAAACTTTGGTCTCGAACGAACTTCTTCCTTCATCAGAAGTGAGATGATTCTTTTCAAGAGCACGCAACTATAATGATAGTACTATTCTAACACAGAGAGTTCTCTGTGACAACGTTGGGTTTCAATTTAACAACGTTGACGAGTAGGAAAGCAAATTATATATTTTGGCACCTTCGAAGATCCCCAAGCCTTTTCCTCCGTGGTTTGGTGATTCAAAGCGGTGCCTAAAGAGAATTCCTCCCACAACGCTGTGCAGTCTTTCCCCAGTCGCAGATCCTTCTGGACGCTATGGGTTTGATGGCTTCATTTACTAAACATTTTGGTTTGAGGACCTGACGTTGTGAGTACATTCCACTCTCCTTATATATCTTTACATAGCACAATGCATAACTCAGCTACAAAAGAGCACGTAGATCGTAGACATTCTATTCATTAGTTAGCCAGTCCATTCCTGAACTGATGTTTTCTCCAGTTACTGCGCTACACGGCAGAACTTTCCATTTCTCACCTTCAACACCGTAAGACTCCAACTCCAGTGCACTTATAATTCTGTTACGTATTTCGGGCACACTTGTAGGATCAATGAGATCAACTTTGTTTAGAAGTATCAGCAGTTGGACTCCGTTTACCCTTTCGTTCCTTAAGACGGTATCAAGCTCTCTGTAGACCTCATTGATCCTGTCCAATGTACTGAGGTCAACGACCCATATCAGCGCATCCAGCTGATCAAAATAGTTGAACCAGAATGCTCTCAGTGTCTGCTGTCCTCCAATGTCCCACATGTTGACGTTATAGCTGTTATAGCTAACAGACTGTATCTCAAACCCCATCGTTGGAGCCAGCGTTTCCGTTGATCTTCCCTGGATCTTTCGTACAATCGTCGACTTACCAGCACTGTCCAGCCCCAGGATGAGAATTCTCTTCTCGGAGTCCTTCAGCTTCTGCTTACGAATGATCGATAGCAACCCCATCAACGCACTTTTTGTTACGTAGCTACACCATCAACAAAGAGAGAAGAGGCAGATGGCAACAAAAAACGCAAGTGTAAACAAAGCGCGCCTCCGTATTTACTGCCATCCCCCGCATATAAAGCCAAGACGGTGGCGAAACAGCTGGGCGGCTAATGATTCTGAAGGGAAATGTCGATATTGGAACTGCTGAAGAAACGACAGCCGCCGACTCGGTCGTATAGAGCGAACGAAGACGGCGTGATAGACCTCACAAGCGAAGGTGAAGATGACGTGAAAGCTGAGGCTGATGATGTAAAAATTGAAGTAAAAACTGAAGATACCGCCGGTGGGGCTGCTGAGGAGGATGCTAAGTTGATTGACTGTCCTGTCTGCTCGCTGGACCTTGCGGTTCTCTCGTTGGAAGAGCGTGAGTCCCACGTTGAGCTGTGCTTATTGAAGCCGTCAACCGCCAAGTTCATCGTTGCAAGATCACCACAGAAGAAGAAGAAGAAAGAGGAGGGAGCCCCCAAAAGGCCAAGGAAGAGGACAAGGCCCTTGCCGGACTTCAAGATCTTGACGCTTGGGCCCCATGAGGTCATAGTTGACGGGTTCTGCTACGCAGATGGCCCGTCAGATCTTTACTTTCTGTCTCACTTCCACTCAGATCACTACGGCGGGCTTTATAAGAACTGGTCCCAAGGGCTCTTGTACTGCTCTGAGATCACAGCCAACCTGGCGATGAACATGTTCAAGATCCCGCCGGAGCGGTTTGTTGTCCTCCCGATGAATGAGCCTGTAGAAGTACGGCATGGGTTAAGAGTTACGCTTTTTGATGCTAACCACTGTCCTGGTGCCGTCGTGTTCTTGTTTGAGACCAACGATAAGAAAGTGCTACACACTGGAGACTTCAGGGTCTCCAAGACGATAATCGATACTTTTAAAGATGTGTACATTGATGAGATCTACCTTGACACGACATATTTGAACCCGACTTATAGCTTTTACGACCAGCGGTTGGTGATCAATACCACCGTGAAGTTTATAAAAGAAACGGTTACTTCGAAGAAACGAAAGCGTGGTATATTTGACTATCTATCAGGCGATGTCGGTGGATACGTTATCATCGTGGGGAGCTACAGCATTGGCAAGGAAAAGATATTCTTAGAGATTGCTAAATCGCTAGAGACAAAGATCTTCGTCAGTGAGAAGAGATTTAAAACATTGGAACTGTCAGGCTTGGATATGAGCCTGTTCACGACGGTGGAGGCTGACTGCATGATATACGTTGTTGGGTTTGATAAGTTGGTTGATAAGCCATGGCTGAAGAGGTTTTCCAACAGGCATATCATCAAAGTCAGGCCAACTGGCTGGACATTCACAAGGCTGAAGAAATTGGATCGAAGTGTCGACGAAGAGGAATCCAAAGACTATTATAAATCCACGATCGAGAAAGTCATTGGTAAAACTATGACACAAGAAGATTTTGAGGAACAGCTAAGGAGCCAGCTCAATAGGAGCGATACGTTGAGTGTTCCATACTCAGAGCATTCCAGTTTTAAAGAGCTCACAATGCTAGGGACATTGCTGAAATGGGGCAAAATGATACCAACGGTCAGTGTTGAGAATATGGAATTCCAGCATTGGTTTAGAGCATGGAAGGATATGGAAATCCCATACTCTGTTGTTGAAGAACACTACACCTGAAGAACGGAAAACAGACTTTTAATGAACTGGTAATGATAGCACGAAATACTGTAATTGAAATATGAAGTAGATTAAATATACACATTAAAAAAGTAATTAGAACAGATCAAACAAGAAGATAAGGTATATTAAAACAAAATAGTGTTAGAACACAAGAATTAAAAGGTCCCTCCATAAGCATCACCAGCTCAGTATCAGTACAATAATACAACTCAGGCCACAGAGAGTACCAACCGAAGCATCAATCAAGTGGGATTCTTCTATCTGCACCGTCACCCCTCTCTCGTCTTTCAATCATAACGGCCTTGGCCTCGGCAAGATCATACTTCTTAACAAGCTTTGAGTAAAAGAGCCCACAGGCATTGCACAGAGATCTTGAACCGTAGGGTCCCCGTCTCCACTCAGGTGTTTCATCAGACCCACACTGAAGACACGTCTGTTCCTGTCTTATGCTCAACTCCTCATTTGGGGCATCACTCGGTTTATTACTTGAAGAGTCATCAGTTGGTACAGGTGTCGGTGGCTTAATGACAAGTGCGACGTTTGGCTGTTCCAGTGGTCTCTTTGTGACAGATACTTTCTTCTTGTGCACTTTCCCAGAGTTGTCACGTCTTTTGGAGATAGAGCTTTCACGTTGATGGCCATACTGAAACCCAGAGGCAATAACTTGTGTTTCGAGAGACTGTGGATTAGGAGTGAAGTTACTAACCGATGCGTGTCTCTGACGATAAGAAAGCCACGAGTCAAAATGCCGTGTTAACTCTTCTGTCCAAGTGGCAACGTCTTTTAAAGTGTCAATTGGTATATTTGATAAAAAGCTCTTCACTCTCTCAATATCCATATCAACAACACGGTGACCTGAACTATTCGAGTACTCATACACCAGTGGTATTCTTGTACCGCTTGGAGAGTAAGTATCCCTATCCATCTCATCTCGAAAGTTTCTCTCCATGTCATGCATTGCATTGGAAAACCTACGATACTTGGACATACACTCCTCAATATGTTTTAATACATCGGTTGTTTCAGTTCTTGAACTTGCAATCTCTGCAAGAGTAGACAGCGAGGCCTGTGAGTCACTCGAATCGTTCTTTTTATGACGAGGAGGATATGGTGAATACTGGATTGAGTGACGACGATCAGGGAAAGGTACTGGCAAACGCTTTGAAGGGTTTATCGATTCAGTATCAAAATGTGGGATCTGACCAGGTGTTGTAACGTAGTTAGTCTCTTGACCTGTACTTAACTGCGAGCCATTAAATGAGCTTGAAGCACTATGAACTGGCGTGAAAGGATTTTTTGCTGGACTATCAGTTGGTGAACTTGGGAAGCGATATTGTAGACTTAGATCATGATGAGGTACGTTGTGTGACCGGTCCCTATATAAAGGGTGTCCCTGTGACTGTACTTGCTGGTGCTGGTTTTCATGTGGATGTTGATGTTGGCGTGGAATTTGAAATTGGTTTTCCGCCTGGAAGCTAGGCTGTAAGTGTGGAGGAGGTAGAGCAGGGACATGTGTTACTACTTGCTGGTAATGATATTGAACATTTGGATGATGCTCAAAGACGGCAGAAGGTTGTTTGACTATTTGGTGTGGTGGTTTGGGTACTTTTTCTTCAATACGAAGTGATCTGTCGAAATCTTGTGTGAGTGTTTTGAAGGAGGGTAATCTGTTGCTCTCAAAGTTAGTACTCATGATCGGATTTTCTAAACTTTGTTTGTGATTATTAACCTCTGATTCCAGCTTTAGTTTATTAATATACTTTTTTGAACACCAATAAGGCTTTCTCTGAGATGACTGATCAGATTGCTTATCACCCGATAGTCTTCTCATATCTTTCACAAAGAAGATGAAAACAAAACAAAGAAGGAAATAAAGAGAAAGTATGCAGAATCAAAGTCAAAAACGAATGAGCTCATTCGGTAACATAACTCTTTTTCCCCGTAGAAGGTGGGCGTGAAGCTGGTAGGTCCCTTCGCTGTGTTACAGAGGCGAGATCATGTGGATTTCCCCATTGGGCAGGATGCCAAATCTTAGGCGGGAGCAACCATGCCATTTCATGTAATTGGAGCATCAGGATTAATTTAGGCGTGCATCTGCAAAGACCTTAATGTAACTTTACTTCTCTTTTTGCGTTTCATTCGAATGTGTCTTCTTGGTTTATTAAGTCGTGTGTTGTACTGTATGAGCATCGAAGAACACATCCATCTTTCATAATCACAAACATATTGGTCGGAAAAGGATAACTTTACTTACGAAACTTTGTCCATGTGATCCTTTTTATCTTTCATCCTCTTTTGTATTTGAGTTAGTCTCCCCTGTTTTATCATACGGTCAAATTGGTTTTAAGAATGGAGAAGAAACAACACATACAATTTTTACAAATTCTCCCTCAAAATGAAAAATCTTCTAATATGCGAGGTGAAATGTTTAGATAATATGCCAGATTACCTGTCATGTTCGTGCACTGCAAACTAGAGCACTTTTAGAAGTAGGCTTTTAAGTTGAGCAGAAAACCGGGAAGAAAGTTTTGCTCAGAACTATCCCTCTTCTACTAAGAAATTGAGGAATAAATATATGGTATTACTATATAACTAATTAAACAGAATATAGAATTACTATATTCCATATTATTATCAAAAGAAAAGGCTCATAAAGTTAGTATAAGCTCGTAAAATTTAGATGGACTGTGAGAAAACGCTTGGTGTTCTCAAGACGTATAAAGGCGCAGTAATTCAATTGCGCTAAATGATCTACCAAAAACACGAGAACAAAATTGAATAATATATTAATAGATCATTTTATTATCAGCACCTATCAAATGAGGTGATTTTTATTTGAATGAAAATGGCCAAATGCGGCGAAATTACTCAAAAGGGGAAAACCTACTGATTTTCGGGTACAGCAGATTGCATTTATCGGTTCTTCCACAAACTCTCAAGCTTGACAGCTTTGATGAAACTTTGCAGTAAATTAACTTTGGGGCATAATTTCGCATTTCATCTAAGAATTAAGCTTTTATTTTGGAAATGACATCAAACAAGGATTATTTTGGATCGCATGTTTCCATAAAGATAACTGGAAGTTTTTAGTTTTCCAAAGTGGAAAATTTCACACTCTGGAGAATTGATCATTCACGAAGTTGTAAAACTATCCAGTAATCTTTATGTGAAGAGCCCAAATTACTGATTTGGTACCGTTGATCCGTTTTAGGGCACACAGTGAAACTTTATAACTTTTAGATTGCTTTGGCTTACATCATTGTCCTTTCAACTGTATTATTGAATATCAATATAATGAATCCTATTACACTATGTTAACTTAATTGAATTCTATAAATTCTAATCTCTGGAGTCGTTGAAGAGAACCAGTTATTCAACTGCTCAGATGGTTTCAGAATCTTCTCAATGACTTCCCAATTCAGATCACTTGAATTTAATTCTAGTTCAAATGTGCTTATTGTATCTTCATTTCTTATTGTAGCAGCTATTAGTGCTTCTTTACACCCATTGTCTAAAGACTGTTTAATACATTTCACCAAATGAGGTATAACACTCGAGTCATACGTTACATCAGCAGCTATAACTATATCTGAATCTGGTGGTGTATCTTGTCCCCACCATAAAGATTGACACGAGATTAAGTTATCTTGTAAAGATATATCATTAATTTGGAAATTATAATTCAATGAATCAATTAATGAGGAATCACCATCTGTAATTATCAATTTTTGGAAATTTTTTGATTTGATCAATGTTAATGATACCAACCCTGTACCGGTCCCTAGCTCTAAAACTTTCTTATCTTTCAAATCATAATTCTTTGAAAGATAATCACTGAAAAATATAGCAGCTTCCCATGTTCTTAACCCTGTAGTACCAGCTCCACTTATAAGTCTCGGTGTTTCTCTAATCTTAACGGTGCTATTACCAATTTCATATTCAATATGGTCATAATCAGTAGCTAACAAAGGTTTACATATGATCATTTGACTGAAAAGATCATAAAATTCATCTTGATCAACTTTTGGATCTTTGAACAAGGTTATTAAGAAACTTTTCACATAGTGAGGATTATATTTAGAGATCTGCTCCAGCGTAGGTAAAAGTCTTGAATCAACTTCCTCGGGGATATGAAGTTCTCTTATGGGTACTCTCTGTTTTAAGTTCTTTAAAAGCTTATCCATCTTGATTTTATCCCTCTTTCTTGCTTTGCTCTGTCAATGTAAACTGCCAATTTCTGTGCGATGAGCTATAGCTTTTTTCCCTACTGCTTACGTAATCCTTTTCTTTGCTCATATATCCTATAAAAATGTATATAAAATACGCTATTTCTACCTTAGAATTTCTATGATGAGTTCATTTTATCGTCATAATTCATATTAATAGATTTATATAAAGCTATTCTGCAAAGCTTTTATCGTGCACTGAAGGATTAGACGGAAATGGTTCTTCCGGTACTTCAATATGGTCATCAATCAGGGATTCTGTATCTTCTTTTATAAGCTTCTACAGCCACCGATTGATTTATATCTTTGAAGAAATAATGAAGTTCTTCTAAGAAATGACAGTTTTCATTAAAGAAGAACATAACATCAATGACACTTACATTAATACCGTTGTCTTCTAAGAAATCATAGAGATCTTCTTCAAGATCTTTTGGCTGGAAATGTTTCTCAACCAATTCAAAATGACCTTTTATGTTATAAGTCAACCATCCACAGCCCATTAAAGATAAATGTGCAACATAATATGTCTTCAGTCTCTGCAAATTCAATTGTATGTACTCGTCTTCTAAAGGTATATCATCATTACTATGATGCTTTAAAAGGTGATTCCTTACAACTTCATAACCTTCGATGGACAATTCATCACTTCCACTAACATATTTGGTGCCAATGCTTATTAAAAACTCTGCAAATGTTTTAACCACTGGTATTGACCAATAATACCATTGATCATGATCTTCTAATGAGCCTACTTCAACTTCTGAGCTTATGATAATTGCGTCTTCGTCTTCATCTTCAATTGATATAACTTCTGTGTCTAAGTCAATTGGGTTCTCCTTACTACCCAGCATATCTATGATTTTACAAAGGCAAGGAAGGTATCAGAAATGTTATAATGTTCGGGTTTTAATGAACATTTAAACCCTTCAGTTGCCAAGGCAACTAAGAAGGAAACGTGAAATGAAAGTTTGATTATGTAAAGATTACATAATCAAAGAACCCATTTAAGTTTTACGTAATTGCTTACATAATCACACGCAATTCCATAAACAAACACAAAAAGCGTAAACAAAGAAAGCTAAAAGTAAACAAGAAAGCCGTCAAGAGAGCAAGCCAGAAATGTCCATTGCAGATAAAGAGAATGTTAAGCCGAGGATAGAAAGGCTCTACACCGAGCAGCTCTCACACATCCAAGATCTACAAATAGAACAGGAAAGGTTAGAGATTGAGCTATCTCTTAAGGATAAGAAGATCTTGGAGTTACAAAACTCGTTGAAGCGATCCAATGCCAATAGTAAGCTGATCATGGATAAATACCAGTCTGACTGTGAGTTCTTGGAACAAGAGTTGGTTCATTATAAAGAAAGAGACCATCTTTTGATGAAGGAAGTTGAGAATATGAAGGCTGAAAATAAGAGGCTTCTGACGGTTGTTAATGAGAAAGATGATGAAATGATAAGCTTGAATAAAGAGCTCGAGACCATACTATTGGAATTGCAAGACTCAAAAGAGAAAGTTGTTAGTAGTGAACTGTCCTCTGAAGAAGAAGAAAACTCAATTGAGGATGAGATTTTCTATGAGAGTGAAAGTGAAGACGAAATTGTTGATGATCAGCAATTTGGAGAGTTAATGACAGACGATGAAGACTTAAACGAATCCACGAGTTTGACCAATGAACTCGATATGAAACTTGAAGAAAAAGAGAAAGAATTACAGAAGTTACTGTTTGAGTTAAGATCCATGCAGAAGGAGAAAACACAACTCTACGACTACATCAACAAGCTCTTAAAGAACCGGCCTTTACCTAACCAAAACCAGATCTTGAAGAAGAAGTTGGTTCACAGAAAGATTCTTCGAGCTGTATCAACAAATTACTCCAATAACGAAGGCGTACAGCTACAGAAAAAGAGACGTGTTATCTCGAATTATGTCAACTTGAAGAGCTACAAGTACTCTAAACTGGACAGATTCGAGTCAAATAGCGATGATGAAAGAGATCAGTTCGCAAACAGACCATTTAATTTCATCTACAGAGTAATTGGTTCAGGAATATCACTGAACATTGAGACTCCTCTATTCACATTGTTGAGAAGTCTCAAGCTCAAGGAAATAGACCTCACGGTTGAATGATTCTATAGCAACGAGTTTACGATCTAAAGCTTTTTGTAGTGGAGTGTACTAACCTTGAGATCAAGAGAATACCTGGTCTATAAGCGAAGGACTCCGAGCACAAACGAGTTCGCGGAGCCGGAAAAAGTTCAGGTTCGCGAACTGCGGTGAGTCGTCGACAAAGCTTACTTTCTTTAACACCTGTTTAAACCCAAATTTGTGTAAAATTTCAGTACTTCAAAGATGTTTGCTAGAGCTTTAAGAACCCAAGTCCGTGGATTTTCCTCTTCTTCTGCCGTTTTAGGTAAAAAAGTCTACTTTGTCCCAGCCATTGGTGGTAAGTTTTGCACAATTGAACCTCTAGAGACATAATTAAGTGGGGTACTAACACATAAAACAGACAGAAAACTCGACAGAATCGAGTTCGAGTTGTACGACGATGTAAGTGTGCTTTACGTTGAGACGGTGTGACACAGTACTAACGATTTTTCGCCTAGGTCGTCCCAAAGACTGCCGAGAACTTCAGAGCTTTATGTACCGGTGAGCACGGTTTTGGCTTTGAAAAGTCTCCATTCCACAGAGTGATCCCACAGTTCATGTTGCAAGGTGGTGATATCACCAGAGGTAACGGTACTGGTGGTAAGTCCATCTACGGTGAGCGTTTTGCTGACGAGAACTTCACCAAGAGACACGACCGTCCAGGTCTTTTGTCCATGGCCAACGCTGGTCCAAACACCAACGGCTCCCAGTTCTTCATCACCACCGTCCCATGCCCATGGTTAGACGGCAAGCACGTTGTCTTCGGTGAGGTCATCAACGGTATGGAGTCCGTCAAGACCATTGAGGCCTACGGTACCCCATCTGGCCGCACAAGAGCCGAGATCACCATCGTTGAGTCCGGTGAGATCTAAGCATCCTCACGAGCGTATGAGATCTCACTAAACCTATGAATAGTCGCTTATTCTTCTGTATATAAAGTAAATGTATGAGAAAATGCTTAGTTGAAATGTCACTTTTGGCTGTAAATAAGCATCGGAAAGAAAATCGCGCTGGCCGAAGCCCGAGGATAAAAAAAAGAAAAAACCCCTTTTTTTCCCTTCCCTCTCTTTCTCCAAGGCCCTGATACTCTCCAATTAAAGAAGCACAAGCCAAAAATGGATGAAATCAAAAAGCAATTGAAAAACGTCTCTTTGTACGACGTCAAGGCCTACGTCCGTAAGGCGCAGAACGTCGTGTATAACTACACCGAAATGGAGGCCAAGGTCCGAGAGGCCACGAATAATGAACCGTGGGGAGCCTCGTCGACTGTGATGCAGCAAATCGCCGCTGGAACTTATAATTACAGGGAGCGTGAGGAGATCATCGGAATGGTCTTCCGCAGATTCACAGAGAAGGCCGCTAACGAGTGGAGACAGATCTACAAAGCCTTGCAATTGCTTGAATACCTTATCAAAAACGGATCTGAGAGATTTGTGGACGATGCAAGAGCAAACGTGTCGCTCATCACAATGCTCAAGTCCTTCCACTACATTGACTCCCAGGGAAGAGATCAGGGTATAAACGTCAGAACCAAGTCCAAGGCACTGGTGGAGTTGTTGAACAACGATGCACAATTGCGTCAGGAGAGAAAGAAAAGCAGAGATAACGCTAAGAAGTTCCAGGGTGTATCTGGTGGTACCGCAATCTCGAGCAACGGCGCAACCAGCGGTGGCCAATACGAGGAGTTCGGCACATACGAAGGACGTATCTTTGGAGACGGTGGTGTTTACGGTGAGCGTTACGAGGAGTCAAGGGCAGCTGGAAAAAAGGACTTTGAAGAGTACGACATCGAGGGCGACTCATCATCCTCCTCAGCTACAAAACCATCAAGAGCCAATAGAAGAGTCGCATCGAGCAGTAAACCTGTTCCTCCAAAGCCTGTGGAGGACCTCTTTGACTTCAACGACGAGCCAGCAACCACACAAACTGCCTCATCCACAGCACAGGATGACGACTTTGACGAATTTGGTGACTTCCAAGGCTCAACTGCCCCAGCAGCAGCAACAACAACAACATCTGCTCCATTGTCAAACAACCTCTCATCTTTATACAACCAAACACAGACAAACGACAACTCCTTTGGTGACTTCACATCTTTCTCAACACCAGCTGCCCAGACAACACCAAGCTACTCCTTCTCATCTCAACCAGGTCCAGCTCCTGCCTCTAATAAGCAAGACGCATTCTCATCATTGTTCCAGTCAGCATCCACCAAAGCTCACACTCAGACTCCATCATATACACCAGCCACTAAAGCCACTACAAATACTCAAACACAACCATCTAATGGTGAGATTAATCTTTTGGATCTCTAATTTACTTTTCTCTTTTTGTTATTTATACAATCTTTTATTTCTAAAAAAATAATACATTCATTTCATAGATTTTCATTTCTGCTTTATGTGTAGTGGGGGGGTTGTTTACCGTCTTAAAAGTGTATATATATAAGTGTAACAGGATTAGTTAACAAAGTAATAAAGAGTAACATAAAATCATTAAATAGCAAGATAGTGGAATATTTTTGCACGGGGTGTGTGTCTGTAAAGCTCATTTGCTCTCTAACGGAGTGTTTGGCTGCGACTTGGAGATATGAATAGCTCTTGCTTTCAGAGCATGTGCAAACAATAAAGCAATTGGCCAAATTGGTGCATCGGCTAAAATACGAACACCAAGGTAGAGGCCCTTCGAGGAGAGTCTGGCCTCCTGGATAACACGACGTGTCTCCTGGATGTCTGTGTTTGGGTTAACAGCGCGCTTTGTGACTTCATCAGACAGCGTAGTAACATCCAAGGCACCTTTAGCTTCTCTTCTCAAGATTTCAGAGTGGGTCTTGTTGTTATCATCAAGCATCAGACATTTTTCAATCTTCTTGAAGACCAATTCAGAGCGTAACCACAGCGTACGCTCCATTGCGTTCAAATAGACCGGTTTTTGGTCATATTCCATGGCCCATCTCTCCACTGAGTGCAAAAACTCGGCAATGATCAACAGTGACGTGAATATACACGTGATAAAGAAAACAGGGGTTCTAATAGAGGTCTTCTCAGCGTCGTTTTGAATGGAAACATAGTCGATCCACAGCTTGACGATGTCAATGGCATAATTGGTGGCATCCTTTAATGCTTCATAGTCGTTTCTCAGCTCTTTCAAAGATTTATTCATGCCATCCCAATCTTTTCTCCAGATATTTTCAATAATAGGAGTCAGATGGATACACTTACGAATCTTAGCAAACGATAGCAGTGGTAGAATGAGTCTCAAAATTGGATTTTTGTTATAAATCACGGAAAGGCTGGACTCATTTAAGTAAAAGACACCTCCGTTACGGATGTAAAGACTCTCCCAACTCTTCAACAAGCTCTCAATAATTGGTCTCGAGTTCATTCTCCATCTCGTGGCAGCGATTACACCATTGGTTTCATTCTTCAGCAAGCTTCTCTCGAGATATATCTTTTCATGGATGGACATCAATAACGACAACAAGGTCTTCATTTGTAGCTTCTTATTGGAGTGGTCCTCGTCGCTCAAGATATAATTATTCAGAGTTAAAAAGTTCAAGCAGTTGTTATAGCTATCGTTACCGTTAGCTAGCTCAACGAGTGCAAATTTGGAGTCAATAACATAGTGTTTTGTGCCCAAGAAATTCATCCACTCCAAGTAGTTGCCACACTGCCACAACTCGTCCCATTTACAATGGACACCGCATTTCAGGTCCAGAGAGTGTAAAGAGCAGTCCAAGCCGATCAATGACGAGAACAAGTTGGAGATCAACAGGATTGTATGGCAGGTTCTGATCCTTGACTGTGCCAGGATGAAGTAGTTGAAATTGGCCTCCTGCATCATATCGGTGCTGTTTTGCAGATTGTCCAAGATCGGTGGTGGAGTAATGAAGTTCTCTAACGGCAAATTCAACGAAGTCAGTTTGACTAACTCAATCAGCGAGTTCAAGAAGATCGTCATCGTCTTGGTGATTGATAAGTCGTTATTGAAAATACCGATAAAGATCAGCAGGACCATGCTCTGATATAACCACAGTGGGATGCTACAGTTGTTCTTGAAAGACTTTTCTCTCTCCAGGAATGTGTGGATCCGGTATCTTGTGATGTTGAACATCAAATGGGCATGGCTGGAGTGGAATGCGTACAGTGCACCAACAGCAGCAATGGCCAAGAGTAATGGGTAGTTATCAACGGAGGGCTTGAGCGTTGGGAGATGAATGAAAGGGAAGTACTTGTCAAATTCATCTCTGAATAGCGCAACGTATTGGTTGAGCTCCTCCAGCTTCGGGAATTGGTTTTCGTTGAGCTTGTTTAGTTTCATTATTTCAAGGCGAAGATCCGGTGTAAATAGCTCGAGGGTGTTCGTTGAGGTGTTGTTTTCAATGACTTTCTTGAACAAGTCAATCTGTCTAGTTCTGAACAGCGTGGAGATATCGTTACTGTTAAAAAGCTGGCTTGGGTTTGCTGTTGGCTGGGCCATTGGAGACTGCGAAGTTGGAGCAGTCGTAGTAACCGGCGCAGGCGTATTGAACTCGCCGTGGGAGTTAGCAGTTGACGCTGGCGATAAGCTCGGCACAAATCCAATAATGTTCAAATCCTTTGTTTGCGAGTTGAAATTCTGGTCAAACGGCGTGTTGATGAACTCGCCTAGCCAATCCTCGGGAGACATGTTATCGTCATGGATGGAGGTTGACACAGTCGTACCGGAGTTGGTGTCCATAGGGTTTGATGAGCCAGAGGCATCGAGCGGAGATTGCATACCAGATGAAATCTTCGTGTTATTGTATGCAAATAGATTCAAATTGGCATTGGTGTCATCGTCTCCCATGCTAAAGCCTGCACCACCGCCTGAGTTTCCGGTCTGGAGGTACTCACTCATACCTGGCAAGTCCAAAAATGACGATTTTGGAGTGATTCCTAAGATGAATGGCGTTGTTGGTCTCTTGTTGAGCATATTGTTCAGATTGATGTTGCTTGCACTCAATGCGGGCTTATCACTGGGAGCAAAGTAGTCATTCATCTTCTTCTCAGTTTTGGGATCCAGCGAGAAGTCGTTAACATCGTATTGTAGCCCAAGGGCATCTAAATCGATACCGCTCATCTGTGCTCTGTTGTTCAGTTCTTGTGCTGTTAACTGTGGAGTGGCAAATCCAACCTGGTGAGGAGCCTCTGGTAAGTCGTTGTCGTGATTGATATCCTCTTTTTTCAAGTACGAAAAAGAGGAAGTAGCGGAGAATGAGTTATGGCGATGCAGTCTTGGCTCATGACGTGGAAATCCATGCTTCAGATTTTCAGTGTGCTTGAAAAGAGTTGAGTGCTCATTGAACGAGTCAATCGTGCTCTTTCCAACCACCGATGAGTTTGTGTTGGATGATGACCTGCCACGAAGAGAAGCCGGTGTGGAGCCCATGTCATTATCGTCATCGTCGTTATCGTCACTGAAATCATCGTCTGAGCCTGATCTTGTTGGTAAAGATACCTCTTTGTTACCGAAGTTCGTGATAATGTTCTCATTCTCACCTTTCTTTGTAGCTTCTTTCAAGTTGTTTGTAGAGAGCCCGGAGTGTAGCTTCTGCTGGTGCCGTAGCACAAGATCTCTTCTAGCAAAGCAGCGGCCACAGGCTGCGCACTGGAAAGGCTTCTCGTTTGTGTGTGAACGCTCGTGGCGCTTCAAATGTTCAAGCCTAGCAAATGCTCTTGTGCATGTTGAGCAGATATGCGGACGCGGCTTGTCCGTTTTGATTATTGCTGACTTCTTTGGAATGGGCTCAAACCCCTGAACGCTCTGCTGTACCTGTTTGGCTCTCTTCACCTTGGTGGCGTCTGACTGGGAGGACCGTCTTGTACGGGGCGACGGTGGTGACAGGGACTCACGGATAGAAGGCGCCATGTCTGTTTTTGCTCTCTTTCACTCTATCTCTATACTGTGAGAAGATTGTTAGCAGGTATCTCTCTCTGACAGCTTTATACGTGGTACTGGAGAGCGGTGGTGGGATAAGTAATCAATGTTTTCTTTTTTTTAGTTTGGGCGGCTAATACCAAACACGATGCAGTCTTGTAGAGCGATCTAAAAAGTGTGGGAAAGGGGAAGGTTGGGGTAGCTCGGAAGGAGAGAAAGACGAAGAAAGGGGTGGGGCACGGTTCCTGTATTAAATAAGAAAGCGAGTGGTTGCCGCAGTGTTTAGCCGCTCTCTTAGGGATTGACGTTTGGGTTTTTTAAGGGAAAAAATTACTGAGAAGGAAGTGTGCGTAAGGGAAGAGCACTTAGCAAGGAAAAACCTGTAAGAGCAACAAAGTGACGCGACTCAGTCCAGAAGACGGCACACGGAGCCCGCCGAGCGAACAATAAGCACCAACACCGATACAACAAAACGATAATCCAAGGCGACTTTCCGGGCTGGATCCTACCGATAGGGCCGCACTAACGTGGCTGACCTTTGTATGCCCATGTTCATTGTTGAGAGGGAGCAGTGTAGGACCAATGGGGGCCACGGGATATGTCGGCTTCTGCCCCCTGGTGGCACCCGGGGCCGTCTATACACAGTCATCCACTTACTTCGTAATTTCAAGCTCGCTCCCTGCCCCAGATTTCGTGTGTTAATTATTAACCCCGGAAAAAATAAGGCAAATTATTCCCGATTAGGGTCACTCCTGGGGCAATTGTTGTGGTTGCATTGTCTACGGAGCATACCCCCTCCCCCATACGCTGTGATTGAGCTAAGATTAGAGGCCGGCACGGAGAGCTACACAGAGCCAGGCAGGGAGAGCTTTGCACGATAGCAACATTTAGGTACGCAATTAAAGTTACATCCCACCTCGAATTATGACGTTAAGCGTAATGCCATGGATCTTGAAGCAATATATAAAACCATGGAGCGTGACCTCCATGTGTCCCAATTCGGAAATCTTAAGGAGTCGCGGTCCGGTTTCATCATTTATTATTCCTAAAGACACTCCGGGGTAAACATTTATATTCAGATAAGGGGAGGTGATGTCAGGGTGTGTGGTAGCACATATGCGTGTGTACTGTAAGACCAAGGCCTATGGCCCAGTACCTCAGTGTATTGCAATTGAAAAGACGTAGCTAAATAGTACGCTGCCCTAACTTCCCCAGGATTTTAGAGTCATGAAAAACGGCTGTATACACACCAAACGCACGTGACAACCGCGTAAAACTCACGTGAAACACACGTGACCGTGCTACACCCAAACACCAACCGTTGATTTTTTTTCGAAGTACAAATTTTTCCTTTGTGATAATTCTTTTCTCTTCTTTCTTTCCCTCTTTTTTTTTTTCCTTAATTAACTTTGTCCAAAAGTTCATCCATCATATTAGACAGTACGTGATTAAACTATTTCCCGTGCTTCCTATGATTACCTTCACATTGTGAGGGTCTCCTTCTCATTCTTCAATGGATCGGACAGTTTTTGTCATGATGTTTTTGTTGTAATGGTTGGAGATCCAGTGTTTTCATGGGGAAAGGGGGAGATTACCGCCCGTTTTAAATCAATTCGTGATTATTGATGGAGAGAGTAAAATATGTCAATAAGAACCCGTCTGGATCTTTGAGCTGAAAGAGGGGTGTCAGATGACATAGATATTCGAAACTCTATACTTTTTATATATCCTAAATAAAATGCATAATCTCAAACCTACAAAAGTCAAATAGAATATATCATTAAACCATTCATGTGCAAAAAAATTAAAAAAATATGGTATTATATACCCAAAAAGTTCCAAAATAAAATGTACCCAAAAAAAATCTCAATATATCAATGCAAACTCCATTATAACCCAGTAATAAATAGGGTATGTAAAACATGGGTTGCCCTCTTTAGCATGGACCCCAAAAAATTAAACTATTTCTTTTCTTTATCCTCATGATCTTTACCTGTGTCTTGTTCATTATGCGATTCGATAGACTCCACGCTTGACTCCGACGAGTCGTGCAGTCTCATATTCATCAACTTCCTCTTTTGTGTTGGAGTGAGCCTTCTAGGCTTTTCATTTGCTACCACTGTCGTGTTTTGTGTCTCGCCAATTGCGTCCTCATCATTAGACGTGCCATGGGCTATTCGTGATTTTAGAGAGTCTTCATGTTTGAAGTACATATAATTCCGTAGAGCCATAACTATACCGATATTTTATGTGGTCACTCAGAAATTTGTATTTTTATTGGATTTCTCTGTTTTCTTTTATTTGGCCATTCTACAACACAAATCTTCAATCACGCTACACAGAAATCTAAACACGTAAAAACATAGGGAACCCACTCCACTTTTATACAGCTGCGTCTGGAAAAATCGTACCACCCACATGGAAAAACACAGAAAAATCAGGCAATAAATATCCGCTGGTTCGCGCAACAGCTATTATTATGTATGGAACAATGAAACATCCGCCCTTGAACCTTCCCTTGCGGATCTTACAGCCCCGATTTCGGAGTCGATGTGGACACCCCTGAGTTCCTGGCCCTGGGTGCCTTGCACCTGCGAGAGTGGTGGTGGGTGCTGGCGAGTAGCGTTGATGTGGGATGCTCAAGCTTTGTAGCTGCGCTCAACTGGCCGTTGAGTGTACTCCGTTCATATCTCCGCTAAGCAGTGTCGGACCTGGATCTTACAATGCAGGAGCTTAACTGAGCATTTGAAGGCTTCAAAACGGCAATTTCAGCTACCAGTAGAAATACTGACGGCAGAGCATTGGTATGTAATGGAAAATAGCGTCTCCTCTCTTTCCACTCGTCTTTCCCACCAATGACTTTAAGAGCGAGTCTTTGGTACGGGGACCAATTAATGGACTCTGGCTTAGAAGAATCTCAGACTCATCATGACCCTCTTCTCTATCTTTTTGGATTCCTTAGAAATTGCCCAAGCCAGTTGGCCTTTAGTGATATGGCTCTGGTAATGGACATGTTACGTAACCAAGAACGATAGATATGGCTCATACATTTCTTTAGGAATTTTCATGTAAAGTTACGATACCTAACACATCAGTCTGTGAATTTGTTTAATTCTCTCAAATTGCGAGCTACTAAACCAGAAACCACACTTACTGTATGATCACCCCCATGTCTCAGAGCTGGGTACAATGTTTCAGCCTCTCGAGGGGCTTAACCTTATCATGGTCATCCCAATATGGACAAAAGGAACATTAGAAAGATGCATTCTCAGTCTTAGCTTTTAGGCAACCATGAAGGAAAGTTTCAGCGGTGGATAAGCTTATAACCATGATTTAAGTGGTATATTGGTTAGCACCAAATTCGCAAGCATACACTCTATAGGGTGTTCCTGTTAATTCTCAGGGATAACATTAGCAGCCCTCTGCTAATACTATGATCTATCTAAAGACTAATCAATAGTCATTACTATCTAGTAATTGTAATCATCTAATGCCATTCAATTAAAATCAGAATGGTTTTGTATAGTTTGTATCCAATCTGGAAACTGGAGAAGGCTACCGTACACATCAAACATGTTCGTGGTGTTATGAGCACTCAATAAAAAAGAAAAAAATTACGCCTTTATAGTGAAGAAGCTCATCGCTCGTTGATGCTGCAAAAAAAGAAAAAAGCTTTTGATAAAAGGTCTTTCACTTGCCAAGTTGTCGTTCAATCATATCAAAGGGACCATAGAAAGGTTAATCATAAGACCACAAATGACAAAATTAGCGGGACGTGAGCTTTTCAACTCCATAGGCCAGCCGAAACGCATTGTGGCTCCTATGGTTGATCAATCTGAGTTGGCATGGCGTATCTTATCTAGAAAGTATGGTGCTACTCTTTGTTATACCCCGATGTTCCATGCTCGTTTGTTTGCAACACAGGAGAAATATCGTAAGGATATGTGGTCAGAGTGGGACGGTGGTGATAAAGATAGACCTTTGGTTGTGCAGTTTTGTGCTAACGACCCTGAATATCTTTTGGAAGCTGCTAAACACGTTGAAGGTAAATGTGATGCCGTTGATATTAACTTCGGTTGTCCACAAGGAATCGCTAAGAAAGGTAACTACGGTGCATTCTTGATGGATGACTGGGAGCTGGTCTACAAGTTGATTAATAAGTTACACACAGAACTGGAAACTCCAGTAACGGCGAAGATTAGGGTCTTTGAAGATAAAGAAAAGACGTTAGAGTACGCAAAGATGGTATTGAGTGCCGGTGCTCAATTCCTAACGGTACATGGAAGAACCAGGGAAATGAAAGGCCAGAAAACTGGGCTTGCAGATTGGACAATCTTGAAATATCTTAGAGACAATTTACCTAGTGATACAGTTTTCTTTGCTAATGGTAACATCCTGTACCCAGAGGACATAACACGTTGTCTTAACGAAGTGAATTGTGACTCCGTTATGAGTGCAGAAGGTAACCTTTATAACCCGGCAGTCTTCATGGATGAATCGACAACATTGAAAGAACAACACCCAAGGGTTGATCATATCCTTAGAGAATATTATGAGATTGTCAAGACATGTCCTGGAAATGCATCCAAGATCGCTATGAAGTCTCACATGTTCAAAATTCTTCGTCCATTCCTTGCTGTTCACACTGATATCAGAGGGATGGTTGCAAAAGTTTCTCCAAAGCATGACATTGACTCTGTTGAAGCCGTTGTGAAAGCTGTTGAATCAGCAGTCTCTGAGATATACAGCAAGGAGGACATTGAATCTCTTGATATCATCACCGTTGGAGAAAAACAACCATGGGGTGGATCTTATAAGACAATCCCATACTGGAGATGCCAACCTTACTTCAGACCTGTCAACGGAGTAACGGGAGACCAGAGAGTCACAGAACAGCTAAATGAGAAGAAGAGAGCAGCAGAGGAATATTTGGAGAAAGAGACCAAATAACGAGTAAATAGAAAGTACAGCAATAACGTTTTAACGACCTTTAAACTAAATGTATCGTATAGCTGAACAAATAAAAAGGAGCGGTGCTCCGTAACCATCTCACTAGCTTAGGGAGAGACAAATAAAAGTGACACATTCCCGGCGAAGAGACAGCCGTCCGCTTGTTCCGACACATCTTCTTTTTTCCATCTTCCTGAATATCCATAATTGATAGATATAAATCGAGTGTAAGATGCCAAGGTCAAGACACTCCTTATCCGTCAATGAGCGAAGACCGTTGGTGGAGCCTCGTGGGAGGATGCGCAGCTACACAACTGATGAGCTCATTTCACAACACAACAGACTCGTACAACGGAATAGACAGAACTCCATCGCGAGCGTGGCGACATGGCAGAGCGAGTTGAGTGTCATCGACAGCATCAGAGACTTCGTTAAAGAGAGATGGCCCTCGCTGACTACAAGGAGAATGGTTGCTGCTATGCTATGGGGTGTAATTGCTGTGTTCATATTCTCGATGGTGTTTCTGCCCAGAACAAGTCTAAGCAGAGACTACAGAAGAATTCACTTTTCAAAGCTTACAACGGTTGACACAGAAAGGCTATTCCTTATGGACTTGAGCTCTAGCGATATGAAAAGACACATTGAGACTTTGTCGAATGCTTCGCACCTCCCCGGTGACGGTGATGGAGCCACGCAGTATGTGCTCGATGAGCTCAAGAGCTATGGACTACAGCCACAAAGAGACCTATATTATTCATGGATGTTGGATTACCAGAGGAGTGGTATCACTTTACTGAAAGATGGGGGAGTAGCTCACACTGTGAAGATGACAGAAACGGACCCAGCTACAGGGAATGAAATTCCAGCCTACCACGAGTACTCTGCCTCTGGTAATGCCACTGCACCTTTCATATTTGTTAACTACGCCTCCATGGAAGACTATGAGCTGCTAAAGTTCCAAGGTGTTGATTTGAACAACACAATTCATATCGCAAGAATGCGTGGTGGTGTCTCTACTGCCCTGAAAGTAAAGCATGCTGAGCTGAATGGTGCATTGGCTGTGGTCACTTTCTCAGACCCGTACGACGACGGTGAAATCACTGAAATGAATGGATTTGATGCTTACCCTGACGGCCCGGCAAGGAGTCCGCTGTCCATTGAAAGGTCAACATTGCTTTTGACTACTCTCCAGCCGGGAGACCCAACATCACCGGGCTATCCTTCATTGAGATCATCCAAACGTCATTCCCCAGACCCATACATCCCCAAGATACCAGCTATCCCAGTCAGCGCACATGAGATAGTTCCAATACTATCACTGCTTGATACCCTTGGTCCACAGATGGGATGGCAAGGTAACTTGCCATTTGACTACAGGCCGGGTCCTTCGAGTGAGCTTTTATCGATTTACAATGAACAAACACCGAAGACAAAGCTCATTAAGAACATCATTTACACGATCCCCGGCTTGCTATCGGATACTATCATTATTGGTGCCCATCGAGACACTCTTGCATCGGTGAATGGAGCTTCAACTGCACATAGTGGAACAGCTGTACTTCTCGAGATATCACGTGCATTGTCTTCCCTGGTAAACCGTGGCTGGAAACCTCTAAGAACAATAGTCGTGGCTTCATGGGACGGTGGTGAAGCTGGTGGAATTGGTGCCACGGAGTATGGAGAATCGGCTAATGATCTACAGAGAGATGGTGTGATGAGTATCGACTTGGAAGGTGTTAGTGGAAGAGATCTGAAAGCCATTAGTCACCCGCTTCTGAGTGATGTGATTTCAACCACAGCTGAGAAATTGAAACTGGATATAAATATTCTGGAGAGTCCACCAGTTGAGGGAAGCGTCTTTCAGAATCATTTGGGTATACCTTCTTGTTCGATTGGCTTCGATTCTAATGATACAGCACCGCTACATAAGAACTCAGCATTTGACACAACACATTGGTTAGAGACCTATATTGACCAAAATTATACCAATCATGAAAACTTGGCTAAGTATGCTGGACTTTTAGCTATTCAAATGTCAGAGCATGATGTATTATCATACGGCGTTGAGAATTATATAAAACGCATTGGTGATTCGTTTGAAAAGATTGTTGATTCTATCCCACGTAAGTGGCTACTAAGAGTGGTATATTGGAGAAGAAGAGATATTTCGTTACCCTTAGCACTTCAGGACCTGTTTGTCTCCATAGAACAATTAACCAAAGAAGCTAAAGCATTTGATACGGCATTGGTAAGTTTACAAGAGAACATTTTCTCGGATTATCCTTGGTTTAAGTTTTATATAAAACTTAGATTGGCATTCCAAATGAAAATTATGGGGACGAAGGCTAGAGATACTGAGAAGACTTTCAATGCCAAAGGTCTTAACGGAAGGGAATGGTACAAAAGCATCATATATGGACCTGATGGTGATGATGGTGGGAAAACATTGATGCTCCCAGGATTGGTTGAAGCCGTGGAGGAAGGAAATGTAAGAGAGTTTGAAAGATGGATTCGGATTCTAGACGAAAAGATAGCTACTCTTAAAAAGTTATTGAGAATATAAATGATGGTTTTTAGATGAAATCTATTTAATGATTAATGAGATATGATTGATTCTTTCCTTTACTGTAACGTATCAAATCTACAAATGCTAAAGGATTTAGAACTATGTATTGGATAAGCAAAAGTCTAAATAAACAAAACTGATTAGCGAGCGTGCTCTTTAACTTATAATGAAATCAAATTATGAATAAAAATACAAAATAGTAACAAAACGTCTAAATGCATTAATGCAGAACAGAATAGAAAGTGTGTAGAGCTAGCTCGTTAAACTCTTGTGGACTCATACTCCTGGTCGTAATCTTGTTCAAACTCTTCCTCAAATGGAGATGGAGTCTCCTTCTCATCAGACTCTTCATAAGATGGAGGAGGACCTGTCCAGATGATTTTACCATTTTCATTGAAGTGGGAATTCTCATCACTAACATCAACAATTCCTTCAAACTCATCAATCATCTTTGTGGATAATCCCATTGGGTCACGAGGAATCCAAACCTTTGGACAACGAGCACTAACAGCTGGGAAGTCGTATGCGTGTTCCAACTTTAATCTGTCAGTCTCTTCATCTGGATCTGGGAAGTTGTAAATATCTGGAATACGAGTCTTTGCAACCTTATAAGAGCAGTAGATGTGTGGCATAAAGAAACGCTTCCACAATGGAGCTGGTGGAACAACCTGGGTATCACCGTCTGCAAGCAATGGCACACTGTTACCATTGCGTGCGTTGTCCAATGACAAACGGTTACCATTGCGTGTGTTGTCCAATGACAAACGGTTTAAGTCGTCCAACTCAAACACATTTGTTGGAGGTTTCAGGGATGATGCAGCATCGAAAGATTTCTCAAACTTAGGAGACTGGTCATACAATCCAGAGTGTCTAGCGTTCGCAGGGTTTAGCTTTGAGTAGGAAGGAGTATCAGTGATACCATCCAATGGTTTCATTGTGTCAACTGGGACAACTGTTAAGAGCTCATCAAATGCAGCGTTCAAGTTGAAATGAATGAACATTGTAACACCGAGTAAGATGGCAATAATGACAATAGGACCCCATGCCTTAGAAACGGCAAAGAGACCTAACAAACAGATTTCACCCAAGTAAACACCAACCATAGTCTGGAACAAAGCACGTGGATAATGCATACCTCTACTATCTGTAGACTCTTTGAAAGTGTAAGTCAAGTTGTAAAGATAAGCAACGTAGAGCAAGAGGAAACCAACGGATGCAAAGAGAAGCATGAATGGAGAAATGACACAGTAAGTTAAGGTAATAATAGCCAAGTTAGTGAACACTGGGAAAGTGGTACCCCAAGAGATTGAAGGCAACTTGTGGAATCTGTTATATTTCTTTCTTGGTGAAGAATCAAGCAAATAACCCAAAAGATAGAACACAACCAAAGTGGAAATCTGGAGCAAAGCACCCGAAGAAACTGTTAAACCTTGTAAGACAAGGTATGAGACGTAGAAGTTAGAAGCTTTTGGTAAATTCTCAGAGAGCAAATACATGGCACTACTTGGTTCTTCAATAATCTTCGTAACAGTGGATGTAGCAGAAGAGGAAATTGTGGTAACAAGGAAAACCTGGATAACTTGGAAAGCGAAGTAAGCTTGCTGAGTGAAATATTCAACGTGTTGAGAAGATGGTGCACCAGAGACTTTAGCCATGGCTCTAATGAATCTTGGCAAGACCATCATGAGGACTGCCAATGCAGCAGTTGGTAACATAGAAGTGATAACACCAAGTAACCAATCTGGAATATCATTGATCCAATCTAACCATTTCAACTTATTGGTCAAGTATGTAACGTTTGAGACCATACCAACGAATGCAACTGGGATAGCCCAGAAGATAACAAGTACACTGATAGCAGAAACGGCACCAAATCTTCTAACAAGACGCTCCCACCAGAACATACGCATGTTCATCCAAACGACATCTGAAGCTTCTACGCCAATGTAACGAGGAGACATGTGCAAAGCAGTGTGGTGAGTAACTGACTGGAAAGCAATCTGGGCAGAGTACTGAGAACCGAACTCAACAAACACAGAATCCATTGGAGGAGCACTTGCGTGGTCTCTTTGAAGCTCTTCAATCTCGGCATTCATAATTGGCAATTGCTCTTTGGCGTAATTGATAGTATCAACTTTCTTACCGATAAGGAACTTGAGTCTATGAGTTGGACGCTTCTTTTCTGGGACGTATGAGGTGATATCATCTTCTTGGTCAATGGTTTCACCCTTTTTCTCCTTCTTGGCCTTAATCTTCATTGCCTTACGAAGTAAAGAGTTTTGAGCACCCTCTAATTTGTTAACCAATTTATCACGTTTTGAAACTTTCTTTTCAATGTCTTTAGCACCACGGGCAATCCAAACATTTCTAACATCTTCGAATAGCTTAGCAAATTCCTTCTCATCAAGGTATTGTTCTGGAACAGTCTGGAACAACACAGTTCTTGAAGACAACTTCTGTCCATAACGTGGAGTAGCAAGAACAGCTTGTCTTATAGAAGAATAGTAGGTAAGTTCACGATAAATGACAAACACGACACCAAGGTAGAAGACCCATGCGAGGATTGCATGTGCGTAATATCTTGAACGGTGTCCAACGTTAGATATGGTGTAAGCATCAAGACCTGAGGAACCTTTACCGTCGACACTATTGACAGGTAACAAGATTGGGAAAAACAGAAGCATGTAAAAGAAACAGATGCAGCAGATCATCGCAAGGTATCTGAGGAAGAAGTAACCATCAATACCAGCTTGTCTAATAACGAAGTTATCAGATTTCTTCAATAATGGCAAAACCCATTGCCAAAGTCCTGATGGCAGTGGCTCTGGTTTCTTTTCATCATTGATCAAATTATAAGTAGACTTAGGTTGATAGATTCTTAACAGCTTAAGTCTAAACAATAAGAAGAGCGCGACAAAAACACCAAAAACAATACCGTTTGTAGCTAGCGATGTAAGCACCGACTGAGTCGACGTGTTCTTCGTCGACGATGTCATTGCCCCTCTCTTTAACTCTCTCCACTTCTTCTTTTCAGTGTTGTTTCGTCTGTAAGCGTGTGTGTTTTTTTCGTGTGTTTTGATTTCGTTGATTTGGCGTGAGGGGGCTTTGTTTTTTCGGATTTTTTGCCAATTCTACGCAAACGCAGGCTCCTGCGTCTTTACACATAAAGTTGCATCAAGTTTATGTGTGAAAATCCTTCGCTGTGGACTTTTCTACTTTCGCGAGTTATGGGCAATCGCATAAGAATTTCTTTTATTTCTTTAATCAGTTTTTGTCAATCACCTTAATGGTTCATATATCCGGCGTTATTGTAGTTGTCCAAGTATCTTGGACGTTTCTCCTACAATCCTTTTATTCACCCCCTGCCGAGGTGTGTTCTTCTGTTTGTTTGGCATTAAGGCGTATAGGCTAACCCGCATAGACTATGTCACTAATCCCAGCACTCCTTCCCTAACCTCGCCGTATATAGATGTTCGCAGCATGGGTGTAGTGTAGGCTTTTGTCAGTGTTTACGCCTTACTTGCCCTAGTTATATACTAAAATACCTTCGGTAATAGACGCCCAAATGTGTGTTCCTCCTAAAATGTATTTGAAAGCTTAAGCTACGATTGCTATTATATTATATTGTAAGCTGTAGATTAGTGCTCTCGATTCAGAGAATCGTTAACCTATACACTGCATAAATCCAAAAAAAAGAAAAAAAAGAAAACTAGACACCATTATAAAGACACCAGGTCTTTATATATTATATATAGCAAATAAAAAGGGTACACCAATAACAAGTCATATCCATAAACATAAAAAAACACAAAGGGGAAAAAAACAAAAAAAGAGAGAAAAGAAACGGAATAAGGTCATGAAAAAGGTTAGGTCGTAAGCATATGGTCACATAAAAGGAAGAATTCAAAACTCAGAGTCATCTTCAAATGCATCGGGAACTTCAACGTAGTAACTCTGTAAAGCTCTCTTCAAAGCAGGAACAAGCTTTTCCCACTTCAAAATTCTAACTTCCTTATCAAAGCCTCTTGGCTTTCTAACATCATAAGACATAATTCTTGTAGCTAATTCAACACGGAAGTCAACGTTACCGTCACTACCTAATGGTGAACTTCTAGCCTCTTGATTCGACATTCTTGAAGAAATTGGCTTCTTAGACCAAAATGGAACCAAGTTGGATCTAATTCTACCTCTCTCACGACGACGCTCAACAGCATCTTGAACCTCGGTTCCAATCAATAATTCAACAACCTTAATAACCTCAACACTTGTAATGTAAAAGGAAAGTTTCATATCTGGTTCGCTTTTGTAACCGTAGTCGCCTTCAGCAACATCATCAATATCATCATTGGCACTGGTAAAGCACTCCAAACAACTAATCTCAACGACATCAACGCCTGGTGGTGCCGGTAATGTTTTTGGATTCTCGTTAGCACTACCAACAATGCTAAACTGTGCAACAATGCGTGGACCAACTTGGTATCTCTCAACACGAATAATTCTTCTGCGGTCCTTCTTCTCTTCTTCGCTCCATTGTGGCAAGCACAAATCGTGTAAAGTGGCGCCAACAAGTTCCAAGTTAACTGGTGCATAGTGATGGTTAGAAAGAGTAACAACACGAGGTGGTTTTGTAGCAGAACCTCCAGATGAGATACCTCTTATAACTTTGTAGCGTTGAAATGATGAACCGGCAGCCTCGTGTGTTGAAGAAGGAGCGGTAGAATATGAATTTGTAATAGAAGAAGCAATGATTGATTCTGGGGTCAGTGACAATGGAGACTCTCTGAAGTTATGATGTAGTGTCTCCAAGATATCAGCTTCACTCATGTTTCTTGTTCTCTGTGGAGTTTGGAAAGGGTCAATCTCATGTACTGTATGCGCTGGAGTAGCAGCTGGTGGTGCAAAAGCATCAACTGGTGGGAATCCATCAAATTGTGTTTCATGATTCATGAGCTCTCCATGTTGAGAATACATCATGTCGTTATCCATATGTTGGTATTGTGGTGCAACATGAAGTTGCTGCTGTGAGTGAGTCTGTTCAACTGGAAGGGTATAATTGTTGTGATGTAAAGTTTGTAGTGGCTGTTGTTGAATCATATGAGGTTGATTTGAATGTGGAACAATAAGAGATGGGGAACTGAGAGTCATCAATTGTGGAACTGGCATCCCTGTGAGAGGGGAAGACTCTTCTTCAAGATAAGCCATATTGGTAGTCATCTGGTCCATACCATCAAAGATGCCAAGGGACATCATGTCTGTGCTACCAGGGAATCCAAACATACTCGTACTCATAACTTCAAAGTTGCCATACTTAGAGTCGGCAAAAGGGTAATCTTCAACAGAAGTCATTGCTCTGTTACTGGGTATATATAATTGCGGGACGATCAAGGGGGGAAGCTGCTAATATGCGCGTCTGATAGTCTCCGAAAGGTATAGCGGGTGTGATTTTCCAGCAAAGTCTCTTGTTGACAAACTAATAGTTAGTTTGTTGTATAGTTTTCAGTATACAGAAGAGTTCGGGCTTTAGGTTGATACCAGGTAATGGGCATGGTGGTAGTTATATATCAACACGATGCTCGAGGTGTATGCTCACGCAGGCGCTTGTAAGGGCAGCAAAAAGAAATAAAGCTTACAGCACGGCCCCGCCGCACAAATGGTAGAGCTTCATCAAGTCACAGCCCCAAACTTCCCTACAGCACGCAAATTATGCAAGTGAAAATCACAGCCTGCACTGCAACCATGCACTGCACTCATGCATTCCTGGTCGGGGTAAGCTTAAACTCAAAAGGTCTTAGTTATGGTCAATAGGGACTAGAAATTCTAGTCCCTATCCGTAATTGCTTTAAAAGCTTATATGCCTCCAGCACTCGCTACCACAGTTTAAACTTCTTACATCCAGGGACCGGAATCGCCACGTGGATACCAAGTATGTAGGGTCCCAGATGTGATAGCTGTTTAAGTAGAGACATTTCTACACAGACAAACACTAATAGGGGCCCAACCTACTGGACTCAGATCATTCTGACTCCTGGTAAAAGGCGCTGTTCTGTACACCGCCTGGATCCCGCCCCTCGCGTCTATATTTACTTGTAAAGTAGGCGTGGTGAATGAAGTACACCAAATGTTCTAGAAAGAATAATCAATTTACGATCATAGTAATATATAAGATACTTAATAGTTGAATTGGTGACAGTTCGAATAGTGAGTGATGTTTTTCTAATAACACCCCACTCTAAACTATCAGGGCAGGCGATACCATAATTATTCTTCTCCCAAGCTCAAGGTTCCTATCGGGGATTCAATTTTTGTTAGATGACAAATCTGTTCTGATCCGCAGCACCTCTTTGTTCGCTTACTTTTTCCTTAGTCTTTTTAAAAGCCAAGTTATCTTTCCTGAGACTTCACCTTCTCCTCAGCTTACAAAAGCCTCTTAGAGTGCTGCGCACTGTTCAGTACTTCTCTGCAGTTCCCAGCCCCTAATACCTGCGTTGATTATCATGCGCCTGGAGCTGGGACTGCCTCTATTTAAATTTTCCCATGTTGATCGGTGATCGGTGCCTTCCTCATGCATCACATGCGTCTGGAGTTACCAGTTAGTTAGTTATCAATAGGCATTTTCTTTAACAACTCGCCGGTAAAGATAAACAGTCATAATATATGTTCTCTACCAGTTTTCTATACAAGTAATATAAACGCATTGTGACATGTGGGCTTTGATAACAAGGCACAAGCAATAAGCCACAATCTCTTCACGTCATGTGAATAAACATCACACTCGAATTCTTATGAAGCCCAGCTGATGCTTCTCTTTCTTTTCTTTTTCTTGTAGATCTGCCAAGTCTATGGTTTGATTTGCCCTGACATTTGCTTGCAAATACATGATGAACAGGTGTGTAGATAGTCGGAATGGGCGTTAGATTGTCTCCTTTTATGTGTTTCATACAAAGACCTGGAAGACTGTAACAACTATTGGGCGTAGTCGATCTTACATGAGTTTTACAGCACTTCTGATGGTATCTCTGATACGACCATATCCACTATATATTCCTTTCTAACACACCAAGTATAGAGTTTCCTCCTGTCTATAAGTGACTTGACTTATAATTTAGAGTTCAGAGACATAAAAAACCACTTCTGAACTGTTCTTTCTTCTCATATGAAATATGAACAGCTACAGAGTCTCAGATTACGGTTGCTGAGTAGTTTAGTCCGGTTAATATGGTTGTTGTTTTGTTGAATATAATTAATGATCTTGCTCATTCAAGAGCCTGTTTTATTAACTGCGCAAGATGAGAAATCGCTTATACTACATGTAAAGCGCCATCCCACTGCCTCAATTTATATCCAGATCGGTTAAAACTTCATCTTCAATCTTAAAAGGCTCAAAATCAAAGTAAATATTACGAACCGACCCCCTATGTCATTCAGATGATGTATCCAAACTAAAAATGCCCCCGTCTAAAAGATCTAGTCTTGACGTCATCTATATAACTCGCTAAATAAAATCACTTCCGCTCTATTCGGGCAACGGTTTGTCTACTATAGTCTATCCAACAAAAATCCAGACTTAAAGGGAGTCAAAAGACGGTTTATTTTAATACTTTCTACATGTAACGGTTTTTTTGATGTTTCTGTGAAGTATTTAAACAAGCTTGCCCTTTATTTACGCAAGTTTGGGCGGACGCGCATCGGGCGTTATTTTAACCACTATACATTCCTATTAACATTAAAAATGGATACCATTGACGGGAAAATAAAATATATCTATAATTTACAATGAATTCGTATATTTGGAAGGACAATTGGTCTCTCTTTTAATTTATTATTTTGGCTGTGGTCGATATTTTTTTAATGTTCTCCTAAGGCTTTTAAGGCAGGATGATGGATCATCAAGGAGAATGCCCAGGTTGGCGCACGTCCAGTCACATCATATGTAGGAAGTAGCACCTCCTCATATACATGAGATCATTCTGCGAATAACGCAAATGATTCGCGATGTAAACCGTCTCAACGTGCACTTGTAAATTAGAAGATGGGGGTGGATGTGAAAGTTCTGTTGATTTATCAATGATTTACGAAGGTGGATGTGGACGGTGAGGTCATCAACTTCGTTATACAAGGCGGCTGGTTGATCCCAAAGTAAAACCAACTTACTGATATGTTCATTCATAAAAATAAAATAAAATGATTAAAAAGGTGTGTCAAAAATGTCTTTGTTGATCTCCTGTAAATGTTTAGCATATAGGATATATGAACGTATATGGTCCTGTCCCTCAGCAGCTGGTATGCACTAATTGTGAATGATAATCCGTGTGCTCGCCTATTCTGGTCTTAGACACACAACTTTAAAAAGAAATCTCTTCAGCTGATAAAAAGAATTAGTAGACGGGGTCACGGCATCAATTACAACACCACATAAGACTTGGCGTGAAATGAATGGTATGTTATATATAAGAATATCTACATTAATCCTCATTTTCCAAAGGACTCTTTCCATTAGAAGATCAACCTATAATGCATATAAAACCTCAAATCAATTTTCAAGGTACTAGGTAGGCTCAACATATTTGCAATTTATGAATCCAATCTTATTAGGTTCAAAAACTTATACACTCAGTTTTTCTGGTCTCTTTAGAAGTTGTTATAATCTGATAATAATATCACCGGAAAAACTCGCGCGTTACATGTTCCGCATCAAAATGCAATTTCCTTTGTTATACTAACGAACTTCTATTCGAAAAACATTATACTTTCAATCGCATCGATATGTAATAATAGAATGACAAGTAGTTATAAGGATTAAAAATATCCTCAATTGAATTATCAAGAATGGGTTTTTATCTACACGTCAATGAGCTTCTTAATTTACCCAACACACCGCTTAAAAATATTCTTTTTTATTTGTCCGAGATTATAGCTTCAGACATTGATCCTTCAGATGCAATTTTCAAAGGCCGCACAATCAGGTATTTGTAATAATCGTATTACGTAAAAGATGTTATGTTCTGGAAGCTAAAAAAGCCCTATGACAGCTTCGGTGTATGTTGGCCATCTCCCAGGTTGGGCGAACCTAACTGTAAGTTCTGCTGTAGTCCGCATCCTCATTTGCAGCGTCTGCGCAGTCCTCCTACAGAAACTGTCGGTGCAAGCGCTTCGACGCACAAAATCCCCTAGACTTCAGAAAGAGTAGCCGATGTGCCCCTTTCGAGGAAACTACGATGATCGCATCAGAACCAGTGCTTTTGAATGAGTCTGAGGCTTTTTTGACATCGCACATGGTTGAATAAGGTATCTTCAGAAGATAAAGTGCGCAGCTTCTTGTCTTTATTAGCAGCTTACTTTCAGTGAACCTCTACTTTGTAGGAAAACACACTCTAGGAAATATGCGAAGCAGGTCTTATAAAAGGATGTCTCAGACTAGTGGCTTAAAGGCGCTACTAATAACATCATGCAGAGAAAGTCCCCTTAGGGGACTAGTCTCTAGCATAATAGTATATTTGGCAAGACTGAAGTTGCATCCATCTGCGCCATCTGGCTGTCACAGGCAACGGCTAGTCCAATACTAGGGTCCTCCCATTGAGTTTGGCTGTCTGTGAGGAGGTGTGTCAAAGCGCGAAGACCTGTAGTTCTGTGCAAGGATAACGTCTCCATATACCCGGTGTTTGCTATCTTAGCAGGAGCTGACCCGACACTGCATCCGAAATCTACAGTTTTCGTACCCCATTCTTTCCCCACGGATAAGCTTGGTCTCCCGTTATCTCACCGGAGCCTCGGACTTTTGATTTAACGATAATGTCCGTATTCCCCTTATCTTTCTAGAGGTTACAATACGGTTATCCGAAATAAAAAGAAAAGTTTTAGGGGACCTATTAACTATTTACATTAATCAACAATGCACCGTAAGCTAATAGCTGAGATGACGCATTCAAAAATAGAGAGTCCCACATGTAATCCTCTTCTGTGCGCAAGTATATAATTATTATACTGCTGGCTTATTACGTTAATATCTCTAAAACCAATATAAAACTTATTCGACTTGCTTATTACAAGTTGAAGCTTTTTAACACTCTGATGTGTCAATCAATCATTTTAGAAAGTTGGAAATTGGTCCCCTCTATGTAGTATTCTCGAGTGACATACTGTCACACTTAGGGTCGCCTATGACATGAGAAATCTGGGGACGGCGGCATGACCGCGATTGCATGTTAGATCAATTGATCTCAAAGCCTTCTTTTCCATTACGTTGATTCAACAAAGCGTGATGTAATATCAGGGATCATGAATCCGATTGTGTGGGCATAATCGATGATATTAATTACTTCCTTAGTTCGTAATTACTGGTAGACCGCAACTACCCCTAGTATGCAGATTATTAAACTCTATCGTACTTGAACTGTTATCCGAGGTTAAATTGAACAGCACTATCCTAGTGTTTGTCATGTTCATATCCGCTGCCCTAGATGAATTCCGAAATTACCAACTTCCAAATGCGAAATTATACTGACAGGTAAACAAGAACCGATGGATTGTAATACGAAGATAAGTAATGGAAGCTTCCCGAATCTAGAAAAACTGTTCACTTGCATGAGTAGAAACTTCCACATCTGCACGATGTTACATGCGCGTAATGAGTGAGGCGTTGTTCATATCCAGTGCCGCATCACATTCTAGTCCTTCTCGCACAGCCGGGACTTTAAGGCTTCGGCCTTAATGCGCTAAGAACTACATTGAGATCACCCGCATATAGTGTATCTCAAACATTATATCAAAACGGGATAAAGGTATACATCTTCACAGCTTATTTATATAGATAAATTTGGAAAGGGAAGAGAGTTGAAGGGGTGGAACCTTATGTGGTCAAAGTGATCGATGTGGCAGTGGCTGTAGGTTGTGAACCTTAAAATCAGTCAATGCAGTGGTCGGCAATCCTCATGCGAGTGAAGCTAGGCGATCATTCTCAATAATGCGTCTGTCTCTGGTCAAGTAGGCCGAAGGCCTATGTGCTGCAAAGGAAGCGATCCTTTCCGAGGCTAGAGTGGGGGAAGTAGAAAGGAGTTGTAATTTGTTATCGCTAAATAAGTCATTCTCCATTTCCTCGCATTATTGTATGATCACGGATTGTCCCATGGCCGTTGTGTCTATCTTGATGAATCATCACTGTGGGTAAAACAACAGCTTAGCTGTATGTGATATGGATAAAACGAAGAGAAACGGCGCTACGCTTTATATTTAAGAAGTATAGATCAAAAGTATGACGGGTTATTCATCCCAGCCTGATACATTATTTGATCTCTCTAAAAACAATTGCAATTTTAGACGGGAATCAAACTACTGCAAGTTGTGTAAACAGCAATAATTAAAATTAAAGAAAAGTCAATAGTCAATTTCCCCTGCCTAGGGATCCCCTCGCCCTCTCGGGGGCACAGTGCAGTTGCTTCCGAGCCCGCGCCTCGTGCGCAATGCCCTTACGGAAGAATGTCATAGAAGGATGCACTGAAGATAACAAGGCATTTGAAGTCATAAATTTTTGGAGTGCTCCAAAAAGCTCCAAATCTTTCTGAACTTTGAAGTTATTTATCTAGTTAGAACACAAATTAAATACCAATCATTCTGGATCATGTTTCCTCCTTTTTAGAGGGTGTTGATGTTTAACAATTTACGCTATGTTAATTTTTATAAATCAACAAAATATATATGTAACAGTGTGTTAGTACCATTGATCCAGTTTGATGCCTCATCCACATAATGTAGTATTGTAAACCGCCTTTGGTCGCACTTGATTGAAGCTGGCGCGCTTGTACGTTTAGGCCCGCCCGTTTTCTGGGACAAGGAGATAACGCGCTCTAGTTTGAGGTCGCCTATGCCTCTAGTCACCGCTTCAAACAGATACATGACAGGTTTCTTTTGCATTAATATGAGGCAATCTTATGAGGCAATCTTATCTTGAACATATTTAATATTCCAGGAGCATCAACGCCGTAAATGATTAGCTTAAAGCGAAATGCTTTGGGGCATATCACGAGAAAATCAACATGAGCATTTTGAGTCTTCGAACGCGTCGAATTGTGGTAGGCCGATCGAACTTATTTTGGTCCACAAACCTATTAACTATGCGTTTCCTTTGTTATAGCCTCTTGTTCCGCGACTGGACTAAGTTTATAGCTATCTACTTTGTGGAGTAGAAGAAATTCACCTATATCCTAAATGATCAATATTTCATACCACGGTTATTATCATGCTAGAAGAATTTCTTGACCGAGGTATAAAAAAACGCAATGCAGCCATCGAGATAACTCTATTGTTGGTCAATGACTAGGGGGGCGCAATTTCCATTTTGGTCCATTAACAATAAGGCGTTATTCACGACACCTTCCATGTTCAAACTACGGCTAGTGTGGAAGGTAAACACCTTCCACGGTCAAACTATGGTCATTGTGTAAGACTCCACTATTATCTATATGGTGCGCGCGGCGATAAAACTGGCAAGCCATATCTAGCTCATAGTACTATACTATTGGTAACTACTAAAAGGGGTTTATAGCTCTAATTAATTTCTTTTGAGTTTTTTACAGTTATCGTAATCTTACAACTATATTAAACTTTTTAAATGGACACACGCTCACGCTGCAAGCGTTGTATGTACATTAAAGGCGTGGTATAGCGTTGATCTACAAAAATCTAAATTCTATTCATTGATTATAACAGTTTTGTATATTTTTCTATTCTATATTGTAAAGCTAGGGCTATATTTTAATAATCTATAGAAAAAATGAGATTTAATAGCAAATTAGTGAAATTTTTCGAAAATACCATTATACCTCGTCACTTGATCTGTGAAAACTCGTAAAGTGAGATACCCTTCCTGATGAGCTTTCTTAATTTTTGAAAAAAACTCTTTAATCTAGCATTTAAATAATACTATTAGAAAACTACAAGCATCAATTACATGAAAACATAAATTATATCCGAGTTAGAGAGTTTTTAATCGATTTATAGGAGTTATAAAAACATTAGCATTGTGTACGGCACACGACTTCTGAAGTGGTGTACAGGTTATTTGTAACACAGACCAAACAAGGAGGCTCACTGAGGAAGTGGGAATGTGTGTATAAAAGCAATGAATATTCTTAATTTATAAATTATAGAATTCCTATCTTGTTAAGTCCTACAATTGACCAAATGGCAAACCGTAATACAAATTTTTATGAGCTAATTTGGACAGAACACCGACCATAAAGATAAATCTCAAAATGCATGTCATCAACCGGAGCAAATCGGCTTAAAAGAGTGGAACCACTGTTAAAGTGGCTCATAAATTAACTTCAACCTTATCATTTACACGCCATATTTGACTTCAGACTTCAAGGAAAAAAAAGTAGCACGATTTACTTTTAAAATGCAAATAGTGAAATGACCATAAGCCCAAGTGACTAATAAAAACTATTTCGGTTGCTGCAGCAAAGTCCGGGTAGCGTTGATTCCCAATCAGGGACAGCCTCAAATATGAAAGAGTTCTTTTAACAATTTAAACTTCATTTATTGTGAAATCTTTCTAAAAATTAAACAAGATTCAGAGGAGAAGACATCGACTCATTAAATAGAAATCAAGAGATTTAATTAAAAAATCAAACAACCGTATGGGCCTCGGTGAATGTGCCAATTTCCAATCGGCTCAACCCGCGCATAAATTTTGGTGTCAGGGTTGCTACGACAAACCTTTATAACTGGAAGCCGCCCCCCAGATACCAATTCTCTGTCCACCGTCTAAGAAAACAACAAATAGCCCATAGGGGACCATAACGACGAAACAAACAGTCATAAACACACGATGAGGTGAGTTTGATAAAGAGACACAACCTCAATGTTATTTATTGTCTCTGAGTGAATGTGTGTACGCGCAATCATACTAACCCCATAAACGCAGTTACGCAGATGCTGCCAGAGAGGCCGAGACCGCAGTCAAAAACGACGCTAAGAAAGTTAGTAGTAAAGCCGAGAAGGAGTTGAACGCAGCAGCCAACGAAGCTGATGCTGCAAAGGCCGACTTGAAATCTGCTGCTCAAGATGCTAAGGGTAAGGCTTCCAAGAAGGTCAAGGAGATTGGCGATGAGATAAAGAAAGCTGAGAAAGATGCTGCCGATAAACTCAAGAAGGGCTACGAAGAGAACAAGGGTCCAGTCATAGACTTCTTTAAGAATATTGCCAACAAGATCTCCGAAGCTGCCTCATACGTAGCCCAGTCTACGAAGAGTGCCACTGCTTCCGCTTCTGAGGAACTTAAGAATCCTGTTGTTGCATCTCAAACTGTTGTCACAATTGGTGCCATTGCTGGTTTGATCTACGGTATCAACGAACGCGCTAGAATCTTCAGATTCAAGTCTGACAATGAAATTACTTGCATCCTTGCAAGTCTTACAGGTCTTATTGTTCTTGATGGATTTTTGTTCACTATGTACTATCCAAAGTACGATAAGAAGTCTCTTAAGTGAAGAGAGAAGACATATTCAATACAAATAACAGAAATAAACATCTGTCTGTTAAGAGGGGAGGAGAGCGAGCGAGAGAATCGAGTGTTTCAGCTATAAACAAACAGATTTTGTAAGCTTTTATTTTTTTAATACGTATATGCACACTGTTTTTATTACGCGCATGCTAAAAGCATTGACACCTTCCTACATCCTCAAGATCAGACGTAGCAAAAAGTAATGTAAGGCAATTAAATCCCAATCCTACACAAATTTAGTACTTACAGAATGTCTTCTACAATTTTTAAACCCTGAAATCCAATCCAGATTTTCAATAGTTCCCCTTGGAGCGACCCCCGCACGCCCCTGTGTGTTTAGTTCCCTGCGCAAGATGACGATAGCAACTTCACCCATTGTTTTGGGTGCCCTACTAGATATCACGTGATCAAGTGCATGTAGCCCTAAGCGTACTATGTGTCTGACAAATAAACCTGGACACCATATAGGGTAGTCGCGCTTTGTCCTCTGTCCTTCCACTGCGCGCAGAGTGAAAAAAAAAACCTGTGCATGCACAATCCCCAACCACGGCACGTAGGTTTTAGAAAGTCACATTTCGTCGATTGAAAGTTACCTCCATCAACTTTCCGTGATCCATTCCGACGTATTAACAAATAATAAATAAAATGTCTGCTCCAGCTGCTGCTCCAGAGGGTCAGAGAAGAGGTGGTTTCGGTGGCCGTAACAGAGGTCGTGGTGGTAGAAGAGCCGGTGGTAGAAGAGATGGTGAGGAGAAGGGTTGGACCCCAGTCACCAAGCTCGGTAGATTGGTCAAGGCCGGTAAGATCTCCACCATTGAGGAGATCTTCTTGCACTCCCTCCCAGTCAAGGAGTTCCAGATCATTGATCAGTTGCTCCCAGACTTGAAGGATGAGGTTATGAAGATTAAGCCAGTCCAGAAGCAGACCAGAGCCGGTCAGAGAACCAGATTCAAAGCTGTTGTTGTCATTGGTGACTCCAACGGTCACGTTGGTCTCGGTATCAAGACCGCTAAGGAGGTCGCTACCGCCATCAGAGCCGCTATCATCATTGCTAAGCTCTCCATCATCCCAATCAGAAGAGGTTACTGGGGTACCAACTTGGGTGCTCCACACACCGTCTGTGCTAAGGTTACTGGTAAGTCTGGTTCCGTTTCCGTTAGATTGATCCCAGCCCCAAGAGGTAAGGAGATTGTCGCTTCCCCAGCTGTTAAGAAGCTCTTGCAGTTGGCCGGTGTTGAGGATTGTTACACTTCCTCTTCCGGTTCTACCAGAACTTTGGAGAACACCGTCAAGGCCGCTTTCGTTGCTATTGCCAACACTTACGGTTTCTTGACTCCAAACTTGTGGAACAACCAGCCATTGCCAATTTCCCCAATGGATGTCTACGCCGACGAGGCTTCTGCTTCCAAGAAGGCTTACTAAGTTATTTCACTTTGTTGTGTTTATTCCTTAATTCGTAATGTTACTTCTAATGAACTCGTAATTTTTTCCAGTAGATCGATTTGACCATAGAAAATATGCGATGAGATTAAGATTAAGTCGTTTTAATGTTAGTATCTAAAATTTTGAGCTACGAAGAATTAAACAAGCAATATATATACCCTTTTTAAATGCAAGGGCAACAGTGAGAAATAAACATGACATAAAAAGTCGTATACACAATTTATAGTACAATCAAAAGAGTAGAGGATTGAATTCCTCTAGTTAAAAACAGCAAAACTTTGTAGTTGTAGATTATGGTTTAAGATTCCTGTGGTGGAGCATGCTCAATAACCATACTATCCGGAACAGCAAACTGTCTCTCATCAGTCTTAGTCCAAGACAGAGACTTTGGTTGGATGGTGCCAGCTGCAGGAGGCTTACCATTTGGATGTTGGAAGAGACAGTGTGGATTCTTACAACCATCAGCGAAACGGCATTCTTCTTTGATAGGGTGAGAGAAGAAACAATCAATTCTTGTACAATTCTCACCGTCACGGCACATTGTCTTAGAAGTTGCATGACGGAACTTACAATAACGGTTTGTACAATTAGCACCGAACTTACATGGCTCCAATGACTTCTCAACAGCTGGCTTTGCCTGGGAGATTGGTTTAACTTCCTTGATCTTGGAGATAGAGGAATGAGCCTTTGCACATGATGGATCTTGACATGTCAAGTTAGAAGTACACCATTCGAATGTGGTGACTTTAGCATCTTCGTTGGCAGGCGTTGGATGGCCAAATGGACACTGCTGGTTTGAGCACATGACACCAAATTTACACAATGTGATACCTGTAGCTGCCTGTGCGAATTGGATATGTTGATGAGCCTTCTTCTCTAAATAAGTTTTCTTGGTTTTCTCCAACTCTGCCATCAGAGCGTCATCTTCACCAGGATGTAAAAAGTTACAAGTACCTTGTTCATTTGGACAGGATCCATTGAGGAAGTTGAAGCATGGCTTTGTTGGATGGGCATAGACACAGTCTCTTTTTGGGCAGTGTGGGAATTGAAGGCAACGACCTTTCTTCTTGATCTGACCTCTGGCATTGACGAATGAATCAGAACCGGCGACACTGGAGAGGTTGAGTGCTCTTTGGAGGGCGTTTTCGTTTTTGAGAGCAAATGATCTTGGTCCAGTTGTGATCTTACCACCTCTTCCGCTTTTATTGATACCATTGCCCGAAAACTTGTTATAAGCAGATGGCTTTGTCGGTATTGATGTGTTGATGGTACCGTTGTTCTCATCAGTAACTATAGCGTCCTGTTGTTGGCCTTGGGCCTCTTGCTGTGTTTGTAGTGGCTGGGCAGCAGCGGCAGCAGCAGCTGCAGCCTGGTTCTTTTGGTAGTCCTCAAGTGCTTTATAGGCACTCTGAACGACGTTGGTGAGGGCATCACTACTGAAGATGGAGCTGAGTTCAGCGTGCGCTTGCTCTGGTGTTCTGCCGTTGTTTATCAATAGCACTAAGTACTCCGCGACATCGGTGGCGTCTTCAGCGAGCTCTGGGATTTGCTGCACCTGCTGAGCAACAAACTTTTCAAGCTCCTTCTGAAGTGCTTGCTGGGATTCTACCGTGCTCATTAGTGTAAGTCTTTGGCTGAATTCTTTTACTCGTTGCCACCGTACTTGCCAGTGGTGAGGGATGACTTCGATACTCGGAACATTTTTTTCTCTCCGATCATTTCTTCGGTATGCGCCACACCGTACTTAGTGTTTGTTTTTGTTTACGCTTCAAGAATGATAATACACAGATCAAACATCCGAACAGCTTGAGCGTTGAACGGGAGGCAAATGGACAGGATAGATCCACTGGGAACCCTGAGCCCGCAGCCGTTTTATGGTGCGACATACAGCTCACCACCAAAACATAGGCCACCCCAGTTACTGAAGAGGTTACAGTCCTTCACTAGTACTGATAGTAGGGACAACATCAGTTTCTCTGAGATTGTTAGAGGACTACCGGGGAGACTAATTAGACGAGGTTCTGTTATCATTGCCGAGACAGGGGAGAGACGACGTGGTGGGCTTCGAGCGAGTGGCACAGCTGAACGGTTTATTGAAGATGACTTGGAGACACAACCTCTCATCGGTGCACAGCCAGTGGCCCCTACGCTACCACAACGGCTGTGTAGTACTTACAGAGATTTCTACGACTGGTTCCATAAGAATAAGTATCACAATGTCCTGAAGTGCTCACTAGCGTATCTTATCGCCTCACTAGCGGTGTATTACACCCCATTGGCAACAGCATTGGGAAAGAGTGATAGCAAGCACGTCGTGGCCACCGTTGCAGTGTACTTCCACCCGTCACGAACATTTGGTTCTATGCATCAGGCACTGATATTTGTTTCGCTGGCCTTGGTGTTCAGCTTTTCAGTTTCCCTCCTTTCAACGGGTATCGCCAGTGCAGTCTATCGTAGTGGTCATTCCAATTGGAGTGCGTTTATTAATCTGATGTTTGCGTCAGCTTCCCTAGGATTCGTGTCGTATATGAAACAGAAGATAAACCACTCAACTTTTAACGTTGCCTGCTCTTTAGCTTCAATCACATTGATCTCTGCCATTGTTAAGGAAGGTGCGTTGGACAGTGACAGTATACCAATACTGAGGCTACTTTCCGTTTTCGAGATCGTTACGCTGGGTTGTTCGATATCGGTGTTAATCTGTTATTTTCTTATGCCTTCATCAGCAGTTAAGCAGCTGAATAAAACCCTCAACGAAAGTTGCTCTTTAATGTCCCAGTACCTTTCACAGATTGAGCAGTCATTTATCAACAACAGAAACACACTAGCAGACGACACCATTGTCAGATTAAACAAAGAGTTGAAGAAGAATGCAGGGAAGCTTAAAAGTGATTTGGAAGAGTCAAAATATGAACTTCTCCTGGTTGGTAAAGAAGACCAGTATAAGTCATATTATAGGATCGTCCGTACAACTCAGCTTATGATGTCACAGCTGGGAAGTTTGAAAGGTTCTGCAGATATGCAATGGGAAATTCTCCACGAGGATGAACAGTCATCAAGATCATCTACAGAATCGATTAACACCTTGGATAGTGCCGACCGTACCTTCCAGGGAAGACCAGCATTACCTATGTCAGACTCAGTGGTGACTTTAGACGAAAGAACAGCACTGAACTCTAAGCAGCTCTTTGATCTGTTCATATATTATCTTGGGCCATCTCTCAAGTCGTTTTCATATACAATACGTGGGGTTCTAGATGGTATGCCATTCCAGGAGAGTGATGAAATGAAAGAAATATATCACTACAGAAATAGTCTTCGACTAGCTTCAGAACTATTCCAAGGAAAATACGAAAGGGCTATAACGAAATTGTACTCCCAAGACATTTTTAAGATGTATACACCAAGAGAGGCAAAGATTAATGAGGAAGAAGTTGCAGCTAGTTGTGGAAACTTCGCATCCATCTTATCACAGTACTCCAAAGAGCTTGATCATGTCGTTGAGCTGTTAACCGAGCATGGTGAAATAGTGGAACGCAATAGACATTCATGGAACTGGTTAGTATTCTGGAAAAGCCAAGAAGAAACTGATGATGACACGAAACCATTGCCTGGACTGGATTATGCCTTAAACAACTTGAATTCAGAATTACAGAAACGTACGGATTCTACAGATCAGCGTGATAGCATTGGGTATAAACTCTGGGAATTCTTTAGTTTTTTCAGAAGAACTGAGGTTCAATTTGGTATTAGAGTTGGTATTGGTTCATTTGTTTTAGCATCATTAGCATTCCTCCCACAGACGAAGCGGGTCTTCATGGAGTGGAGAGGTGAGTGGGTATTAGTTACATACTCTATTATCATGAATAAGTCACTTGGAGGCACTACCATGACAGTGAATTGGAGATTGATTGGTACTTTTCTTGGGTCACTCGGTGCATATTTGACTTGGACAGCATTTGACGGAAATCCATGGGCACTATGTATTACTGGTTGGCTGATCTCATTATACTCGTTCCATATCATTTTGAATTGGAGCGACGTAAATGCGTTTGGAAGATTCATACTGTTAACGTACAATATTACGGCGTTGTATACTTTCAACACCACGAGATCAGAAGATTTAGAAGAAGGAGATGAACGTGACCCTATAATCAGAGACATCGCATTCCATAGATTCTTGGGTATCACAGCTGGTGTCATTTGGGCGTTAATAATGACAGTGAGCTTCTTACCGTTAACAGCTAGGAATAGATTAAAACGTGGTTTATCTGTGTTATGGTTACGCTTGGGTATCATCTGGAACACGGATCCATTGGAATATCGTGGCAAGGAACTTGTTGGATTGGCTGACCAAAGAGGAGTTGTTCATATCATGAGTGAGCTAGGGCTGGCTCTTAAACAGGCCCCAAAGGAGACAAGATTGAAAGGTAAGTTCAGAAACGATATCTACAAAAAGTTGATGGACTCCACTGAAAAGATAATTGATGGATTCCAAAATATGAACACTATGATTATGATTGATACCAACTTGAACGAGAACGAGCTCAGAGTTTTAAAATTCACAGAATCTGAACGTGATGAATTACAGAACAGAGTGTTTTTAATCTTTTATATGATTTCCTCTTCCATTATATTAGGTATCCCTTTACCGTCTAAACCAGCCTCTACTGCACATTCCAGAGACCGTATAATGGTGAAACTGGCACAGATAAGAAAAGAAGGGACGCTGGCGAATGAGGACTATGTGTTATTGTACTCTTACGTTCTTGTCACGAATGTTATTGTTAAGGAGCTGAATAAGATCATTGGGTATCTTGGAGATTTGTTTGGTCTTGTTGACGAAGAGACATTTGAGATTTAGCTTAGTTTACAGTTCCTATATCTAATATCGTCTATTTGTCATTTAAGTAGGTATCAACAGCCCGTATGAACCTTTGGTTTGTTATTTTAGCACCCGGTTTGAAGTCCACAGGTGACAGCGGGTTTTTAACAATATTCTCAACGTAAATCTTTGAATAGATGTTTTTCAATACATCTTGAAGATACATTGTCTGTGTATCACTTATAATACAGAACCTTAAAGCCGATGCTGACTCATAAAAGTGTGCTCTGTACTTAGCTGTGGAGAAAGATGTCATGCTATTTTTCGACTCGGGCGTATCACCGAGTTTTTCAGCAATACTCCTTAGAGAAAACAGCGCACCAAATAGCAGCTTGGCATTGTCTTCATTGCTCTTAGAGTTGATAGTACCACTAGGTGTTGTAGAGTCTGTTGTTGGGTTCAGCACCTGTGTCCATTCTCTGCTATATATGCAATTGCCTATGTCTCTTGTCAGTACTTATTCAGTAATAATAGTAAGCGATTACATACAATGCCTATCAAATATCCAGAACGAGTAGACTGTCATTCTCTTTCTTTTGTCTTGCTTTGCCTCTTGCGTTATTGAAAGATTATGTATCTATGATGTGTTTGTTGTAAGAATCAGATCAATACACTGTGGTGTGCGGGTGTCCCTGTGCCCCTTTCCCTAAAGCGGGTGAGTGCTCATCGGCCGAGGGTGATCTTTTGGTTTCTCCACATTTGGGAGATAAAATAAACTTCCTGTTTTTCTTCCACTTATCAACGATTTTGAATATGTTCAAGGTTGGAAGAATGGCTCAAGAACGGGTTACACTTGTTGCTCGTCATTTGTCCAAGCACTGTTACTCAACGGTACAGAGCGGAGCAAAGTATTCAACGGAGTATAAGGAGTACTGCAAATTGCCTGATGGCAAGATTGGATCTTTCTTCCACGATGTACCAATGAACTTGGACGTAGAGAAGAAGACCGTCAATGTTTTAGTTGAGATTCCACGTTGGTCTAATGCCAAATTTGAAGTTAGCAAGGAACTTCCTTTCAATCCTATTACCCAAGATACTAAAAAGGGCAAGCTCAGATTCATTAAGAACTTATTCCCTTATCACGGGTATATTCACAATTATGGCGCCATTCCACAGACTTGGGATGATCCAACAATAGCTGACAAGGATACTGGGTTCAATGGTGATAATGACCCGTTAGATATCTGTGAGATTGGCTCTAGAGTTGCAAAGACTGGTGATGTCTTTGAAGCTAAAGTGTTGGGCTGTCTTGCATTGATAGACGATGGTGAACTGGATTGGAAAGTCATTGCCATTGATACCAGAGACGAGCTGGCATCTGAACTGAATGACATTGAAGATGTCCAGATCAAGTGTCCAGGCCTTTTAGAAGCTACTTTCAAGTGGTTTAGAGACTACAAAATTCCAGATGGGAAACCACAAAATGAATTTGGATTTGAAGGTAAATTCTTGGGAGCCGAGAAAGCTATTGAAGTTATTCAGCATTCAAATGAATCGTGGAAAAAGCTCGTTACAGGTAACGTTGAGATGGAGAAAGTACCAATGATTCAAAACTGTACCCTTGAGAAGACCCCTGGTTTTACACCACAATCAATTTCCAACATTTCCAATGCTCTCCCAGACGCCGAGATTCCTGCAGAGGTTGGCAAGAGCTATTTCATCTAATTTGTATATAAATAATTTAAAATAAAACAGAAGTATAAAAGTGTATGCTATATGGGCTGACCGGTTTTCGCGCCAGTTCCGGGGGCGATCTTGAAAACTTTCGGAAAACGTAAACAAACATAAGAACGACGGTTTTTTTCACTTAGCAAAGAGCAAACCAATTGCTTAAGCAGTAGGAGATGACAGTCACAATGTTACAACCATCTGCTGCTTTAACCAGTGGTAGTCCGTCCGGCCAATGGTGAGTTTTTCTTTGTACTCAGAACCAATGAGAAATCGTGAATTTTTTTTACTAACAACGAACCAGGACATTCGATCTGGCACTCAATGCACTTAGAGTACCCGAGAACTCACAGAGACTGGAATCTCTTGACGGATTCCTCTCACAGAACAGCATAGTACTCACAAACCCTGAAATTTTCCAAAGGACAGGTGAGAAGACAGTGACGTCTGATGACTTCACCATCCGTGGTGCAAAGTATACTACGACACAGAGCACAAGAAGAACAGCAGGTGAAATTGCAGATTTGCTAAATGTGAATGTAACAGAGGTGTTGCGTGTCATTTGTGAGATCAACACTCGTATCCCTGAAGAGGAGAAGAAAAGTAAGAGTGACAAGAAGACAACACACGAAGATCCAAACATGACAAAGGAAGAAACACAGCAGTTATACATCTTTGGTGTATTGAAAGACAGACGTACTGTTTTGCAACTAACGAGGTTTTTACTTGGTCATGGGGCAATGCCAACATTGGGTGATAAGTTTTCTCAAGACATCTTAGAGGATTCTCAGTATATTAGTAAGATGCTCTCATACCTTGAGACTATTACAGTGGAGATCCAAAAAGTTGATAACGGTTACAAAGACAAGATTGTCTCAGAGTTATCACACACAATTGCAGAGATCTTAAAGAACTTGGTGACTATTCTGATCAAGGTTGCAACAACAGATGCCAACGTTGTTAAATGGTTCCAGCTGATGGACAAACTAAGTTTTTTCAAAGCACTTCAGAGTTCTATTGACGAAGAAGTCTACCAAGAGATTGACTCCTTATCATCGATTATTTGTCTTTTGCTCTTTGGTTTAAACACCAAAGACGATATCTTTGATCCAAGTGCACCTTTCGCTTCCCAGCCAAGTGCCATTAGAACTATTCATGATATACTTGTGAACTCGCCGTTTGACTCTGTGGCTTTGTACGCTTGGAGTGTTGTGATAATTTCCCTTCCAGATTCCACTTTGAACAAGGTGTTCAAAGATGATGAGAACGTCGAGACCATCTACAGAGGTTTAGCAGTTAAATCAGCCGAACTTGGTGTCTTCCAACACATTGAGCATATCAATGCCGTCTTATCATACGATTCACTCTATTCAGCTATCTTGTCATCTTTCCTTATCTGTGCTGTGCCATCTATCCAATTAACAGACAACACATCTAGAACTTACTATAAAGTTCTTAAAGATGCGCCAAACACATTTATTGAGAAATTCTTCACAAACCCGAACACAGAGAGACTGTTATACCTCACAAAGACCAAGTTCCCAGAGGTCACAACTCCATACCTCAGACTACTCAGCATCAACGGTGCTTATGCTCATAACGAACTCTCAAATATGACTACTTATATGTCAATAGTTCCAAACAGTACAATGGACTATGAAATCGATAATGAAGCAGATACCATTACATTAACAGATGGACTTCTCGTGAAGCCACCATTTGAACAGAATGCTGATGTCTTGATGCTATTACCTCCTCAAACCAAGGGAAAATTACTCCCAACTTCTGATCAAAACACCGATGCGGTGATCTTCCAACACAGTTACAACGGTTGGTCCTTACTTGGTCGTGTTTTACAGAACATCACTGGCGATCAGCAACAGACGGAGCTGATGATGGCAATCTTGGAGTTAATTACGAATACACTCTCTACAGCTGATATTGATACCACTTCTCAGATATTAGAAGGGTTGTCTGCATTCCTGGATGAGGTTGATATCCTTGATGTCCTTTTAAAGCTCTTTGAACAATCTCTTCACCAGAGAGACGTCATTCCATTGACACAGCTCATGAAATTATTGATAGCCTTGGTGAAGACCTATCCACAAATTGTATGGTCCCATCTTGTTCGTTCAGACCTACTTGAACGTAGTGGAAGAGGTGGTTTAGTTTCAACTATCTTGGGTAGTGCTGAAACAGTCAACGGTAATTATGACTTCACCATAACCTCTCTGAAACTCTTTAACGAGCTTGTTGTTGATTGTCTCTCGCACCCAGAGGATGAACTCTACTCACACAAGCATGAGGTAATTCCTAAGCTCACAAACTACGCTGCTCAAGTCTTTGAAAGCTTCATGTACTGGAACTACAAGGATTCACACCAAAAGTTCGAAATTGCTACGTTGATTCTTGGTGCATTCTCTAAGATCCTGTACGGTGTTTACTCTGTGGACCCTGAATCTAACCCAACTAATAAGATCACAAAGGTTTTAGCATCTTCAGCTAAAAGGGTTATCACTTCATTCACAGTTTCTCTTCCAGATGTTAGAATTATTGCTCCAATCCTTGCTGCAGTCGATGCAATTGCTGCAGTTCCTACTGTCTTTGACACCACTAGCCGTCTTGGACTTGCATTCACACAATATGCTAGAAGCTCAATGCAGTTCTCAAAGCTTGTTATCTCCATTAGATCAGCTATAGGTGAGGTACCATCCACATTAGAGAGTTCACTTTTCGTAAAGTCTCCTAGCTTGATTGCTATTTACGGTAAGACATTCTCATTGAGAACAGATGTTTTGCAGTTATTGACACAGTTGGTTAGTGCTAAATGGCCAAGTGGATCTCCATCTCTTTTGTCACATCTTGGTGACTACTACACAACAATTCTTCTATCATCCCTAACTCAAGATTTGAAAACAGTCTATGATGACTTTGTTGTTAAAAGGGCACTGTATTCATTCTTCTCAGCTGTTATTGAAGGTAATCAGAAAGGATTATCTATGATTTTCCTCAATGGAGGAGACATAAGGGATACCAAGACCGATCAGTCTACGCTATTAAAGGCTCTTAAGCAGGATGTTAAAAATATGGATTACTATCCACATTGGTTGAGTATACATCTAGTTGATGCAGTTGCAATTGCTTTCAACTCATGGTCATCTAGAAGACCAAACGAAAAGGAGGAAGCCGAGTTTGTGAAAACATTGGTTAAGAAGTTGACCGACTCAAAACCAGAAATGGTTGACTCTGGTAATCCAGCTGAAGTAATCCAATACTGTTATAAATACAAGCTGAATTCCAAGATTGCAGAGATTTGTGCGTTGGTCATTTTCCCTTCAAAGAAAGATGACTCAAGCCAACCTATTATTGATCTGTTGAGCTCAAATGACCTTATCGATTTGATTAAGCCATTATATGAGCCATTTGGATACAATGCATCACTTCATAAGGACCTGAATAAGACTTTTGAAGAGAAATGGCCTGGCCTCAGTCTTGAAAAATTCATCCGTTCCCCACTTGCTATTACTAATAGATACGGAGAAGGAGCTGTCTACGATCTTCGTCTCCTTGATGGCATTCTTTCCAATGATCCATCATGGATGGGCTCAAGTGTCACCACCGGCTTCAGATCTAAGGTCGTATCTGCTAGTGTAAACTTACAGTTGGTTTCTTCCCAGATTAGTGCTGCAAAATCATGGGGTGCCCTTTTAACTGCTTATGCTAAGAAGGTTGGTGACAAGTCGTCTTTCATTATAATCATTAAAAAGTTACTTGAGGCAAATATAGCGGAGGGAACCTCCATTTCAATGTTTGAGGAAATATACCGTGCTCGTACAGAGTTGGCATTCTTCCTTCTCTATACATCATCATCTAAGAAGCTATTAGAGTTTGACGATCTCAAGGAAATCTTGGATTTGTCACTTCAGTTGATCACATCTTTTGATGTTGACTTCTTGGGAAGTCTTAGTGCTAATAAGTCAGATGTTTACAGACCGCTTATGAGAATTATATTCAGATGTCTTAGTGATTCTAAGGGAAGCCCAAAGATAATTGAATCTCTTACCCCTGGTTTGTTAGAGTTTTTCGAAGTTGTTATTGCCAAAGGTTCGACGTTATTGTTTGAGATTGTCCAAAGTGACGTTAGTCTACCAGATGTTGGTGGAAGAATTGAAGACATCTTGTTGATAATATCACTATTCAAGGTATTGGTCGCTTGTAAACCTCCAGCAAGCTTCACATCGAGATTGTCTACAATTCTTGTTGACTTCAACACTCTCAAGGCTATTCTTAACATATACTCCAGCTCTCACAACCTGAAGGTGAATAATGAACTTGTATTTGCCGAATTATCACTAACATATATGACAGAGTTGATCTCTGTCGATGTTATCGCGGAACAGTTGATTTCCACTGGTCTCTTCTCCACTTTGATCCAAAGTCCTGTTTCGATAACAGTCCAAGAAGGTGGTATATTTGTCCAAACCAATCCAAGACTCCATAACATCTGGACCAATGGTTTACTTGCAATGATCTTGATACTCTTGAGTAAATTTGGGGTTCGCCTGCTCTCAGAGATCAGTGCCTTTGTCAGTTACTTCACCAAGCAGTTCACTTCTAATATCCGCAGTTGGTCACAAGAGTCTGTTGCCATTACGCTTCCAGCTTTACAAGAGACTGAACAGATCATCATTCTTCAAAAAGCCTTACAGATGTTATTCCATGAGTTTGGACAATCAACACCAAGTGCAAGATTTGAGAATTTGGAGATTGTTCCATGCTTGGATACAAGCTCTGGAAGAAAGGCCTTAATAAGCTCTTTCAACCATTTACTAGCCCATCCAAAATATTTGACATCAAGAGTTATTCCAACAACAGCCGAGGAACAGAGACTATTTGAAGGTGATGATAAAATTAGAACACCACTTGTTGAATTACTGGTAGCACAGATCGATGAACTTAAACAGGCTCTCTCTGAATAAACGGGTTTCTACATAAAGAAAAAAAAATTAATGATAATGGCCTCATGGGCATTAAATGTATTTGAATTTTCGTAGCTCACTTCTTTCCTAGTAGCATTGCTCTGAAATCGGCATTCGTTTTTTTTTCTGTCTTTTGAGTTTCTTCAGGTTTCGTTGGTTCAGATGTGGCAACTGGCTTGATGACTGGTTTGGCAATCGGTGTACTCATCATTCTTCTTCTACGAAGATTCGAAGGAACCATCATTGGGGTCACTGTAGTTGTAGAGGTAGGCACCGATGGCTTTGCATCTGAGTTTCTTAGATCCTTCACTGTGGTAATCTGGACGGCGTAATTGCCAATCAACTTTCCTTGTAATTTTAAAGAAGCAGTGCCAGCATCATTTTCATTTGAGAAAGCAATAATGGCACCAGAGTTCTTAGGCTCAAGTACAACTTCATCAACTTGACCAACAACGCTGAAGAATTGTTTTAACTGTGCTGAGCTAATTGTGTCTGGAAGATGAGCGACTGCGATAACATTGGAGGAATTCATGTAGTCTTTGAATGCCTTACGCTCTTGTTTCTGAGTTCTCAGGGATTTCTTCTCAGAGATGGAAACTTGTACAGCTCGTCCTTCTAAGATGGTCATATTCAAAGAGAGAGCAGCCTGTGCTTCTTCGGGAGTACTGAATGTTATAAAACCATAACCGTCATTTTTTCTTTTCAAATCTTTGTTTTGCTCACTCAATGGGAGATGGACATTCTCAACAACACCATATTTGTCAAATAGTTGCTTGATTTTGTTTGCATCTACTTTATAGAAATCCAATTTGGTTATATAGAGCACTCTTCCTTCCTCTGTAGCACCAGAACGGTTCTTTTTAACAGAAGGATCTGAGATCTGAACTGAGAGAGTAAACCCATCAATCTGCTTGCCATCCAAGAGACCAACTGCTGCTTGAGCATTAGAAGAATCCGTAAACTCAACATATGCAAAGCGACGCTGTGAATTGAACTTAAGGGATGGGAATCTGACGCTTGAAATGGTTCCAACAGATTCGAAGATCTCCTGTAACTGTTCCTGAGTGAATGATGGTGGGAAATTTGTTACAAAGACAGTACTTTGTTGAAGTTTCTGTACTCTAACCTCTTGTCCAGATATTCTCTTATAGTCCTTTGTGATAGCACGTAGTACTTCTTGCTCATTAGTAAATTCAATGTTTGCCTGTGAGGATTCCCCTACTGTGATGATACGGATGTCTCTGATGGTTCCACAGTTTCTAAAGAAGTTTCTAAGCGTTCTCTCTTGAACGTTTGCTGGAAGATTACGCACAGCAATGGTTAGCTGCTCACGGTCTCTTACACTTTCCTTACGTTTTAGAGGTTCTTCATCTTCATCAGAATCGTCTGCTTTGCGTTTTTGTCTGTTTTCTGTGATTTGCAATTCTTCAAATTGCGAAACATCAACGGCTTCAGCTTCTTGGGCTCTAACTTCTTCAACTTCCAGTTTCTTCTTTTCGATCTTTGCCCTTAAAGTCTGGTAACCGGCCCTACTTTCTATTAATTGGGAAAATCTGATAGCTTCCTCAAATATCCTCTCTGGCCAATCAAGCTGTTCTGCTCTGTTGATGGCTGCTGTGAGAACTCTCAATGCATGTTGATCATCTCTTCCTTTTTCAAATTGATAAGAGATCAACCAACCCTCAGCTTCTGTTGGAAATGTCGTCGTTAAGAGCCTATGCACGTTACGAGCTTCTTCAAATTCCTCCTCTCTTTCATAGAGAGACGCAATGAATCTTTCAACGGGATGGAAATTGTCGTTTCGCTTAAGGGCCAATTCTAAGAGACCCTCCCTAGAAATCCAATTAGTCCTTTGTGCACCGAGCATGGAGACAATAAGGCCCGGCCAGTGCTCTGACTCGTACTCATTGAGTAGTCCCTTTTGTTTCAGTTCCATAGCAATAGCAGCAAACTCCGAGGCGTCCATAGGTACACTTGTAAAGAACTCCGTGTAAGCAGGAATGTACCTTGGGTGATAACGGATGAACAACTTTAATGTATCTGTGATGTTAATGACTTTCTGTTCATATGATATGAGAACGAATTGCATCCATAAATCTGGCGTATTAGAATCCACCAGAGCGTTGTAGAAAACACTTGAAGTTTCCTTATATTCCTTTTTCAAAGAATTTAAGGATTTCAGAAGTGAGATTGAGATTTCCTCGGGAGTTCCTGTTCTCTGCTCTGAGAAGACGTACTCCAATTGTTCTTGACTCTTTTTGGTCTTTTGGTATATCGAATTTACCTTTGGCATTATATCATTGTACTGTCCGGGACAGTTTGATGTAACAAAACTCGAGAATCGAGCAAATGTCTCATCAAGACGCTCATGCCTTATAGATAATTGTTTCTCAAACAATTCCTGAACACATTTGATATCACTCTCCAAGGGCGTACTTTCAATGTTACTATCTTCATCAAACAAACCTTTGATTGTGCATCGTCTCATGTGCCACACAAATCTGAGCTTTATATCAAATGAGATATGCGAATTGGTGAAGTTAACAGGGGAGTTCTGATGATCTTCATATATAGCCTCAAAGAACTCAGAGATAAAGGTGTTGACCTCTTCGGAGTCACTTGAAATGAGAATACTGAGATAGTGATTTAGACACAACTCATTGAACCAAAACCCCGGAGCGTCGTTCTTCACAGCACTAAAGATTTCATATACCAAAGAGTAGTCACCAGTTTTCGTTTCCTCTTTACAGGCATCTTCATACCATTCTTTCACTTGGTCCACTGTCATTGGATAGTGTTCTAAGAGTTTCACTCTGATGCTTTGTAAGTCTTCGTACTCATCCTCTGTGGCTCTTTTACTCTCAATCTCAGCAGAGAGAGACTCAAAATCCGAGTCACTGCAAAAGGACATATCCTACTGAATATTTGAGCTCAAATGAGATAGACAGAAGCTTTGAGTGTAAATATAAATTTGAATTAGTTTTATACTAAAAGTTTATTCATTTGCCTAGCCCTCGGATTAATGCTTGACTCAAAACAATACCCCCGGAATTAGAGCTGAAAACAACCCGGACACCAATCTCCAAGGGAGGTGGCCAAAAATGGGAGGCGAATCACTTCGATATGATAAACTGAGATTACAAGAAGGCAATACATTTATATATAAAAAGGAATTGATTCAGCCATGGTGAGTTTCACATTGCTAGTTAATTGCAAAATGAGAAGAAGAATGGCCCCCTCGGGTTGCGGTTCTCCCTGCTATCACGCTTCCGCAAGATACTAACAAAGGAACACAGACATCAGTCGGAACCGGTTACGATCTCTCAAACTCTGTCTTTTCGCCAGATGGTAGAAACTTCCAAGTCGAGTATGCTTCCAAGGCAGTCGAGAACGGTGGTACTTCAATTGGTATCAAGTGCAAAGATGGTGTTGTTTTAGCCGTTGAGAAAATCATCACTTCAAAATTATTAGTCCCAGGTAAGAACAATAGAATTCAAACAATCGGAAGACACGTTGGTGTTGTCTACTCAGGGTTATTACCTGATGGCCGTAATCTGGTCACCAGAGGAAGAGACGAGTACGATACCTACAAGAACCACTATAAAACACCAATCACCGTGCCTTATCTTATAGACCGTATGGGTAACTACGTCCAAGCATTTACATGTTATAACTCCGTTAGACCATTTGGTATAACAGCTATCGTTGGTGGTGTTGATGAGAACGGTCCACATTTATATATGCTCGAGCCAAGCGGAACTTACTGGGGTTATAAAGGTGCAGCCACCGGAAAGGGTAGACAGAGTGCAAAGAACGAGTTAGAGAAGTTGGATATGTCAAATTTGAGTGCTAAAGAGGCAGTTAAGGAAGCTGCTAGAATCATCTACGTCGCTCACGAAGATAATAAAGATAAGGACTTTGAGATTGAGATCAGTTGGGTCTCCACCGAGGAGACCAAAGGTTTACACCAATTTGTCCCAAAGGAATTATTGGAAGAGGCTAAAGAATACGCTCAGTCTAAGCTCAACGAGGACAGCGATGATGATGAAACCATGTCTGACTAAATATTATTATATACGATTCTCCGACTCCGTAAATGGCTTTAGTAAAGTCCCGAATAGATAGATACCTAACAACAGTGAAAAGTAATATAAATATTTGAAGTTGTTCACACTCATCCTCGGGAAGCCCATGAAATTGCAGAATGAATGTACAGCGAAACAGCTCCAGAGGTTTCCCTGTCTTATGAAAAGATAATCCGTGAAGATACCAAACAAGAACGTGTACAGCATTTGGAAAGTTATGGATAGAATGATAATTTTCAGTGGTAGCCCATTTGTGTACATCTCGTAGCCATGATGAATATGTGCAATTGCAAAGAACAAAGGAGGTATGAAGATAAGCTCTTTGAGAGTAACTTGAGTTACCTGATTTAGAATTGTAATACAGCAGGAAGTATAAATAAACTCTTCTGTCAATGGTGCAATAATAAGATCTCTCAGACCATGGATTGTATGTATCTCTTGGTACCAATCTTTAAAGAACTCCAATGGCCCATCGCTTATGAATTGGTCCATTATTGGCCCAACAAACAGTATAATCACCAATGCTAGTGATTTAAAGATATCAAATATGAAAGAAATGAAGCTTCCATTTGGAAATATACCAGCTTGTTTATAGACTTGCAGCAGTGAAATTTCTGAGCTCCATGAAATTATCAACGGAAGCAATAGCGTCGTTAGCCCCGTGAACGAGGATATAGCCTTGATTCTATAGTTAACAATCAACGGGTCATTACGATCAATCAAACCGTTAGATGTCCTCTTGACACCTTTCGGCTTATACGTATATATGACCGATACGTATAGAATTGATAAGCACAGAGCTAAACAAACAGCACTTGAGAATTGAAGACTCATCACTTTCAGATATTTCCATAGGGAGGAAGATAAACAGAAGGAGAGAAAAGAGAAGAAAAAGAACAGAAATGGAGAAAAGGGGGAAATTAAAGAAGTATAAAGAAATCAAAAAAATGTGAATAATTTCACCTCTTCTATACGCGAAGTTTCTATTGTCTTGGCCCAAATAGGAAACTGCGAGATCTACTTCATACTTCAAATATTCATAATTCATCTTTTTATATATACACAATTAAGGACGTGCAAATGTTTTATATAGGGTTAATGACACGACACTCAAGAATCCCACAGCTGACGCTGCGATCACGAGAGAAGTCAAATGATCAGACTTAACCTCTGGTTCCAAACCAGGGGTTGCGATTTGTGGCTGATGAGCAGCTTCAACGAGCTTAACAAAGAGTTCTGATAAAGATGAAGGCCAAGTAGATGATACGTGCAATGGAGGTGGGAGGAATACCAGCGAAGTGTACTCATCTGGTTGTATATCAAATCTTTGTTGCTGTCTGTCAAGATCTGCTTTTAAAGCAACAATTGTAGTTGGTATCTTTTGAATTAGTGTATGTCTTTTTGATAATTCAACAAGATTTCTAAAACTGTCCGGGTCAGATGAGTCGTATGCCATACACAAAACATCACATTGCTGTAGTCTCATATCATTATCCAAGACTGCTGGTTCCAGCTCTCCCAGTTCTTCCATAATGAGATAAACTTGTTTACCACCTTTTAGCTCAACACTATTGACAACTATTCTCGGCCTTATAGTTGGATTATAAATCTCACTATACTGCCTTCCCAAGAATGCCTCTAATAATGAAGATTTACCACTGCGAGGACCACCAAGGACATAACAGTTAAAAACGGTACGATCAGTGACATTGACTCTAACGGGCTTGCCCTGCTTGGTTCTTTCCTTTCTCGGCTTTGTCACTGTTAACGCAACAGTCGTTGTGCCATTTGTAGACTCAAATCCTAAATAAGCCAAGTATGCGAGTGTGACTTTATAATCTAAGAATGTCGTCATACTCCACTGAGCTAGCCATCCTTGTAGAGTAACATGGCCTTGTTCGTTTCTCACCGTTGTTTGTGGGAAGTTTGTATCAATCCAGTCCGTAGGCAACCCCGGCGTTGGCTTAAAGAGAGAATCCAACTCGAAGTCATTGAGTCCACCATCATTGTCTTTATCAAATAATAAGAATAAGTCAACAAAGAATCTATAACCAACGGGACTCAGCTCAACACTTGAATTCTTCGGAACGTCCAATTTTGGATGCAAAAACTTATCATTCAGTGATAAAGAATCGGTGTAGTGGAAAGTTCTAAGAATTCCCCAAGTCGTTTCATGTCTTCCTCTCTCTGCAAAGATCTTATTCAGAAGTAGAAAAGCCTCAGAGGTTAAACCTCTTTCAGAGAAAGAATTTGGTGCTTGTTCATTAAGGGTGTTCTTGATCTCTGCGATGTCATTGATGTCCAAGCTTCTACCAAAGCATTTCTTCTGTAATGCTAAGAATTCATCTTCATTCAAATAACCGTCCTGGTCTTTATCACATAAAAAGAAAATCCTTGATAGTGCTTCAATCGCATCAGGCTTCAAATTACCTTCTTTAGCATCAAACAACGGGGATATCGGGTGCGTGACTGCTCTCTGGCACAGGTAAAAAGCTTGGTTAATGTTATATTTGTCCTTTGCACTGCATCTAATACAAGACTCAACCTCTTTAAACTCTCTTAATAAGGGTATAAATTCATCTGTGATCGTTCTTTCCGAGTCAATTGTCGATATATCTGACTTATTCGCACAGAGTACAACTGGAAGATTGACACCCATTGATCTGAAGACATTCATCCAGTATAGTGAAATTCTTTCATATGTGTAATGATCAGAATAGACTAGCCAAATTACATCTGCTTTTCTCATTTCTTTCTGTAAGGTGACTTGGTCAGTTGCATTTGTGTCAACAAGCACCGTCGAGTTAGGTGTATACGGAGACGAGGAGAAGTCCCTTGGAATCGTAATTGGTGGTATAACCTCCTGGATATTTGGTACAAATGTATCTTTAACCAATGCCGTGATCAACGAGCTCTTACCAACACCTACAAATGTTAGTTCTGATCTTCTTTTCGAGTACAATGATACTGACCTTCATCTCCACATAATACAACCCGAATTGTGTCTTTAGACATTTGAAAATACTGCTTTCCTGTACTTTTCTATAAACTGTCTATGTCCCAAAGTTCTACGAGGGTTTATTTCCTCTGATACACGGACATCCACATGGCCTGAGGAGACAGGGATATGGGGGTTATGGTGCCCTGCAGAAATCGTTACACACCTCTATTACCGGGATATACATACACTTTTTACCACGTGAAGGCAAATACAAAAATAAAGGTGCATTTTATTATGAATATCTCATTATTAATTAAATAGTAAAATGCTCCAAAAATACACAGTATGAATTTCTTAGTATTTATGGTTAAACTTTAATGGCTGCTTCCTCTGCGCGATCCTTCGACTTTTTGTATAGAAAACGTGAAAAAAAATTTTTTGTTCATTCTTACTTTGATATTGCTCCTTCTTTAACTTGTCGCTAGCTCAGGATCCCTTTGATTGAAAGATGCAAGATTACCAGAAGAACTTCTTGGACCTCGCTGTTGAGTCCCAGGCCCTGAGATTCGGCCAGTTCACATTGAAAAGTGGTAGAACTTCCCCATATTTCTTCAACTTGGGTCAATTCTCAACTGGTAAGCTTTTATCCAATTTAGCTTCTTCTTATGCAATTGCTATCATCTCATCTGGAATTGAGTTCGATATCATCTTCGGTCCGGCTTATAAAGGTATCCCACTTGCTGCTATCACTGCTGCCAAGCTCGCCGAGATTGGTGGTAGTAAGTATGAGAAGGTTTCATACGCCTTCAACAGAAAAGAGAAGAAAGACCACGGAGAAGGTGGTTCTATCGTCGGCTCAGCCTTAGAGGGTAAGAGAATCCTCATCATCGACGATGTCATGACAGCAGGTACAGCCATCAACGAGGCTTTCCAAATCATTGGCGCAGAGAAGGGAATTGTCGTTGGTACAATCATCGCCTTGGACAGACAGGAGAGAACCCCTGACTCCAACCAATCAGCCACCCAGGTCGTCTCCAAGAAGTATGGCATCCCAGTGTTGTCCATCGTTGGACTCTCAGACATCATCAGCTACTTGTCCGGCCGTATCTCCGATGAGGAAAAAGCCAAAATGGAACAGTACCGTCAAGAATTTGCACCTGTTAACTTCTGATTTATATAGAATCAATGTGTTCCTTTTGTAAGCCATCCCTTTTTGGAAATCGTATTCTTTCTTTGAAGCGGAAAATTATATATTTATATACACGATTTACCCCATGATTTGCTGGTCAAATCATCATTCATCATGAAAAGAAAGTGTTTTATGTAGCTACAAGTGTTTAGTCCAAGAGAAAGAGATTTATCTTCTTACGTGCATGTACTTATTCTTCTGCTTTGGTGCTGCGTTCTTGGTGATCTGTGGTACCACAGGCTCCTGTGGTCTTTCGTCATAGATGGATTTGACGAATGGATGTCCCAGTGTGAACTTGGAGAATACTGGCACGATTGTGTTCATTTTGAAACCCTTAACTTTTGGAATTTCTTTAATCTCAATGCCCTTGAAGTCTGGAGGTGTTGGTAGCTTCTTTACAGAGTCTAAAGTTGTTGGGTTTTGCTTTAAGATCTTAGCAATTTGTATCAATAAATGGCGTTTGTTGTTAGCCATGATAGACTCAGGCTTACCATCGTGTTTAATGGCGACTCTAACACGGCCAGGGTTACCAAAGTCTTGTGGATGTGTCTTCTCAGGCTCGTAAACGGCGATGAGGTATAGCTTGGAACAGGCCTCGGCAATGTCAACTGCCAAGGGATTCTCAACTGCCAGTTCCTTTGGTACTCTTCTACCGTCTTTATGTGATCTGTTCTTGTCAAAGTAGCAAGGGTAAATTAGTTGTAATGTTTTCAAGTTTGCCATTTCCTCTTCTGTGAATTGCTTTTGGTTGCCAAACTGCATTACATCTTCGTCATCGAAACTCTCTAAGCTCTTCCCTTTAGGGAATAGCTGTTCTTCTTCTTGGTCTTGTGATCTGACAATCGTCTTTTCAAGTTTTGGAGCAATAGCAGTCCTTAAGTTTGGGTCAAACTCTGCTAAGTCCATCTCCATGTTATCGATGTCGTCATCGCTTATCTCCTCTAACACTGGCATACTTTCTTGGTTTTTATCTTTTAAATACAAAGGATTTGCACTTCATTGTTGGTACGTCGACGTTCTGATGAGTTGACGTTGAGTTGTAGACTGCATATTGTGGGTGTCCGGGTGTATAGAACGGGTTCGCGGCGTACTTTTTAAGAGCCTCATTTCTGGTACCTTCACAGCTTTCTACTATGATGGAAGGTATTCAATCATCTTCAATTGTGTTATTTTGAAGATGGACGAGTCTGTAGATGCTCCACCAGCCTTGTCCAACAATGAGAAATCCCGTCTGATACGAGAATCCAAACGGATCATCTCACAATTTGAGAGACACTACAAACATGATCTAGCAGTACATCTCTATTCTGCACATCTCTTACACTTGAAAGATCCTAACTTCCCCAAGAGAAAATACACAGAATGGCCGTTGTTTCCCGAGGAAGTGCCAGACCCACGAAATACAAAGATGTACGTTCAAGAGCCAGACGAAGACTTAGAGCTTCTTGAGTCACATGAAGCCGTACCGAACCAGAACTCTTTGATAGAGCTGAATAAAGGATCTGGTAAACAAAAAAAACACCAGGTGAAAGATAAGAAACAGCCAATAAGTGAGGAATTTGTCCCGAACGATATCCTCGAAGAAGAAAGACAGGAAGCCATTTGCAGGGGAGAAGATCCTCTCATTCTCGAGGGAGAAGGCTCAGGCTCAGATGATCAAGAAGATGAATCTGATGATGCGGATGATTCGACTACGAGCCCCGAGGAGTCAATAAAACTTGAGATTGATAGATTGTTTAAACGTACTGTTCATGATAGAGTGCATGCCTCTGCGTATAAAAATGAGAAGATCATCCCAACCATTGATTCCCTGGTGACACCACCTGCTGTGACGGATACTGTGCTCAAGAAGCTTGATTTGCTTATGCACAACATAGGGACAAGTGGCTCTGCTTCTGCTGTTTGGTATAACTGGAGGGACGTGATAAGTACTGCTAAACCGGATGCACAGTTTTCGCAGAGAATGAAATCCATCTTTGACACTGAGGCATGGGACTTCATTACCAACCTAGAGAATAACGCAAATAAATCTGAAGAAGAAGAAGAAGAAGAAGAAGAAGAAGATGATGATGATGCCGGCTATGATGATATTGATGATATAGACACAGTACAGCACAGAAGAGAACATGTCGAGAGATTGAAATTGAAGCGATTGCAGAAAGCAGAAGAAGACGACGAAGACAAAGACGAAGATACAACTAAGTCCACAGAAGCACTTGAAAAGAAGCTGAATGGCCGTAAACTTAATGCTTATATTCAAAAGATTCGTGCGGAAGCATCTGCGCTTCTATACGAAAGGGAACTACAGGAAACAATCGAGGAAGAAAAGATGATAAAACGGAGGAAAAGAAACCGTACTGATCTATGGACTGACGAGTACGATCCATTCTCTAATAAATGACTTAATGCTTTTTATCAATTATATTAGTTATGAAAATTAATGATTCTCTTTATCCCCTGTGCCTCGTGCATTTGTGTCATTTTCTATTGTTCATACACACACTTAACTATTGGGCATTCGTCATAGCACATTTATCTCTGGGAACAATGCCTCAAATAGCTTATCAAGGATCTCATAAACAAGATTTGTATTGAGTATCTCGTTCTGTAACATGCCATATACTCTGTTACTGGCATTCTTGGATCCTGACTGTCCCACGAACTTAGATATAGTATCCATCATCAAGGTCTCCAATAGGAGTTTTGCCTCTCTTCTGCTTTTCAATTTTTCAGCAGCAGTTCGTGGGGTGCCTGACTCCATAAACTTGCTATCAGGCCATAGAATGTCCTGTACCATCGTTAAAAGCTCAGTCATCTTTTCTTCAGATGAGAATCCCGTGACTTGGCCTTTGATATGCTTCTCAATGGTGCTTCCCAAAACTTGCTGCAAGACCACAATAATGGCCCTTCCACGGAGCCAACTGTTGGTGCTGTTTAATGGGAAGAGTGCAATAAATAAGTCGGTTATAGGTTTAACAAACGACCTGGATGTAGTACGCTCACTTTCATAGCTCTCCAGTTCTTTGCGCATATCTTCAGCTTGGGAGCCACTTTCATCAACAGCCACAACTTCGTCCACATCATCAGCTGATTTTTTACTGCTCAACAAGTCAATCCCAGAGTATAGACCGTTATAGAGCTTGTTAGCAGCATCCTTGATTTCAAATCTCGAAGTATCTGTAGATGGAGAGAAGAGGCCGACTGAGATAGGTCTATAGTCTTCCGCAGTAAGGAATCTTCTGAATTCCTTGTTTTGGCAGACCTTGGGCATCATAAGCAATTGCTGCATATAGGCCTGTAATTGGTCACGTCTCTCATCAAGCACGGATTTCTGCTGGAACTTCAATACAATTTTCTTTTTTGGGAATGGAACTCTTTCAACTCCTGGGCACTGCTGCTTAAGAACTTCGTTGAGCTTGTAGAACTGATTAAAACGTCTTCCAACCATCCAGGTGGACGACGGTGCCCCTTCGTTACTAGATGCCTTTTCAATTTCAATGACGTAAACTATAAAGTCTTTACCCTTGGACCGTTGCTTGATCCATGAGCTAATAGAGGCACTTGTCTTGCCAAATAAACTGTTTTCGTTATCTTGCACAATCAACTGCTGCTTCAGCAGTTCTTTGGACTCGATCTCTCTTTCATAACTCCATTTTGACTTCTTCAAGAGACGAAGCTCGCTGGCATTGTTTGTAAGCTCAGCCTTTAAAATCAATGGATCTAGCATCTCGCTCTGCTTTGTAAGCTTTTCAATTTCATTATCCAAATCTGATATCTCCTCTTTAGCGTTCAAAATATCATGAGACAGGGGGAAGAAGTCCCTATCAACCTCTAGTTTGTCGTCTTCAACTTCCTCAGGGCCGTCTTCCAAGAAGTCATCGCCGTCACTGTCTTCAAACAGGGGCTTTTGATCCAGGAAACCGTCATCCTCAGAACCAAATAAGTCATTCTTCAGCATGACTGACGACCGCTTGGAGAGTATATCAGACGAAGGAGCAGATGGAATGCTTGATCGCGTGTGATCCTTATTCAAAATGTCTGTCAAGGCATTCTCTAGCTGGTACAAGCTAGCCTCTGTACCAGAGTCCTCTGCATCGTTCTCCGCAGTGTCGTTCATAGGCTTCGTCTCTTGCTCTTCATGGGGACCGTCAACTTCATTGACCAGCGACTGCTCAAAGGTCTCACTTGCTAGAAGTTTCAGAAATAGATCTGAGCTCTTGAAGTCAGGAAGATCTCGCTCCTCCATTCTCTTGTATACCTCAAGCTGTAGCACTAATATCATCTTCCGTACTCTGAGATACCTCTCGATGTTTCTCTCTTTATTTGTAACAAACTCCTCTACTTCCTTATATGTTGACTGACTAATTCGAAGAGCACCCTTGTCAAAAAATAAAGCGAATATTTGCTTGATATCCTCTGCTCCACTAATGTCAACAGATGACGACAGTTCCTCTTCGTAGTCAGGATTGTGTGGGTCCTCGAGTGGATCCTTGATGCCCTGGACTGTTAGCCAATACTGTAACAAGACAGTCCTCGACCGTTGCTCCATAAACTCCATAAATGATGAAAGTGAGGATGGGTTGGCTAGTATTTGCGCTAGGGTAAGATTGCTAATGAATTCGCCAACATCTTGGTCTAATACCGAGGAGTCTCTCGGCGTATCTGCTCTGCTCTCAGGCCCAGATGTCTTTGACAACACATCAATCCTCCTGTCTATCCTCTCTTTTGTTATATTCAGTCTCTTCGTATACTTAAGAAACTTCTCTGAGCTTGAGTGGATCCGGTGAGTTCTGCTGAGCTGAACAGCAACATAGTACTTCAGCTGCTTCAGCGAGGATATTGACTCCGACTTGTCAATTCCCTTGATGTACTTCTGGAACTCTGGCTGCTTCATCTGTGGAGTAACTTTGGTTTCGAACAGAGGGCCATGTGGCTCTGAACGTACAACCTTTGAGTTTGGGTTATTGTACTGCTCTTCAATGGCATTTCTAAGCTCTCTAACTTGGTCTCTGTCTTTTAACGTTGCAGCCGAGAACTTAACAATCATCTGGTTCCAGAAGTCTGAGTCTGAGCAAAGTCTCAAAACAGGGAAAACAACGGTATTAGCCATGATCTCACGAACAAGAACCAGCAGCGGAGCAGAGCTTAGCTCCTCTTTGGGTAGAAGATAAGCAATGATCTTCGAAACACGGTCTCTGGCATATAATTTTTTGTCCTTCTCGGTATCTGAGCTCTTCAAGGAGATGAAAGGGTGCACCTTCGAGATGCTATCGTACTCCTTCGCAACAGTGAGCTCGAGCTCTGTTGAGCCACTGATGCTCTTCTCGCCAACTATGGACTCCTCAGCCACTGAGACATTCGTCAAGTGCCGTGTGAGCAGCGGCACAACATCAAACACCAAGAAGTTCGCAGCGTTCAAGTCCTGTGCTCTCGTCTCAAGCTCATAGAAAGCACGCCTTAGCTGGCCTCGTAGCTCGTTAGGGAACGAGTCGCTGTCGGAGATTGACCGGAACCAACTAAGCACGAAGTCTCTGATGACAAAGCCAACCATGGTATCTGTTGACCTGTTGAAGGCAGTGGCCCACTCAGGCTCTACGAACTGCTCGCTCTTCTTGAGGCTCATCACCTGTTTGTCCCACTCCTCCGTCCTTGTGAACTTGAGTCGGGGGAACTGACTCCTGATGTTGCTTCCCTCATTCTTCGGTATGCTTACTATCACCACGCTTAGCACCAACACAAGCGTGAAAGCAACGCTGAACAGCACCAGCAGCGTGATGAAAGGGAATATCAGCCGTATGAAGAAGAGAACCCCTAGCATAATGCCAATGTACTGGAGCGCGCTCGAGGACGCCACGGACACGTCGGATTTACCTCCTGCGATACTTTCAGCCTCAGGTGTCGTGGGCACTGGGATCTGAGGGTCTTCTAGTACCATCGGGCTGGCTATATCAGTGCTAGCAGCTAGAGAAGCTCAGGAGAATGTGTCTAACTCTTTGTTTTGTTTTGATATCTTATTTGCACTTGCGTAATTGGCAGAAGCCAGGCGATGAGACAGACCTCTACGTTTTGATGTTTTCTTCAGGTTATGCAAATTTTTGTATCATTATATAATTCATGCTTTAGACTTCTTCTTCTTCTTTGGCTCCTCGGAGTCGTCGTTTTTTCTCTTCTTGGCCTTCCTCGTTTCGTCGTCTGACTTGTCCTTCTTCTTACTCTCGGATTTTTCCTTCGTCACAGGTGTGTCAGTATGCTTTGCCTTGCCAGTTTTAGTCTTGTCGGATTTGGCTTTTTCTTTCTTGTCCTTTTTATCTTTCTTGTCCTTCTTCTCGGTCTTGTCTTTCTTTTCCTTCTTCTCCTTTGTCTCCTTCTTTTCCTTCTTCTCCTTCTTCTCCTTCTTTTCCTTTTTCTCCTTCTTCTCCTTCTTATCTTTTTTATCTTTCTTCTCTTTCTTCTGTTTAGTTTTATCACTCGATGCTGTTTCATTGAATGATGTTTTCATCAACACTTCAGTAGATACGACAGTGACTGCCTCTTTCTTAGTCTTGTTAAGTATCACTTTACCGTTTGTGGCTTCTAATGTCTCTCCACGCACAAACATCTTATATAGCGGAGATTCACCAACTGATAGCCCACTAGCGACATAACTCTCCTGTTTGAAACTAAGTCCATTCTCAGCATCGGCACTAACATCCAATGCCTTTAATTGACCATCAAAGAGTCTCTCCCACCAGGCATCTGCTCCACCATTAGGTTGATGGCCAATACCTTTTCTATCCTTCTTATGCTTCACAAGAATCGGTTTCTTCAAACCGCCTTTTTGCAAAGCCTCACCCTCTTTCCAACCATAAGACTTTAGATACTTGTTGCTGTCCATCTTTAACACCTTTCTATATACTTAACTCTGTACTTCAGAATATACAAAATCTGAGGATGAAGTGAAAAAAATATCCAGGTACGTGCACGCTCATCTCCGCGAATGTAAGTTTTTCGCGACCACACTTCGCAGGTGGAGCGCCCCACCCCCATCTAAAAGATCAGACTTAGTAGAAGGGCTGTTTATTCCGGAAGAACTAAACTGGGCAGTTGAAATGACAAATAGAGCTCTCTCAGTACTGGACTCGGTCAGATTTGCTGATGTAACCGAGGAATCACTGACCCCGTTACAGAGAGCGAAGTTACAAACACACCATTCACCAGCGTATCAACGGTTAACAAGACAAACTAAGCATAATGACCCAACGATTGATTCCAACCCTACGATTAAGTATTTTAGAGATATAAGTAGGAGACGTGTAAAGCAGGATAACAAAACACTGAACACTTCACAACCAACAACGTATGCACCATTTGATAAGCGGATGTTACTGCAAAGGATTGGTACTTATCAAAGAGTGATAAACTGGGATATCACACATAACAGGTTGACACCATTGAGCTGTTCATTGAAAGGTTGGTGTTGCAACGTAAAGAGACATAACGAGATACTTTGTCAGAGTTGTGGTTCAAGAGTATCTATTAAACTACCTGACCAACAGGTTGGTAGCGATGATGAACTGAATGAGATTGAGAATGACATGATTGAGAAGATCGTTGATAGATATATAGAACAACTTACGGTTGGTCATAAGGAGAACTGCCCTTGGAGGAAACAAAGTACACCTTTAAATGTCTATGAAATTGGCGCTTCCAGGATGGACGACGTCATTAAGACTTTCAAAGAGAGGTACATTAATAACCTGGAAATGATTCCAACGGTTCAGCATGTTGAGCTTCAGACCACGCTGACAAACGAGGAGATGCTCACTGTTCAGAATTGGGTACAGTCACAAGGCCTTGAAACTGTTGATGAAGCCATTGAGCTCTCTGTTTTCGGTTGGGTGGTCGAGAAACAAGGAAAGACGACAATTCTGACTTCTGATTCTGATGCTAGACGCATATTTCTCAGTAAAGAGAAAATTGATTTATTGAATGAGCATCATAGCTGGAGTTGTTTTGTTTCGGGTTATAAAGAGTTGGTGAATATATTGAGACTAAATTGTCAAATAAAACGTCAAGAGGAAGTGCCACAGACCCCCATTGAAATCGCTGATGATGAATTTGATGAATTAGACACCACCAACGATAACTATGACAAAACGATAGAGAGATTGAATAAGATGAGAAAAGTATATTTAGATCATTGATAAGTTTTATGTCATATAAAATGAATTTTGCATTAAAAAGTGTAACCTTCCATATTGATAATATAGGAATTTGAGGTTTAAGTAAAGTATTTAAATATATAAAAAAATTGTGTTATTTCCTCGTAACATCATAACTAACATATATTTTCTTCTGGTATATTTTTTTTGGGGTTTCGTATGTTTTCTGAAGTTATTCTTTCATTTTTTTTTTTGGTTTAATTCTGCTTCAAGTTAACCTCACCAATCTCCAAGTATGTTCCGAAGACCTTGTCCCAGAACCAAGATGTGACACCAAATCCAAGCTCATAGTTCTTGTAGTGATGCTCCAAGTGGTACTTCTTCAACTTCTGCATGTAACTTGGTAATTTAGCATGGTGTAAGATATAGTGAGTACAGTCATACAAGATGTAGCCCATGAATCCACCACCAAATCCACAGCAGGCCCAGTAGAATGGCAAAATAGTGAAGACCACCTTATAGAATGGGTAAGCCAAGACAACAAACAACGTTGGTGGCATGACTAATCTATACTGGTCCATTGGTAGGTAGTGATGAACACCATGAAGCAAGAAGTGAAGAGTCAATGCGATAGGGTGATCTGGTAATTTTTCATCCAAGTGGAAGAGGAATCTATGCATGGAGTACTCAATCAAAGTCCAAACAACGAGACCGAAACCATAGAGGAAGCATCCAGCAGCGACATTCATACCAGTCAGGCCTGTGTAGAAGATGTAAAGATTCACTGGGACCCAGATCATTGGAACAACGTACCAAGGAGTCAATGATACTGGCTCAAGGAAGTTACCAAAGAGTGGAGCAGAACCTTTACCATAATGTCTTGGTCTGTGGACTTGATCCAAGTAGAATTCTTTTGAGAAGCCACCAAAGAGAACCTGAACCAACAATGGTTTTGTCAAGTCCAAGAACTTATGGCTCTTGTAGTCTTTCTCGAAATCGGTGACAATTTTCAACTTCTCATAGGCTGGTGTACCGTGTAGTGCGGTTGAATCAAATTCTTCCTCACCGTCTGGTCTGACCTCTTGCTTGTGGTTTGGATTCGATAAGAGCTCCTCCTCCTCTTCAGGGGTGGCCAAATAGCCAATCAAATAGTTTTCTTCGAGGATTTCATAAGTTGTCTCGGAGTGGGTATGAGATGCCTCATCGGCAAGGATAGCGGTGATGTCCTTTCCAGCCCATTCATTGATGAGCTCTGCACCACCCGGGTGGTCGTTGACGAAGTCGGTCACGTTGTAGACCTTACGCTGGAACACGGAGACCCAGACTTCCTTCTCGGTGTTATGGGCCTCGAGTTGAGCTTTAGAGATCAATGGTAGTGTTGACATCTGGAGGATGGGGGCTGTGTGGAAGGACTTTCGGGAACGAAAAGTATCAAACGAAGGGAAGTTAGCGGATTCCTAAAGAAAAAAAACAGTGTCCTTCTGAACGAATGAACAAACTGAAGTAAATTTGAAAAGAAAAAAAGAACTTCCTTTCCCCTTTTTAAATTATCAGGAGAATAAATTCACGGAATCACCTGTTTTCCACATCCACTGCCGCGCTTTTTCCTTTTCTGTTTACCTTTTTTCTCCTCCGTTGCTCACATTTTTCATCCGTGGCCCGCTCGATTACGTAACGGGCAGATCCGCCGCTTACGTAAGCACACTGCACGACGATTGCATAGCAGGTAATGCTTATGTAATCAGGAACGCGTGCATATTCTCTAGCCACGAATGTTACCGCTTTCGGTGTGTTGTGGCTAACTGATGTGGCTAGTGGGGCTACATTCAATAGGGAATTTTGACAAAGAGTTGCAATTTAATCAAAAAAAAAGCGAGTTCATAAGTAATACGCATACTGAGAGTAAATTCCTTGCTCCATAATCATTGAAAAGAGGCGTTCATACGGTCGTTGGCGGAGTTATGCCACAATTCTCGGTAGGGCAGGTCGCGTCTTGCTCAGTTTCTCAGTGGAAAAGCGCGTCCATCAACAAAAACCCATTGAAATCTATCCAGTTCGTAATGTTAAAGGGCAGTTTGAGCATCTGAATATAAATAAAAGGAGATTTTCATTTCTAGAAACCTCGAAAGCTCTAAATTGCAGTTGCATTCTTCATCACTGAGCTTACGGTTTTCTATTCAAAACAATTACGCAGGTACATATAGCCTATTTGAAACATTAGTTTGTGGACCGCGTTCTTGTTAAGTGATACTTTTTTTTCAGTACCCACTCATTTTTGTTTTGTTTCTTTATATTTTTTGTATTCCATTGTCACTCTTTCCTGTCATTCCATACACCTATTTATTTCCTATTGTCATACTAGCATTTTTCACTTCATTCTTCTGCATACCAAAAACGACATACTATAAGACTCAATCATCAAATGTCAGATCCATACGCAGCTGTACGGAGAACCAGTTCTTCTTCAAGAGAAGATTCTGATGAACTCTCAAGACGTCAAAGGAATGATCAGGATGTACATACTAGAATGTCAAAAGAACTGGAACTGAATAAAGCAAAGAGGAAATCGAATGCCTATTTGGCTGCTGAAGCAGTCCAACAAGAAAGAGATGCAATTAAGACTTTGAAAAGACTCTCAATGGGTGGCTCCTTATCATTGGATCCTGATTTGCCATTTGGAGTCGATAATGAGTTTGAAGACTATCAAAAGAGACAAACTAGACGTCGATCATCAAGTGGATCTTCAATCTCATCATCTAATGATGAGGAAGACGCAGATAAGACCTTGATAGAGGATCAATCTGTTAATGAAACCGCTAATGAAGATGAGAACCAGATCAAAATTGACTCTGAGAGACTTATGTGGGTGCCAGCCAAGTCACATCCAAGCATAGCACCAGACCAGTTTAGACGTCACGTTCAGTCAGCTTTAGATGATATGACGAAAAAACAGCACAGAAATGAGAAATCTACTGATTCGATACCTTCATTAAGAGAACTGACAGATGAGTTGGATAAGTTATCTGAGCTGGCAGGTTTAGCAGCAACAGATGCAGTCACATTAGCCAGAAGTTTATCATCTGCTTCATCTTCTTCTTCACTATTATATGGCGAATCTACAACGACGCCGTCCCTTGTTGCGTCTTCATCTTCTGATGGAGAAACATCATCAAGAGTCAGCGAAGATGAAGTTGATCAAGATGCGCCTTTATTAGCATTTGGTAACTCATTAAAGAGAAATAAATGGACCACATATACAAGAAGAAACCGGATGGATAAAGACAAGCAAAAGAGAAGACATTCTCCATTGTCAGATGAACATTTCAAGGCATTCCAAAAAACCAACTCATTTGGTGAATATAGCAAAGAGCTTCCCGATCAGCCAACTAAAGCTGAACAAAGAATACCATCCCAGCAGCAGCAGCAACCGCAACAACTTCCACAAAGAGCAGTGTCGAATAATGAGCATAGAGAACAGCATCAACCACAGTCACAAAGATCAGTGTCAAATAATGAGTATAGAGAACAACAACAACACAACCAGCTCTCACGATCACAATCAGATATTAGCTCTATCTCAAAGAGGACAAACCATTCAAGAAATAGACATGCGGGTTCAATAATAAGCGTTGAGTCCTCCCTGACCAGTAAGAATACCACCACCCCACTATCTCTAGCAAAGGACCAAGATGCCAAAAGACGTGTCTCCCCATTATCAATTGACGTCCATGCCAGTGAAAGAGAGCATAAACAACGTCAAGCATATCCACAACACCATAGTCCAGTGACACCAACAGGACAAGACTTCTTCCGTCCAGAGACACAAATCTCAAAGGAAGTACCGGAGCCACCTACACCTGTTCAACAGAAAGAGAAAGAGAAATCTAAATCTAAAGAATTCCTGAGTATCTTTAAAATGAAACGTTCGACTTCCCCAAAAAGTTCTGACAAAAAGAAGAAGGCCGTTGTGACACCCACAAGGTCGACGTTCTTGAATGATGAGAATACTCCTACTACTGAAGCAGATAGAAGTTATCCACAACAATACCCACAACAGCATCATCAGCAGCAACAGTTACAACACCAACCTCTGCAGCAGCAAAACATACCATCACAGTCATATCCTACCCAGAAAGAAGTCGACCCAAATCAAGTACAGCAAAGCTCTCCAACTAGACCAAATCTTCGACCAAGCTCTTTCAAGGCAATACAGCAAAATGATGAACAAAAGAAAGAGCAGAGATCGCTACAACAATCGGTTAATGTTGTTCCAAGAAGTGCTTCCCGTTCAACATCTCAACCAAAGAGTTTAGAGCCAAGTCCTGTTACCCCTAGTTCACCAAAGTTCCAATCTTCTGCAGCATCAGAAGAGCAACATCGTGCTCAAAAGGAATTATTAAGCCGTAAGCTCTCTGCAGAGAACATTCAAAAACCTACAAAACCGAATGCTCCAGTGCAATTCACAGATTCCGCATTTGGATTCCCATTACCACCGCTTTCGCATTCAACGATCGTCATGCTTGATTATAGATTCCCAGTCCATGTGGAGAGGGCACTCTATAGGCTAAGTCACTTGAAATTGGCTAACCCTAGGAGACCATTAAGACAGCAAGTGTTGTTGTCTAACTTCATGTATGCTTATTTAAATTTGATCAACCATACATTGTATTTACAACAGTTGGATGAGGAGAAAAATGACCAAAGTTTTGAAGATGGTCAAGCTTTATGATATAAGGACTTTATATATAGTTATGTATTTATGTATGTTGGAAATTATCATGGTTTTACAAAGTGTAGCACGACTCTAAGTAATACCGTAAGTAGAAGCAGGCATAAACATTTCTTCAAATCCCACCGGTAGCTTATACCACTGATGAAGATGATAGCGTAGTTTATATATTCCCAGTTCTCGATACCTTTGAATATGAATAGCGTAATAACAGTAGATATCTGTAATCCGAAGACGATACTCTTTTCTGTAGAATAGTAATGATTTTCCCTTTCGTGTACTGTGACTTCTGGTAAAGACAATCTTCTCTCATTGGGATGTAAATCACTCTGCATGGCATAGAGCTGTGCAAGTATTTGATCTGTTTCCATTCTAGCTTCTTGGTCATGGGACGTCAAGTTCCTTATAATGTCAATGAATCCTGGATGCAAATCTTTTCTGTAGTCGAGATCCATACCTTTGATAATCTCATCCTTCAATGCGATAACATCTAAGCTATGAAATGGTATCTTACCGAAGCACATAAAGACCAAAATCATTCCTAGGGAGTAAACGTCAGTTTTCTTATTGAACTGATGGATTTCACCAGTCTCAACACTCAAAAGCTCAGGTGCTGTGTACTCCAAAGTACCAGTAGCACCTGTACCTGCTCTTTTCTCTCCCTCCAGTTGACTCTCACCAAAGTCACCAATAAGGACATCCGGGATACAACTCAAATCTGGTTCTTTTTGAAATTTATCTAGATATTCTGTTGACAAAAGACAGTTAGATGGCTTTAGATCTCTATGAATGATGTGATTCTGGTGTAGATCAGCGACACCTTTTACTAGGCTTGTGAACATGATCAATATCTCCTCATTGCTTAACAGTCTCCCTTTCAACTTTCTGACTTTATACTTTTTCATTTCATTAACAGTCAACTTTGGATTCTGTAAGTTTGTGATCAAGTCTTCCAGGTTGCCACCAGAGCAATACTGTTGAAGTATGAAGGCACATGGAACTCTTGGTCCAAACTCATTGATTCTATCAATCTCTAACCAAACGTGGTTGTAGTTAACCAAATGCTGAGTGTTGCAACTGAGCTTTACCAATATATTTACCTCTTTTAAGATCTTTGCTAACCATGCGGGATCTTGACCAATTGTAATCTTCTTCAATGCAAATGTCCCTAGGGAAACACCATTAAGCGTATGCTCTACTTTGTAAACAGACCCGCGAGACCCTCGGCCAACTAAAGATATTTGGTGGAAAAACTTCTCAAAGTAACCCTGTGTGAACAACGAGTCTGGTAAGCGTACTGTATCTTCTAACAATTTGAAGTAATTACCATTTGTTTCTTCATCAAACGGTGTTGTTGCAGCGTTGAGGGCTATGTCGGAAACGCTAGATGAGCTGTTCTTCCCCGGTTGTGAGGGTGATTCTCTTCTGGCTTCTTGGAAGGTGGCTCCACAGTGTGGGCATTTAATACTTTGAAAGGATGATTCAGGGATATCATATGGAAAATCCTGTTGTGAAGCAAGTGAAACCTCATTAGTCTCTCGGTTATGAATAACGAGTGCGTTTATATGTTGATCATTGAGTACCACTGAGTACAATTGCTCCTCTGGTGGGGTTCTCGGAGGTTTATTTCCCTTATAAACTATTAGACTCATTCTCTCTCTCTAATTCACACTATGTAAGTTGGTCCGTAAAGTAAGAAAACAGCATTAAAAGTATATTGTTCTTAATGCATCACGTGCTCGATCGCTAAAATATGGGGTAAAACACCCAAGCGGAAAATTCCCCGATTTGGATGAAGGGAAGGCTGTGCTGAACATTACTGCTAGCCGGCGTATCTGTCAGACCATCGAGGTAGACTTCAAAACATTTCATATTCAGAAACTACAAACACTTAAAATCAAATTAAAGAGCACAACCAAGGCAAAAACAAAAAAAGTAGTAAAAGAAGAAACATGTCAGCTGAGGACATCATCACTGGACTCCAGCAGGCTCGCGCAATGGCCTTCTCTCAGCCAGCTACACTGCCTCAGGTGTTAACTGCCGTATGTGGGATGTCAGACTCAGCTCAACACATTGCAGTCCAGCAATGGTGCTCACAATTCTTCTTCGATGTCATTTCTACCGAGTCGCAAGAATTTAGTTTTGCAGCTAAGCAGGACGCTTCCTCTACTGTGTTACCAAGTGTTCTCAAATTAGCTGCTGTGAAAGATGTCATTGTATTCAAAAATGTCATCCTCACGGCTACAAGTATGTACGAACCTATATTTGATCTCGTTGCCAAGGTCTCCAATGGGAACTTATGGGCACAATTTACAGAGTTGAAACATCTTATACTCTCCAAATGGGACACCCCATACCCATTGACACCTAAGGGAAGCGACTCAGATAAGTTTGCGTCTATTGGTTGTAAAGTCGCAATGGTCAAATTCATTGCTCGTGTTATAACAGTACAGACACAAACAGTTGTGGCAGCAGATCCACGCCGTAGAGGCCCCGTATCGAGTGATCCAACGGACATTTGTATCGCTAATGTCAATGAGAATCATCCTGTTCTTGTGAGACGTGAGCTCGAACCTGAAGCACAGGGACTGTTCGACATGCTGTTGACATTCTTCCAACGTGAGGAACTCTTAATTGCAGAGATTTACATCGCCATCCTTGAAAACTTTGTCTACATCATGCAGAAGCGTAAACACATGTGTAATCGTGTCTTTGAAACTGTTTCTGCTATTGACTTAGACTCGAAATATCAGCACGCCAGTCACAAACTTCTCCGTTACAAGTTGGGTCGTCGCTTTGTTGAACGCTCTATTAAGAACTGTTTAAATTATTGCATCAGAGCACAACTCATCACATCACAGACTCCTCAGCATAACTCGTTCTCCAAGATTGTTGCTGAAATTGACAGCAAGATGGTTGAACAAAAGCGTAGAGGTATCCTTACTGTACTTTCTTGGGATAACCCTAGAAAGAAATTGAAGATTGACCCTTCAAATCCATTTGCCAGGGACGTATTAACAGTTGATGATAAGTCGTTGACCTCTCTTTTCCAATTGATAGATGATAATGACCCATTGGTCAACTTTGATGTTACACAGGTACCGACTCAAACATTGGCAAACATTTGTATCGCAGCAATCTCAAGGACAGACAGCACAAAACTTATAACAGCATTATCCATTGTATCTGCACGTTATGCTGACTTGATGAGTAAAGTTCCAGGATCTGCTTCGGGATCTGTACCACCACCAGCTGTGAAAGCCGAGGCTAAGGAGGAGCAAATCTTAAAGAATGACGATGAAGACAATAGAGACATACTACAGGAGGGCGAAGAAGCGGATGATATTGGCATAGATTCGACCTTTGTGTTACCAGCACCACAGAAGCTCACTGATGATGATAAGGGCAAGCATATGCAGTTAATAATCAAAAACTTCTTCAAATTAGCAGAAATCCCAGATGGAGATAAGTCCATCTCATCCTTCAACATTCAGGGTGATTCTGCAGATACAACAGCGAAAATTTCACAAGTTGCCATTAATGACTGGGGTAAAAACTCATGGCTCTTGTTATTGACAAGACTTGCTACTCGTGGTCTCCAGACAGATGAAGAAGCCACAGATAGAGCTGATCAGATCAGAGAGGCAATTTTCCAATATTTCTTGGAGAATGTTCACGAGCGAATTGAAATCATTATTGAATGGTTAAATGAGGAATGGTATGCCGAGTACACACGTAATGCTAAACTGGAAAAAAGTAATGATATCAAAACTGTGGAGACTCCGAACTACAATCGCTGGGCTGAACGTGTTCTTGATTCCATGATCCCATTCTTAGAGGCTAACGATAGAAAGCTCTTTATTCGTCTCCTATCAGATTTACCATATTTGACCAACGACCTCGTCCAAAGGATTAAATCGCTTTGCATTGATCCATTGAGATCTACACTTGGATTCCACTCATTACAATTCCTTATCATCTATAGACCCCCTGTTAAACAGGCGTGCATTGACATATTAAAAGAACTTTATGAAAATAACGACGATCTTCAGGACTCCGCTTCTAACTTACTGAAGAAGTATGATCCTACCTTTGTCCCTAAAGAGGTAAAGAGTGAAGAGGAAAAAGCAGCAGAGGCATGAAGTTATCCAGAATTACTTTATATTAAATACAGGGTAGATTTCTAGTTAATTGTATTGATAACTATAGATATAGCCATTCGGGAAAACGATCTTACAGGGCCATTATAAACTTCTACATTATGGTATCATGGTACTCTTAGAATACAAGACAAAACTACTGAAAACCAATCAAAACTAAATTTTTGCTTTTATTATAACCAACGTAGTTCATATTAAATGCGATTCTCTTTTCACTCCTGAACAATCTCCTCGTGTTCCTCAACAATCTCCTCCTTGATCTCCTCAATGACTTCCTCGTCCTCATCGACAGCCTCACTGACGATACCGTAATCCTCCTTGTGAGACTCGATACCAGATCTCCAAGCACTCCACTCCTCGAGCAAGCGACGTCTGTTCAAGATCAATTCTCTAGCAGCAGTAGACTCTTCCATAGCATCAGCCTCGTCGAATTGAGCACTGTACTCTCTCAAGTTCTTTCTGACCTTCTTCTTGTCACCACCGGTCAAGAGGGATTCAGGACGTGGTCTCCACATGAAGACCTTGAACTCATCAAGTAACTCCTCTCTCAGCATACGACCACCGAAATCAAAGATCTTGTAACCGTTCTCGATTTTGTGTCTCCAGAAGGAAGACCAAGCAGCAAGGAATCTTCCAGATGGGTCCCATTCAACATCGGTAACACCGGCATAGTCCTCATGGGAAATCAATCTGACGTGAGCCTCAACGTTAGTTGGTTCACCCTCCTTCTTCTCTCCAGAGTAGTCCAAATCGTAGAACTCAATAGCACCCTTAGATGCCATTTGACCGATAACAGAGATTGCAAGGAATCTACCTCTTGGGGAGAAGTTCAAAGTGTTACTGAACTTGTTCTCGAACTTCTTGAAGTCAATCCACTTCTTCAATGGAGAAGCGCTACCCTTGGCCAATTCTGGAGCCCAGAAGCAAATGGTGTTCTTTGGAATGGCAGGGTTTGGATCAGCCTCTTCAGGTCTAGAAATTGTGATGAATCTATCACCAGTTGGCTCCCATTGGAAGTTGATAACACGGTCCTTAAGCTCGACCTTCTCGACTGGAATGTCCTTTTCGTTAAGCTTGAAGATCTCCATGTTTGTGAAAATGGTCTTCTTAGACTTGGTGTGACGGTCAACCTTAGCAGCAAGGTATTCACCCTGATCTTGCCAGTGAAGCTTAACATCAGAGACTTGAACCAAGTTAGTAGTTCTCAAAACCTTCTTAGAAGGAACCTCAAGCAAAGTGACCTTAGCAGTCTGGTTAGAGGTTTCTGGTGTCCAGTAAGCAAGAACGTGTGCTGGCTCATCGTTTTGACGATGGTTAGCGTACTTAACACCTGCTGGAGCAAACTCAAAGTCTTGGATACCGTCAACCTTAATTGGCTTGTCCAAGAGAGTGAAGTTGTTAGTGGAATCATAGACAGCAAGAGCGTTTGGACCCATACGAGCAACGTATTTGTCATCGTAAGACCACTTAAGCAATGGCCAGATCATCTCTCTTCTCTGCTCCAAGTGTGGTGGAAGTGGGAAAGTACGAACTGGCAAACCAGATACAATATCCCAAATGATAAGTTTGTGACCATCGGATTCTGGACCGTGTGGGTAAAGAGCTCTTCTTGGGTGGTCCTCTGGTGGAGTCTGCAATGGCTCTGGAGACAAAGTGATCAAATATCTCTCTGATGGAGAGAAGTCGATCAAACGGACACCTGGGTGACCGAACTTCTTCAAGTTAGAGAACTTCTCACCACCCCAAGCCTGGACACCTTGAGGGTGCATGGAGAACAAGTATTGACCCTTTGGAGACCATTTCAATGGACCCTGAGTCCAGTTCTCTCTTGGCTCAACAACTGGCTCAATCTGGTTCTTCTTGGACCAGAAGATACCGGTAACGTCACCCTTGTGGAGCAAGAACTGATCACGACCAGTGTCATCTTGCAACCAAGACTTAAGGTATTCGGTCTCTTGGAACTCAGCAAAGTGTGGCTCAGCGAATTCATCGGCAACAGCACCTTCAACAGCGTACTTCTCGATATCACTCAACTTGTTCAAGAACAATCTGTGCTTAACATCAAGCTTCTTACCATTGAGCTGCTTGATGACCTTGTCAACCATCTGTGGAGTCTCAAACTCAACAAAGGCAAATCCCTTGGACTTACCACCTTCCTGTGGCATATGGAAGTTTGTAACTTTACCACTAGCAGACAAAGTCTTGACCAAGACCTTAGTCAAGATTGGGATCTTGGCCTCTGGGGCAATTGGACAACCGTCAACAACAACATAACGCTCGAAAGTTGTGTCTTCTGGAAGGCCGAATTTCTCCTCCAAGTCGGAGAAGTCGACGTCGTCAATCTGGATGTCTTCGATCTTTGGTGGCTCCAAATCAAAAGACATTGTTAATAACTTAAGGATATCTATAAAACAAAAAGAGATTTGTTCCCTCCATCGCCTTAACTGCTGAAAAAAAAATGCAGGAATTTTCCACCTCGTCGAGCGCGTAATAGTGCCCTTACCGCCCAGTCACGTGCCTCCCGCAGAACCCACTTTGGCTGTAAATAAGCGAGATCGCGATGAAACAAAAGGTAAACACAGGCAAGGTTATTTACCTTTCTTGCTTTAGCATCGTTTGGTCTAAACAGAAAGAGGCGATTGGTACAAACGGCGCTTCGCTGAGCTTGCTACTGGAGTGTTACATAATTTACTGGTACTGACGCTGGTGAAGTTTCTAAAGGAATTACCGCGTTTCACTGCTCTGCCGCCCTACATTCCTCCATATAAAAGAGAGATCAGGAATACAAGCAAGCACATGACAGACGACGCGTCAGACGTCTCCATAGAGACGGAGCTCGAGGGGCTGGCCATCGCTGAGAAGATCAGTAACATTGAAGAGCCGCTGGTGTCGGACGCTCCTGACGACAGCTTTGGAGACAACACCTCTGAGGATAACGAGTTTCTGAACTCGAGCTCTTTCCTGTCACACTCGCAGATCATACGGTCAACCAACGTGGCGAGCTTCAAGCCAGCAGACCAGAGCATGATGACGAGCCCGATCCGCAATAAGCAGTCCTCGCAGGAACCGCAGTCCCCTGTCTCTACAAAGAGCAAGACCCATTTCAAGATCCTACTAAACAAGCCGTCGAACAAAGATTTGAGCTCGAATGAGCAGTCCGTGCTGGGTAACGAGGAAGGTGATAACGAGTACTCTGACGACGATAAAGATACCAGCGGGTCCGAAGATCACAAGACCACGAAGTTCATTGATATCGATGACCCCAGATCAACACCCAAGCTGCCCAAAATGCACGCTGAGTCTACGCCCTGGAGAAGGCTGCGTCCTACCAGCACAATAAGAGTTAAAAGCGACCAATACTCTGCGTTCCCAAAGCCAGACGTGAACTCGATCCACTACGTCCAGTCTCTGTTTGAGACGAACTTTGACTCTGTGGCCTCCGAGAGATCCTCGCCAAGGGGCTCTCTGAAGTCGGCCTCGCTATTTGATACCGGGTCTGTTCTGTCTGAGGGTGGATCATCCACAGGCAATGTTACTTATGAGCTGGAAAACCTGAGGAAACAGGTAATGAACTATAAGCTACACCAGCGTGTTTTGATGGAGCTGATAAGGAACCTGGTGAGCTCCTCTGGCATGAAAGCCGAAGATATAAAGAACGGGATCATGGAGAAGTTAGAGAAGGAGAATGAGCTTCTTGCGAGTGAGAGGGAGAACTTACAGAAGGAATTGTTGACTAAGCAAAGTAAGATCAAGAGCGAAAATGACCAGAAGTACAGCGATAAAGTGAAGGAGATCTTAGAGCTCAAAAATGACCTTATCTCCTCTAAAAATGAGTGCGAGGAGTTGAAGTCGTATGTTGATGAGCTGAGAGAAAGCGCATTGAGACAACAGCAAGAACGCGATGACAACGACGAGAAGCTCGAGAGATGGATCGAGTTGCTAAATGGCGTGTTAACCATACTACTGAAATTGATCAGAGCTGACTCCGCTAAAGCTGTTTTACAGGCAAGAGACTCTTCCAGATCACTTGATACTAAGTTGAACGTTGTGCAACTGGCACTGGGTGAGGTACTGGAGAGCTATGGTCCACCCGGACATGGTAACATCCTACAAGAGCAAAGAAACAAGGAGAACAGCATTCCTAATGATCTTTTGAAAAAACAATTCCAGGAAAAGCTCATGGACTCGAAAGTGGTAGAGCAGGAGTTGAGAGCCATTCTAAGGCAACAATCCGCTTTGATTTCGACCTTGAGACTCGAGCACAACGCCCTACAGAAGCAGTTCAAAGACAACATTCAAGCCACTGCAAACCTAAGGCAGATGCTCTCTACAAAGAAGGAGAAGGTTGTTGAGTTAACGGACAAATCAATTGAACTGGAAGCACAGTTAAGGGAGTTGGAAGAACTACAAGGATCTGGTCACCAAGGCAAAGAAGCTAAACTGCTGAAAAACAGGCTATCTATTGTAAAAGTAAACCACTCCAATGAGATTGAAAAGCTTCATGAACAGATTGAGAACTTACACTCTCAATTGGAAAAATTAGCACAAAGGTCGGATGATAAAAAAATTATGGAAGATCTCGAGAAGAAGCAGCAGTATATTAATGAACTTAACGATGAGATTGCCACTTTAAACTCGAGATTTTTAAATTCTAATAGGGATCATGAAGCGGAAACCGTCAAACTTCGGTCACTACTTCAAAACTCTAGGGATGATTTTGAAGGTTTAGTCAAGGAATTTGAATCATTACAACAGCAGTATAAGGAGCTTCAAGAAGACCGTATGGCTAAAGAGAGGGATTACAGAAGGAAACTCGAACATGCTGCAAAGGAATTAAATCTGGCAGTGACTAAGCAGAGAACACTTGGTGCTGAGAAGAGTAAGATAACGTATGCCTTGGAGGATTGTAAAAGAGAGAGAAACACCCTTAAGCTAAACACGAACTCATTAACTGAGAAAGTGAGTCGGTTGACGTATGAAGTTTCATCTTTATCTAACTACGAGATTGGTTTCAAGAGCTTACTTGATTTACAAGTTCACCATATCAAGAATATGCTACAAGATTTTGAGCCGATATTAGAGAAGAGCTCATACGTGCAGGCACAGCAGAAGTTAGACAAACTATCAAACTCCTCTATGGATGTTGAGATGATTCATTCTATCATTCGTTCATTACTGGCATATTTTGAGAACGCTACTGGTTCTTTGATTGAAGACCACAAGGAGCTGATGATGAATGATGATTCCAATGGTGATGATCTAAGGAAGCAGGTTGAAGAGTTAGAGCAGCAAGTGTTATGGTATCACAATCAAATCAAAGGCGAAAATGATAAAACCGATGGTAACAGTCCTCGTACCAAGCTAAGAATTGAAGACTTACAGAGGAAGTTTAAAGCCGAGAGAGAGAGACGCCGTGTTGAGTTTGAGCAGAGCCAGAAACTCGTTGTAAAGCTTGAGCTTGAGAACAAGGAGTTGAGAGAACAGTTACAGCGACTAAATGCTCAATAAATGTATAAGCATGTTTCCAAGGCCGTAGTAAAATGAATATAAAATTCCGTTACGAGCCCCGCTCCACCGCTCCCCCCACCGAAACAGGAGCCGATGAGCGGGGGCATGGCTTTTTTTCTCAGAGATCGCTTTACAAATCAACCTTTCCAAACTTTAATAGCTGGAAATATCCAAAAGAAACCCGGAAAGGAAAGGCAGTAGAAAAGATGTTTAGAAGAATAGCGAGACCACAGTTGCTAAGGCAATTTACACGCACTTACTCTGACTATCCAATGAGTGATTATGAGCGTAAGATTTATACAATTTTATCAAACGAGCTAACACCAAGCGAATTAGAAGTTGCTGATATTTCAGGTGGCTGTGGTTCAATGTTTGCGATCAATGTCACAAGTGAAAAATTCAAAGGCTTAACAATGGTCAAACAGCATAAATTGGTGAATTCGGTATTAGCAGATGAGATTGCTAAATGGCATGGTCTACAATTAAAGACAAAAGCTCAGTGAGCGTAAATACATATATATAGTTTTCTATACCTGTCGCTGTAGATATCTCATGTGATACTCGTGGATTTCCTTATCTGTTAGCTTTGGTAAGAGCTTCGATCCTTGGGGTTTTACCTCTTTCTTCTGCTGCTCGATTTTTTCAATTTGTTCTAAGATATGCTGTGTCTCTGATGCTCTTGAAACATTTGGAGTATATGCAACTTTCCCAATCTCTCCAATCTCTCCACTCTCTTCTTCTCGTCTCTCCTTCTCGATCCTTTCCTTGTGGCTCTTATAAGCAGTCGTTATAAACACTTCTTTATCTTTGAACTCATCACCTTCTAACTCTCGCTCTTTGGCAATCTGTAAATCCGTGACTCGCAGTTTATCCTGCTTCCTTCTGTTCTTAGCTTCTAGCAGCCCACTGATGTACTGTGGTCCTTGGTTAGATTTCCTGCTATTCTCCAGTTTCTTAGCGTATGAAACTTCTTCGTAGACTTCATCATACGCAAAGATTGATTCATCAATCGGCTCCTGCTCTTTGGGTTTCAGATACGTTTTTTTGGTAAATCTCTGGCTCTCGTCCTCTGACTCGGAGTCTGAACCAAATCCCAGTGACTTCTTCATTGCTTTCACACTGACAATTTGCCTTGATGGCTCTTCAAGCGGTATTAAAAGACGTTTATCGGTCTTTACTACCAATCCAGGAAACCCGGACACCCCTGTCTCCGCGATTCGCGCGCTGGCCAAAAACGGCCTCTCAGGCTACCTCCCTTTATCTTTCTTTTCAGCTGTTTGTTTCCTTATAACTCTCTGATTTCGGTTACTTATCTCCTCAATTCTGTCACAGGCATCTTCTGCTCAGGAAAGAACTCTCAATTAATTAGCACGGCAAACAAAAGGCAAAGAAAGGGATTTTACAGAGCGAAATTCCACTTCCGCATAGTCCACAAGCACTGTTGTTACAAAAGCGCCATCACACCGCTGCTCCACCGCACACCTCTTTCCTCCAATGAGCGGGTTTGACTGGCTGAACATCGCAGGGCTACAGAGCGATAGCGACCTCCCGCCACCCCCGGTGTCGTTTGGCGTGACCCCGACATCATCAACCTCGTCGCTAAACCTAAAGGAAGAGCTGAAAATCGAGCCTCTGAACTCCAAGCTGGTGGAGACCTCCGAGGACCTACAGATCCCACTGTCGCTCAGAGCAGACCAATTGACTGCCGATGAGGCAAAGACCTACCTCCGCTGGTACAACGACATTGTTGTTCGCCGTGGGACCAACTTGATAAGATTGGAGGACGTTTTCCAGTTCTTGCGGAACTTCAGCATATCCCAGCAGTGCAAGGAGCTGCTGACCAGGATATTCAGGGAAGTGAACTCGCTGAACTTGGGCGAGTTCTTTGCGTTCTTGCGGATCATTGCACACACGATTTTGGGCAAAACGCCAATGAGAAGGCTAATAAAGGAGCCAGCTCCGATCCCCAAGCCAAGGTCGATCCTAAGCGCAAAGAGACTAAAAGAGGAGGACGAAGAGGAGGAGGTCGTGTCGAAAGACGCTAAGAAGAACGACTCCTTCGACTTGGACTCATTCACAACGATGCTATTGACTGGCCAGAATCCCAGCGACCAGAAGAAGAAGAAGAAAACGCATTCAAAGAGAATTAAGTTCTCTGACCAAGTCTCAGTGGAGCCTACGCATCTAACAAAAGTCGAGCCTGTGAAGATTGATCTCTCGCTGCCTATGGACCAGCTTCTAAATAAAATACCACCGAAGCAGGTATCGGCAAATGAAGAAGATGAGGAGCTGAAAGAAATGCAGGACTCATTCCAGCACTTTAGAAATATCAAAAACGTTGATAGTGCATTGATCCATGGAACGCCATCAAACATTCCATCGATCTTCTTTGATGAATCATCGCCAAACTTACAATCACCGTCACCTGACCCAACGATAAGACCACTGGCACCAAACCACACAGGGCCGGTCTTAGCAATGAACCAGTCTTTACTATCACCAAACCACACTGGACAATTGCAGCCTTTCACGAATGGATATCTGCAGCCTTCGTTAACAGGATCATTCAGAGCTGACTCAGCTTCACCACAGTTCATCCACAGAGATAATACCCCACCTATACCACCTACACGTCGCTCAAGGTCTGCGTCTTCGCCTATCCCACTGGAAAACCAGCATGTTTCTTTAGAGCAATTGGCAATGTCAGTATCGAAAGACCGTGTTGTCTCCGACCCACCAGTACAGCAACCAACACTATCAGAACTACAGGCACAGAGGGTATCGTCGCCTAATGCTCCAGTGCCTCCACCCCCTCGTCGCCGTGGTATGTCACAGCCTGGTCCACCTCCACCTCCACCCTCAAGGTTTCATCCACCTTTACCACCGAAGATTGAGCTGGATCAGTCAAACGGATTCCAGCAAAATTATCAGAGTAGCGCAGCAGATATCTTAGGTGACTTGAAAGCTCTACAAAACGAAGTTGATAGACTACAATACTACCAAACTTAATGAATAAAACGTTTATCTATGAAGAGTCCAGTAGAAAATCTCGATTATGCGGTATTTGTAGATTATGTAATGCTTACGTAATCTGTCTTCTTGGCTGCACCCCACAAATTCATCATAACACCACAGAAATCTCAAGACAAAAGCCCGCAACAGCCGAGTCGCTCAATACCTCCCACTCTTCAGATTCAAAAAAAGGCTGAAAGTTAAAGATGTCGTTTCTGTGGTCAAAGCCTTCAGAGGCGTTGAAACCTGAATTGTCAACCTTGCTATCATCATTGAAGTTATCCCATCGTGACGCCGTTTTATCTCCGACTAATGGCTCGATTTCATACTATGAGTTATCTCATATCACAGGCCAACTACAAACCTTGTTCTACTCCCCATCTTCGCCACTGTTTGAGCTGTGTGGTAGACAGGCAGCAGTTGGTATTTCATTGCCAAATGGCTTAGAATTGTGCTGCTGTTTCCTTGCAATTACAAACTCTGGCAGAATAGCTGCACCATTGAACCCAAACTATAAAGAACAGGAGTTTGACTTCTATTTGGATGATTTAAAGACAAAGGCAGTTATTGTTCCGAGGGGAACGCATTTGCAAAAGGACTCTCCGGTGGTTAAAAGCTGTAAAAGTCATTCATCGCTCCTAGTTGAAGTTTGGTGGGATGAACAGCGCAAACGTGTTGAATACTCAATCTTCAACCATACCAATGATAGCTCCATTTACAATTCCTTGGAGTCTCCAGTCTTTGTCAATAACACAACTGTTTTCCCCGGAGAAGCTCACCCTCAAGACGTTGCGATGATTCTCCACACCTCGGGCACGACTGGTCGCCCAAAGACGGTTCCGTTGACTCACTCAAACATCTCTCGTTCAATGAAGAACATTAGAAACACTTACGAGCTGACCCCGGACGACAGAACGTATATCGTGATGCCATTGTTCCATGTCCATGGTCTCATTGGCGCAATGTTGTCGACCTTAAGCTCGGGTGGCTGCTGTATTATTCCTACAAAGTTCAGTGCTTCGCAGTTTTGGAATGACTTCATCAAATATAAAGCTACCTGGTACTCTGCAGTTCCGACCATTCATTTGATCTTACTAAACACCAAGATGCCTGCTCAGCTGCCAAAGATCAGATTTATACGTTCGTGCTCGGCTGCCCTGGCACCTTCAACTTTCCATAAGCTGGAAGAAACGTTTAAAGCACCGGTCATTGAGGCATATGCAATGACCGAAGCATCGCACCAAATGACGTCCAATGAGCTGCCTTCCAAGGGCAAGCGTAAGCCTGGAACCGTTGGTAAAGGCCAGGGCGTTGATGTTGTCATCCTTGATGACAGAGGTCGAACCCTGAAGACGGGGGCCATCGGTGAGGTCTGTATCCGTGGAGCCAATGTCACTTTGGGATACGCAAACAATGACAAAGCCAACAAGGAAAGCTTCACAAACGGGTATTTCCGCACTGGTGACCAGGGTTACCTGGACGGTGACAGCTTCCTGCACTTGACTGGCCGCTTAAAAGAGCTGATCAACCGTGGAGGTGAGAAGATTTCTCCGCTGGAGCTGGACGGAGTTTTACTATCACACCCAAAGATCGGCGAAGCTGTGGCATTCGGTGTTGATGATGAGAAGTATGGGCAGGTTGTGAACGCTGCCGTAGTTCTAAAAGAGGGACAAGCCGTCACCACTGGTGAGATCCAGCAGTTTATGAGCGACCGAGTGGCGAAGTTTAAGGTCCCTGAAAAGATTTACGTTGTCAAATCCTTGCCAAAGACCGCTACTGGGAAGATCCAAAGACGTAATATGAGCAAGGTCTTTGGTTCTAAGGCCAAATTATAAGCTTTCTTTATTAACACGAGCACTTCGTCGCAGTGTCCTTCACTTTATTTAAATCAATGATTCCTCTCTGCTCCATTTCTTCCTCCTCCTCCTGGGGCTTTGTAAACTTATCCTGCGGTAGATCCTGCGCTATCAGCTCAAACAGCCTTGAGACGTTCTCGCCAGTCTTGGCTGAGCACTCCACGTACTCGAGCTGCTCTTCTCGGCAGTACTGCAAGATGCTATCGCTGTCCACTGAATTGCTCGTAGCGCTGTCTTTTAAGTCCAGCTTGTTACCCACCAGCTTGACATTCAGCGTATCCGGCGCTTGGACTCTCAGCTCCTTTATCCATTTCTTAGCCTTATCAAAGCTCGTGACGTCGGTGATGTCAAAGACAACGATGGCGGCGTCGGCATTTCTGTAGTACATAGGCGCCAGGCTCTTGTACCGCTCCTGTCCCGCTGTGTCCCATATCTCGAACTTCACCGTCGTTGTGGCGTCAATCGTCAGTGACTTGGTGATGAAAGCCGCACCAATCGTGGACTCTCTCAAGGTGTCAAAAGTATTCTTCACAAACCGCTGTACCAGCGAGGATTTACCCACGGCGGAGTCGCCGAGAAGAACGAGTTTGCAGTGGCCAAACTTGTCTGACATCTTTCTATGTGAATTTATACCGGGGCAGCCTTTGTTTACCTTTTTATCCTGGTTGATTGTTTTGTTGATAACGAATTTTCAAAACAAAAAAGCCAACATCGCGGGTTGAATATCGAACCAAACCAGCCAAAGAAGCCAGGGAAAGCGCAAATGCTTGGACTGAAAGAGGTGAGTTTCATAGCAGAAATTATCAGTCTGGAGGCTACTAACATCAAATTAGTTTTTACACCGGCAGCAGGTCGTGAGGCTTTATAGAACGGTGATAAGGAGTGTGAACAGTGAGTATCGGGGCCAGAGACATCTAGAGGTATGGCTTACTAACTATAAAGAACTTCCGGCTAATCAACGAGTGGAGCTCAGGAAGTACGTGAAGGGAGAGTTCACAGCCGATGGTGGTTCGCTAGATGCCAATAAGTTCCTCTTCAGCAGAGGCCGGAGAGAGTTTGAGAACATGGCAAGACACCTTGGTGTTTATTGAGTATTTATTATTTACTATTTATTCTGTATATATCATAGCATCTGTATGTTCGTAGTAGCACGTAATTACAGAGTAAAATGACAAAGTGTAAAGGATTAATGAAGAGCTCGTTGGCTTCAGCAAGAATCCCACCCCCGACTCTCCCCCACTCTCCCCACACACACACACACACACACAAATATCAGGATTTATATCACCGAAATCACAAATTGGGCTTTTACGATACTTTAGTCTCCATTTGCATTAATAAGTCAGCATCTTATTCTGTGTAAAAGACGGCATTTTTCAGTCTCGTGTAGCCCTTTAATTGCGAGTCTCGGAGTTAACAGTTTGCTATACAGGACTTATTCCTCATACAGAGAGAACTATCCAAAGGCCATAGCATAAAATCTACACAGTGCCCAAGTTCTCTTTATCTCTAGCCATCAAAATATTTTTACTCAAATCGCAATGCCGTGTGGAAGGGTTTATATGGCTGCTATTTCGTTGGGTGTTCGGGAAGAGCTCGTGGACTTAGAGGTGGATAAACAAAATTATATTCTTTTATTTCATTTTTAAATTCTTTACAAGGAAAGGACCTTCTTAGCGGCTCTAATAATAGTTGGTGGATCTGGGAAGGCAAAGTCTTCCAACTCCTTAGCGTAAGGTGTTGGGACCTCAGCACCGGTGACTCTCTCAACTGGAGCATCCAAGTAGTCAAAGGCCTCAGACTCCATGAGCTGAGCACAGATTTCAGAACCAACACCGAAGGCTGGGAAACCGGACTCAACAGAGATCAAGTGGTTGGTCTTCTTGACGGACTCAATGATACATGGGACATCCAATGGCTTAATAGATCTCAAGTTAATAACTTCGGCGTTAACTCCGTACTCCTTAGCCAAAATTTCAGCAGCTTCAAGGGAGAACTGGACATTTCTAGAGTGAGCAACGATGGTAATGTCAGTACCAGCTCTCTCGATCTTAGCCTTACCAATTGGCAAGACGAAGTCTGGAGACATAACCTCCTCAGAGACTTCGAAAGTCTCGTTATATAACAATTCATTCTCCAAAATAACAACTGGGTTTGGATCTCTGATAGCAGCTTTAGTCAAACCTCTGTAGTCCTCGGCAGAATATGGAGAAACAACCTTCAAACCTGGAATGGAAGCATACCAAGCAGCGTAATCTTGAGAATGCTGAGCGGCGACACCGGCAGCAGCACCGTTTGGACCTCTGAAAGTAATGTTACAAGGTTGGATACCACCAGACATGTAGTAAGTCTTGGCAGCGGAATTAATGATATGGTCAATGGACTGCATAGCAAAGTTGAAAGTCATGAACTCAACAACTGGCTTCAAACCAGCGAGGGAGGCACCAACGGCCAAACCGGTGAAACCCATCTCGGTGATTGGGGTGTCGATGATTCTCTTTTCACCAAATCTATCAAGCAAACCTCTAGTGATCTTGTAAGCACCCTGGTACTGTGCGACCTCCTCACCAATAACGAAGACCTCCTGGTCACGGTCGAGCTCCTCAGCTAAAGCGGCGTTGAGGGCGTCACGGACGGTGATCTTAGTTGGACCAGTAGACTGCGAGCGCACCTGGTGAGCAGCAAAGCTCTGAAGACCAGCTCTTCTGATAGGTGTGGAAAGCAATTGTGTGCTTTTGGCAAAGGTGACGAACTGAGAAGCCATCTTGTAACTCTGCCTTTTTTTTTTTGGTGTGTTTTTAAACCTTTAAAAGCTGAAGGGAGTTAAGAGAGAAAAGTATTGATGGGGCCATTAGAGAAAGGAGAGAGAGCCGGGAGCCTAGCACCGAAAACGCGTGGGATGCCACCACCGGATCGCGAAAGAAACTGGAGTGCTTATGTAAGCGTAATTATGGTGTTTTAAAGGATTTTTAGTTAATACAATTTAGTAGAATTAAGTTAATTTTTGATAGTCCACTTTAGAGCTTAAAGACCTACTAAACGATGTAATTTATAATAAATTTATATTTGATCCCACTCACAATTTACCATTAACTACCCTCAAGATCACTCCCATCAGTTGATGGCTACAGAAGCCTTTCCCCCACTTTTAATGATAAATAACACCCCGATGTGGTAATTCCCGAATACGGAAAGGTTATGTAGCATTATGCCATAGCATGCTATAACACCCAGACACCACATCTGGAATAACAACATTACACGTACATCTTAAATTATTCATCAGGATTTAGCCCAGTTACGTTCCCTCTTTCAAGGACAAGTAATAGCTTAGCTTTTACAATGTCAGAATCTTCAAACATTGAGCTATTGCCTATTCACAATAGGAAATCACATTCTGCTTTGCCGTCAAGGCCACAAACACCACAGTTACAGGAGACATTATCATCAACCTCCACCGCTTCTGGTCCACCGCCTTCTTCAACGCTACCAATTCTCGATAGACCACAATTCATATTACTGATTGTGCTGTATCTTCTACAAGGTATCCCTGTTGGTTTAGGGTTTGGCTCAATTCCTTTCTTACTGAAAAGTAAATTATCATACTCACAGGTTGCAACCTTTTCACTAGCCTCATATCCATACTCCCTAAAATTACTTTGGTCACCTGTTGTTGATGCTATTTATAACAAGAGACTGGGACGCAGAAAATCATGGATCATACCAATTCAATTGATTTCAGGCTCAACTTTGATATTCCTCGGAATGGGGATGGATCAGCTACTGGAAAATCCAGAAGAAAATCTTGTCAAGATAACATGGACTTTCTTCTTCTTGGTCTTTCTATGTGCAACCCAAGATATTGCAGTTGATGGTTGGGCACTAACGATCTTATCACCAAGTGCATTGAGCTATGCATCAACGGCACAGACAATTGGTTTAAATACGGGTTATTTCTTATCATTCACTGTTTTTCTAGCTTTCAATTCTTCAGGGTTCTCTAACAAATACCTTAGATCTGTACCACAGGACAACGGTGTTTTATCATTGAACACGTATCTGAAGTTTTGGGGTTTCATTTATATCCTGATCACTATCTTTTTGATATTTTTCGTTCATGAAGAACCACAGCATCTTAGATCACTGAAAAAATCAGATACCATCACAAATACCACCAATAAGCCAAAGAGTACTTTGGATTCTTTGAAGCAGGTCTATCATTCGATGTTCCAAGTATTGAAATTATCAAATATCCAAGCCTTTATCCTTGTTCATCTTATATCAAAGATTGGATTCCAAGCCAATGAAGGTGCTACAAACTTGAAGCTTTTAGAGAAAGGATTTGCCCGTGAGGATCTCGCTATCACCGTATTAATCGATTTCCCATTTGAGATCATCTTTGGCTACTACGTTGCGAAGTGGTCTTCTGGTAAAAACTCACTAAACCCATGGATGTTTGGCTATCTGGGAAGATTAGCTGCAGCTGCTTTGGCTACGGTTGTGGTTTGGTCATTCCCAACCAACGGTGTGACTACGCCATACTTCATATTTGTGATATTACAGCACCTGTTAGGTTCTTTCATGTCGACTATCCAATTTGTCTCGGTCAATGCCTTCCATACACAAATATCTGACCCGTTGATCGGGGGAACTTATATGACCACACTGAATACTATTTCCAATTTGGGTGGACAGTGGCCAAGGTATATCGTTCTGAATATGATCGATTGGTTCACTATTGCTATTTGTTCATTTGATAATGAACTTTTACCAAATTTTTACATTAAAAGCGAAACTGAAAAAGAGCAGTGCAAAGCACAAGGTGGTTTATATACAATTGTTAAGGACGGTTATTACATTACAAACATGGTTTGTATATTTTTGGGTGTGATCTTATTCTTTGGCTGGATAAGACAAAAGATCAACCATTTACAAAATCTGCCTACAAGTGCCTGGAGAGTTAAAGACCTTTAGATCAAATATGTTACTTTTTTAATATATGCATGCATCTAGAAGAATCTTGGAATGATATAGATCAACAACCCAATGTATGCTGCTATAAGACCACTGAGTTTCTCGGGGAAAGAATGGAAATGAGTGCTAGTAATCAATAACATCCACCACCAGAGACCCAAAAGTGCCATCAGTAGTACTGTTGAGTTCATTATGACCAATACGAAGATTCCCTTCATAAGGCTCTGGCCCCTTCTACCACGTAGCCTCTTGACCTGCTCCATGAGCCTATGCAATTCTTCCATCAGACCAAACTCTACGAGTTCGAACCCGATGATTAACGAACTATGAACCAATAAAAAGACATGCCCACTTGGGTCATGTCCACCGATCCAATCACCTTTCATCTTACGGCACACGACACTACCAATCCCAGTGACCCGGACATGTACCATAGGGTCATATTTACAGGCTCCGCCTGTCATCACGAAGACCCTGTCCATTAGTGGTAAACCAAAGAACCATTGCGTGAAGATGATCCACCATAGGGTACCAAGTGAAAGTCTCACCAGTCTATTGGCTGATGCTCTGTGATGTTGGATCAAGAAGTAGCCAACAAGGAGCACTGTCCAGAACCAGCCTTTCTTAACAAACACTTGGTTAAGCAAGTTATGCTTGTTTGTATAATAATTTGTAACCAGCTCAGGTGATGTATGGTATAGCAATTGTCCCAACAGAATAGTGAAAGGGTATGAGATTACTAGCATCAACTCTGGGAATTTGAGTCTTGTCCTTGAGTGGATCTTTGTGAGTACGTTCCTTACCCTCTCGCTGTGTGCTTGATACACCAAGTCCATCTTCATATACTTAGCAATTTATACTGAATCTTTATTTTAAATGAGAATCAAACTAAGAGTGAAAGTAAAGTAAGTAGTAAAGGTGTCAAGTGGCAACAGAGCGGTGTCTGGGTGTTCAGTGTTCGCGAACTTGTTTGTGTCATGTTTTGGGCTTCATACACTTAGCCTGAACTTTCCAGTGGTCTTTGTCTCTCCACACAGAACCGAAAAGAATTGAAAACAAAACACAAAGATGTCTGAAGAGCTTCCAACACGTTGGGAAGTTGAGCTTGAGGTTAGTGTAATTTGATTGAAGTTGTGTAATTATCTACTAACAGAGATGAAAAACAGTTTGTCCAAGCCCTTGCAAATATCCAATACTTAAACTTCCTTGCACAGAACAAATACTTAGAAAATGAAGAGTTCTTAGCGTACTTGAAATACTTAGAGTACTGGAGGAAGCCTGAATACGCTAAGCACTTGGTCTACCCTAACTGTCTCCACGTATTAACGCTATTACAATCAGAACAATTCACACAGCAGATTCTAAGGCAGGACGCTGCTGCTGTGCTAATGAATGATATGGTACATAGATGGAAAGAGCCACAGACGACATTTGCACCAACACCCATTCAAAATTTGATCAAAACGAACGGTGAGGCGAACGGTGAGGCGAACGGTGAAGCGAACGGTGAAGCGAACGGTAGTGAAACGAACGGTACTACAAAGACACCACAATCATGAAATGCTTTCTATTTATCATCATAACCCAAACTTCTCTTTTAGTGCACTTTGTATCTCATCATTACCCAAATCAACGTTGTCCAAATCCTCCAGCAGTTTCTCCACGCGTGGCTTGTTCTTTGCGAGCCCTAATATCCTCAAAAGCTTTGTCGTTTCCACTGACAAGTAACGATCACGTTCATTAGGCATGTGTTCTAGACCACGGATACCACCTTGCTCAACTGGTTTTTCAAAAGTATCTGTTAGCTTTTCAATTGCATCAAATATTTCGGTTGTCTGTGATACCAAGTAGTAAAGCGTCTGATCTAACGGTGCTAGCGTTTTCAGTGTTTCCATAGCCTCGGGCGATAGCTCCGGGCTCTTCTGTAGGAATTGTAATGAGTCCCTGTACAGTTTTATAGCCTTGGTGATCTTTTTGATTTTGTTCAGTTGTAGTACAAGCTGTTTCTTGATAACAAGCTGCTGTGTGATCTCTTTGAATAGCTGATTGATCTTCAGATCCAGTTCGACTGACTTGATGTCTGCCTTTTTATCCAGCTGAAACCCTTCGTAGTGCTTTAGTCTGATCCATCCTTCGTCTGTGAGTTCATTGGGTATCGTCAAGATATTTCGAAGAACATAGAGCTCTAGCTTATCAAAGTTCTTATCAACTGAGTTCTCTAGCAATGTCTCGAGCTTGGCTGTGCCCAGCTCGACTTCACTCTCGGAGATCCACTCCCTATGGGACTCCTTGGACAAAAGATAGCTCTCAACAGCTTGAGTGCACTTATACATAACACCGTTAACTGCGTTGATTATATCATCAACCAATGCTATAGGAGGGAACCCCAGGTGCTCGGTGAGTAGTTCGGTGGAACGTACATTCGGTGCAGACATTCTCTCTTTCTTGTGTGTGCTTTTGTTCAATTCCTTCTATTTGCAGTCTTTCTCTAAAATTTGTTCAAATCTCCTGGTTGTTTACCCTTTTGGTATATGTTTGTTGCCATGGTAACATCCAAGATCCGTAACAAAATGAAATAAAAATCTTAGCGCCGCGCTTATTACCCCATTGGGAAGCTGCATACTGAAGAGAAATAGCACGTGACCTGGAGACAAAGTCGAAATTTTAATAGGACGATGCTCTTCACTTTCTGTTCCTGGTACTGAAACTTATCCAGAAATAAGAAATGTTGGGTAGAAGGTTCTTTTCCACGTCCATACGGTTACGTAACAAGGGCCTTAAACAGGATTCTCATTTGCCCTTGAAGTGTGGTATTGAGATCCACTCACAGTTGAAGACTCCGCATAAGCTCTTCTCATTATCAGAGACTTCATTCTTAGATGATCCAAATACAAACATCTCATATTTTGATGCCTCTCTGCCCGGTACACAACCGAAGCTAAACCCAGAGGCCCTGGAATTGGCTTTAAGAGCTGCTGTGGCACTAGGGTCCGAAGTTAATACGGAGTCGACATTTGATAGAAAGCATTACTTCTATGGTGATCAACCGATGGGTTACCAGATCACTCAGCACTACGAGCCTTATGCTAAAGGTGGCCAATTGGCACTTTATAAAAGAGATGGTTTAAAACAAGATGAAAAAATCATAAGAATTGAGCAAATCCAGCTGGAACAAGACACTGGTAAATCTGTATATACAGAATCAGAGACCGAATCATTCTCCAAGATCGATTTGAATAGAACGAACACACCATTGATTGAGATGGTCACCAAACCTGACTTCCAAGACCCTGAAGAAGTCAAGGTCTTTATCAAGAAATTCCAAAACTTATTACGACACTTGGATGTTTGTACCGGAGATTTAGAGACAGGTGCAATGAGAGTCGATGTTAATGTGTCAGTGGGTGGAGGTGAACGTACTGAGTTGAAAAACCTGTCAACTACAAGTGCAGTGATAAGTGCTATTAAGTATGAATATAAAAGACAAGTTGACTTGGTGAAGAAGGGTGGAAAAGTCGTTCAAGAGACAAGAGGTTGGGATGGATCTAAAACAGTGAGATTAAGAACTAAAGAAGATGCTATGGATTACAGATACATGCCAGATCCAGAACTTCCACCCATGCTATTAGACTTGAATATCATTGAGCAAGTACAATCCACGATACCTGATACCCCGGATAAGGTGTTGACATCGTTAATGAGTGAGCCTTACTCGCTGTCTTTGAAAGACGCTACGATATTGACGTATGATTTAGAGCTCTTGAATTACTACAAAACGCTGTTTAACAATGCTCGTTCAGTTGGAATTGACTCAAAGACCCCAGGTAACTGGCTGATTCATGAACTGTTGGGTACTTTCTCTAGAAACAACATGTCATTTGACGCAGACCATATCCCAATGGATCAATTGATTGAGTTGATGAAGCTTGTTCAGACGGACCACATTTCCAACTACAGTGCAAAGTTACTTCTTCAGCATCTTTTCAATAGCAGAGAGGAGTCTCCAAGCTCGTTGTTGGAGCTTATCGAAGAGTACGAACTTTCAAAACTGAAAGAAGATGATCTGTCGAAAGACCAATTAGAATCCGTATGTAAAGAGATCATTGATGAGCAGGCAAAGACAGTCAAAAATATAAAAAAGGGTAAACTCAACGGTCTGAACTTCCTTGTTGGACAAGCAATGAAAACGACACAGGGACGTATTGAGGCACATGTATTCGAGCAGTGTTTTAGAGAGTTGTTGGAGATCTAAATGTAAATAGGATAATCATGACATGCGTATGAGATTAAGAATCTATGTATAATGTACAAACTTTTTAATACTGTTTAATCAGAATCAGAGTCTTCTTCATCACTAGAATCATCCTCGGCAACCACCTCTTCATCACTGTGAGCCTGGTAGACAGGAATATCATCTTTCTTTTCACCCTCTTCAATGACGACAGCACTTGTGTCAGCATCGTCGAATCTGATCTTCTTGTTAGGCACCACTGGCTTAGCCTCGGATTCTGAGCCTGGTTTTATAAGGGAACCTTCAACACTGACGACTCTTCCAGAGTTGTGGATGGCCTTGACTGTGAACTTAAGTTTACCATCCACAGCGATCTCGGATTCGTCTAACCATTGACCAAGTGACTGGGATTTCTTTGCAGATGTGGCCTCCTCGTCTTCCTCTTGTACTTCATCAGCCTGGTTAGGCACAAATACCCAGCCCTCTGGAATGTTATTCTTCTTGATACTTGCATTGAATGTGTCATTGACAAGCAAACCGATATGTGATGGTGACTGCATGTAGATATGTCCTTCCAAGACATCTCCAACCTGTGGCTTCCAAATCAATAGATCAACTGAGACCCAGAGGAAAGCAAACGGAGAGTGGGCATTCACTTTAGCCACAACGGAACCGGCCTCTGTGATGTGTTCTCCAGAGAGTCTAAGGTTGTCATAGCCAATAACAACACCACCTGCTGGGTGGAAGTGCTTCATGAGCATCGTGTCGAGGTGCTGCGACTTGATACCCTCCAAAGGCTGTTTGAGGTAGGATGGTGCTAGTGAGAGGTAAAGGGAAGTGGTGATCTTGTGGAAACACTCTGATGTGCCATCTTCATTGATTGGGTTTGTTGACTTCTGCTGGGTGAACTGTGGTTTTCTACGCTTGAACTTCTGCTGAGAGTCCGAGTTGGATCTCTTTCTTGTCTCCTGCATCTCTGAACAAACTGAAAGACACCCGGTGAAAGCTTTCTCTAAAGTTTAAGTATAAATTAAAGAAAGTAAAATGCGTCTCGAAGAGTGAAATAAAAAAAAAATTTGACCGATGAGGCGAACGCTCGTAACCTTTCCCAATTTGGGCGCTTCTCGTCTCGCTTGCAGCCATAATCGCCCTTACGCTTATTACACAGTAACAGAAAGAGTGAGTTTCTCTGCTAAGAGGATGGGTCTTCTCTGACAGTTCATCTTTCGGAAAAGGCTACAAGAAACTCCCCATGTGTGGCTTTTGACAGCCATTTTATGGGCATAAGCGGTGCGCCGCGATCAACTACCTCGATAAAACTTGATGAAAAAACCGTCCTCTTTATCAATTATATTTCAGCTTAAAGCTGTAAAGCCCCCTCCCCTGAAATGTCCATTGAACTTGACGATATCACAGTAAACAACCAGCGTTGCTTGCAAGTAATCAACGAGCACTGCCTACCCACAAGATACCCAGAGGAGTTCTACAAAGAAGCTCTCTCCGGGTTCACAAAATTCGCTTACTATGGAGAAGTTGCAGTTGGTGCTATAAAAGCTAAGCTTGAGGTTCCACAGCACCACACAGTGCCAACCAGCGTTTACATCGAGTCGGTGGCAGTCTTGGAACCATACAGACACCTGGGAATCGGTAAGAAGCTGGTGGACTTTGTCATTGAAGAGGCTAAGAAGAGCTATGTCCATGAGGTGACACTACACGTCTGGGTTGGTATGGCTGATGTTAAAAAGTGGTATGAGAGTATGGGATTTGTTGAGAAGGAAGCCATCCCTGACTATTACAAGGAGCAGAAGTTGGAGACCCCAGATGCCGTTTTGATGTCGTTGAAGTTTTAGATAGGCCAAAAGAGAAGCTGAAATCTACCAGGTATCATCTCGGCAACAAAGTAGCTCGTTGGTATATATGTACAAATAACTAAGTAATTTAATTGCAGCTGTGCAAGTGCCCATCTCTGTAAGATAAGAACAGCAAGAGACACTGACAATTGACTAAATCTTCTCGATCCAGAACTCGTTTCTCGTCTCATCTCGTTTCTCCGTATTAACACTGTTATAAGAGCTACCAAATTCTCTTCGGTGGTGTGCGTACTGTGCCCTCATCTCGTCTTGTGGGTCTGAGCACTCCTTTGGGATCTCATATAAGCGACTGAAAACTTTATAGTCTGGCACGGTCATAGCTTTCATTTTCAAGATCTCCTTCTCTTGTCCTTTATCTTTTCCCTTTTTCATTGTCTTTGTCTTTGATGTCTTCAGATATCTCGTCATGAAGTGCTCAATGGTCTCACGGACACCAAGGAGAACACCTCTAGGAGCCCATACTTCAAATAACTCATCATTACTCTTGGCTCCAGTTGGTTTGATCTGCACATAACCAATGTCCTTGATTATCAAGTCAACTGACCCATAAAATGGTGGGATTACGTAGCGTACCATGTCTTCCATAGCTTCAGGTTTAACATAAAACTTGTCCTTCAGAGCCACCGGTGGTCTTGCAACAGTATCAATTGCCTTCTCCATCGAGCTGAAAATCCATGGTTTACCACGGCAAATAGGTTTAAGTTGTACAATGGAGTCACTTGGTGACTTTATGAAGAAAATGCCTCCAACTGTCATCACTTGGCCCCCCTTGATAGATTCGTAGTGTTCTTTTCTCAGGTCATTAACTAGGACCTTACGGCCTTGTAACACGTTCTTTAATTGGTCTTCCTTGATCAACTCGAAAATACTATTGCAATCTAAGAATCCAGGTGTGTCGACAATGATTTTCTCACCACAGGAATGTATGATGTTCTCCCTTGTCAACGCTGGTAAGTGCGAAGATCCCGTGGGTTTAACACTCTTAGACCCAGGTCTCGTCAAACTATTAGCAACGTTCAGCACTCTATTGGCCAATCTTGTCTTTCCGGCGTTGACATACCCAACGAGATGGTTAACTCTCCCCAGTGAGTCGTAGAGCTGTTCAACAGCCCAAGATGTATGGGCACTGACAACGTGAACCTTGGAAGGCGAACCGACCAATCTATCGACCATCGTCCCAAAGAAGCTTGAGTACTTTCTAGCAACAGAGTCGAACCCGCACAGTAAATCTGTTTTGTTCATCACATATGTGACATTACGTCTACCTTTCAGTGGCACGAGTGACAGTGGGAAATCGTAGGCAGAAAAGACATGGAGGATGTTTTCTCTCTGTGGGATTGCATCGAGCACTTCATGTAAGTTCACCGGCTGGTGCTCTTTCGGGTTGTAGATATTATGGTGTAGTGCATTGTGGCAACGCTGACAGATGATGTCCTCTTGTACTATCTCCGGGGTGACTTCATCTGCCATCTCTGATCTGCCAGTGTTTGACTCCAAAAATTGGCGTCCTTCCATGTCAAGCTTTGAGAAGGCAGATAGAAATTGCAGCTTCTTACTGCGGTGCTTCGGTACCGCAGTCTTTGGCTCGATGTAGTAGCCAACCGCATCCTGGTCCATATTTTGAATCTGAACACCACACGACGTACACTGTCTGGTAGCAGCTTTAGTCGTTGCACTGACTCTTTCCATCTTTGGCTTGAACATCTCAACTGTGCCGTGATGACCACCGCTCGGTGGCTTCAGCGTGGACTGCGCTCTGGAAAATCTATAACCCGCAGCACATAGAACAACTCGACTTCTGAGTCGACTCTTTACACTCCTCGTAAGCATCACACTGTCCCTCTACGTCTTTTAAGGGCCAAATAACCAAAAACAAACTCAAAAATGTGTCAAAAAATGTGTGTGCATCGAGCACTGAAAAAAAACAATTCGCGGCCAATACGTGCACTTACCATTTTCTTCTTATTGTCCGTTGTTCTTACATAAACTACAATTAAAGTAAGATGCTATGAGTGCTTTTATTGTGATTGGACGGTTCAGTTGTTGGTTGGTAAGCCAAGGAAATATTCCAAGTTTTCTGCCAAGTTTTTGTCCAATTGCGAGGTGATCTGTGACCAGTTCTGAGCCCCCAGGCCCTGTTCGACTCCAGACAATGTAGCCTTGATAAACTCTTTAATCCTTAAATTGTGCACTGGGTCTGCCAGCTTGAATAGTTGTTGGAAACGAAGGTATTCACCATTCTCCTTGATGGTCAAATCATCGTTGTATTGGAACTCATACAAGTAGTTCGAGTGGTAAATCTCACAGTCCCCGCCATTAGCAGATTCATTCACTTCCTCCAAAGAGCTTATCCAGAGGGTCACAAGAGTTGGGAAGTCATCAAAGAAGACAATTTCACCTGATCTGAGTAGCGAGGTCAGTCCAAGCACATGAATCTTTCTATTTCTCGGGTTGCTGATGGTGTTATCCATTCTGGCATACCAAATTGTAATGAACTTCTTTAAGACAACTGAGAGCTGAGCTGATGCAGGGAATAAGAACTTGAAAACCTCAATCACATGGTTCGGATTCAAGTAAGACAAACGTGCAATAATCAACAATAGCTTACCAATAGTGATGTGTGACTGGTCGTCATCTAAAACCATCTCGATGATTGTTGGTAATAGCTTAGACTCCATGAGCAGTGATAGTAATCTCTTATCGTCTCCATCTGTCAAACAACTTTCCAGTACAGCTATCTCCAAGTATGACACCAAGATATCCAGTGCATCGTCTCTCATCTGTGGCAAGTATTTACCAAAAGTTTCAAAGACTGCTAGCGTGAAAGGCCTTGCCGAGTCGCTAATGAAGAACTGGGGAATCAAGATAGTATAACTTCTCCAAATCTCCAATATTAATGGAAGGATCTCCGTCTGGTTCATCAGTGCATCCATGTAGAAGTCACATAGATCCTGAATAAGTGAGCTTGCAGTATCCAGCTGTTGTGACGATGGATAGTATTGTAGAATGGCCAACCAAAGCTCGTATCCATCTTCGGATAGCAAAGAGTGCAATTCTGACTGTGGAGAGCAACAAACCCTGACCAATGGCAATGCAATGTCCCAGGTACTACTAGAGTTCTGATTCAAAGATACAATGAGGTTCTTCAAAATTCTCAAGAGACTGTTCTTGAGAATCAATTCATTGGAGTTGTTAGATGCATCCCAGAACTTTGGCACAATACTTAATAATTGATCGAGCTCGTTAACAGAGATCAATGGGTTAGTTCTTGCGATCAACTCGCCAATAGTATTCAATAAGAACAGTTTAGATTCAGTAAGCTCCATCTCACTTGTGAGTCTAAGTAAATGCATGGTGAAATCCTTAATGAAAGGTTTAAAGTCTTCTTTTTTAAAGTCCCAATCTGTAATTATCGTCTTCAAAGCTTGGATCGCAGTTAGACAGACGACTTTATCATTGAGCGGGTTTGAAGGGTCTAAAAAGTTCAAGAGTAAGGAGTATACGTTCTGTAGAGTTTGTGGAGTGATGACACCTAATCCTATCCATTCGTTAATGAGCAGACAGACCCTTCTCTTCAGGATTCTCATCTCAGGCTGGTCGTTCTTGACTGCAGCAGGGAAGAATATACGCTCACATAGATCATTGAAGTCGATTGTATCATGGATGGAGTTAGCACTGAGTTGGAAAATGGAGAAGACAGAGTCTTGAACAAGAATGTTCTGTGTGGAGTCACCACTCTGGCTGGCCATCTCGTTTTGGACTTTGTTCAGAACGTATGGAACGAGCAAGTCCTTGAAGTTCACCATCATGTCCTGGAAGAAGTTCTCTGCGCACTGTCTGATCTGGAATTCAAAGTTCTGGTTAACCTCGTCATTGGTCCATTCCTCTGGCTCATTTAGCCATGATTCCAAGTCACTAGGTTTCAATTTGATATAGTAATTAATCAGCAAGTCTGTGAGTGTCTTGATAACTTCTTCCGAGAAGAACTGTGTTTGCAAGACGTTAATGGCATTTTCAACTTCTGCCTTGTTAGACTTCGACTTTAGCGTTAGTACTGCACCTTTCTTGAAGAGGTAGCTGATGAGGTTCTTGAAGATGAGTAAAGTCTTAATGGCCAAGAACTCCCAAACAGCATCTGCCTCATTTTCACCATCATTCTGATAAACGATGTGTGCCTTCTCTTGTAATAGCTTTAGCAAGCTATACAATATGTCCTTTGCAGAGGGAAGAAGGATCAGATTTGTAGGGTTAGATTTGACCATCAAGTGGTAAATCTTTGCATAGCAACGGATATATTTCTCCAAGATATCATTTGGTGCATACTTTTCATAATTTGAAGTTAAAAGGTTAAAATGACGAATGGATAATGCTAAGAATTCTGCTGTGTCTGGTGATTGGTGTGGGTTATCATAAACATCGGTGATAAGTCTTCTTAAGACCTTCAGCGAAAGGTACCCAATCTCCATCACACCAAAGTCGATTGACTCTGCCCATTCGTTAAAGAATGTGGTGTATATCTTGATGACAATTCCAGTGATTATTGGTGCCTTACTCTGAAGAGCAGGTCGTGTTCTTCCGATCTTGGCCATGGCCAAATTCTTGATGACCTGATTCAAAATGAGCAGGGTATTATGGATCTTTACGTTGTTGTTCTCCATCACCGATTGTTGAAGGAGACGTTCCATGTCATCAAATAAAGATGGCCACTCAGCTGGGAAATCAAACCTACATACACGGGCAATTGCCTGAGCGTTTTGAATAGAAAGTTGTTTGTTAGGCTCATCAATGAGATCAAACAAATGCTGTCTAATGGCATTCTTCTCCTCCTTCGATATCGAGTTCTGTCTTGATGATCTCCAGTACTTATCAACACCATTTTTAAAACTGATAATGGCTAACCATCTTGTCTGCAATGGTAAGGATAAATCATTGTACACGGCTTGTAATAATTGATGAAACCCTGGTTGTGTCTCCCATTCTTTGAGCCTGTTCTCTGCAAGTTTTTGGCTGGAGTCTCGCTCTGAGCTATTAGCCTGTTCAAGAACAGTTGTCAGAGACAATAAATCCAGACTCATGCTCTTTGATTCTCTCGTCCCTGTGGAGCTCTTCAAGAAGCAATAATTACTAAATTGACGATGAAGTAGGTAAAAGTTAAGCTTAAAAAAAACACGCATTCGCGAGCGTATATACATCCGGACACCACTCGATTACATAGTATAAAGTTTAAATGTTACTTATTCTCTGTTTTGAACAATAGGTAATTATCCAAGCTGTTGGTTATTTTTATACCATACGAGTTGTAGGGCCCTACTCTATAAGCCTTTGAGCAATTGAGTTATTAGGACTTCTATGTGGGGTGCTACGGAGCTGTCATGATCAGGCATTAAGTAAGAGCTACAGCCATGCACCTCATACTTTCACTTATACACCATTTAATAGCACGATATCTATATAATTCGATTGTAATTGTCATATCAGTATTTCATCAACTGGAAAGAGCTGTAAAGAGCAGCTCGAACTCCACGTTACCTGAGCCTAAAGATACAACTTCTTGTGTCTGTCCCGATGCAACTTCATCGGCGGAGAAAGTGGTTTGACCATTAGCAGAAATGGCAAGACTGGAAGAATCAAAGTTGAATTCGAATGGAGCAGTAACATCAGAAGCACAAGTAAAGACATTGTCTGAAATGGTACAATAACCGGCAGATGACTTCAAGTAAACAGACCCAGTGGTCAATTCAATCATTGAGTATGTTGCGCATGTACCCGAAGCATACCACTTACCACTTTTGATCAGACATCCAGACTCATCAGATAGGTAAATGTAGCCCTTTGTAGTTGAAGAAGTGGCCGTAGAACTTGAACTAGTGGTAGTTGTGGCATCAGAGACAACTGAAGGAGTAGTACTCATATTCTTTGGAAGGAACAAGATATCATCTGAACAGCCAGGAGTGGTCAAAGTATCAATTGGCAGGTATTCACCAGTAATAAGAGGACCTCTAATATGGTACATATACCAAACTTGCTCAATTGCATTAGAAGAATCACAAGCAATGTATGGAGTAGCACCAAACTCATTGGTCAGTGCCGCAAGGATATCTGCTTTGGCGTATGTAGCAGTCTCTGATGGAACAATTCCAGCAGTTACCAGCCAGTCATAAGTTGGTAACCCCTTGAACAGTTCAACAGTCTTCTTATAGTACTCATATACATTCTCATACTCGGTCATGTTGTCATAACAAGAAGATTTCAAAGTTGAATAACAGGTACCATGTTTATTAAACTCATGCAACCACAATGATTTATCATCACCAGTGTAGTCCTTCCAGTACTCTTCCATGTACTCCAGTAGCTCGGTGTCATAAGATGCAATAATACTCTCAGCATCAGTTATCTCCATAGAAGTATCACAATATTGGGAGTAAGTACCATCACAGTGGTCAGGCCATAGTCCATGAATTGTGAAGGAATCATTTGGACCAGTAGCTGGGTCGTAGTCCCAAAATTGAGTTTGAAGAACAACACCACCTGGGTACTCAAAACAGCACAGGTCATCATCCATGGAAGTAGTGTTGGTACATGAATATGGTAAATCTAACGGGCAGCTGGCAGCTGAGGTTGCCTCGGGACTTGAAGAAGAAGAATCATCAGTGGAAGATGAGGAATCGGAAGTAGCGGAGGATGACAGCTCAGAAGATGACATAGAAGAGGAAGAAGAATAGATGGAATGACTTGAGAAAGCCTTAATAGGTGAACTAGCCGTGGAAACAACAGTCTGAGACTCAGACTTGGTAGAAACAACGGCATACATAGTGGAGTAAACGTAGCAGGAACCTTCAGTGAAAGCATCAACAATGTTGAAGGCATTTCCTGATGCCAGTGCAGTGGCAAGTATAAGTAATGATTTCTTCATTGTTCAATTGGAGCTTGCCTCTGTATCATAGTAGAGAACAGAGGCAAGAATACGGGCGATCTCTCTTGTTCATATACACTTCGGCTCTCGGTATCGTAATTCGACAATCGGAATCATGTCCTGCCCAATTTTGCACGATAACTGTAAAGATCATTCTCGCTAAACCTTTTCGGGAAAAAATATAACCTTTTTCAACCTCTTGCACGACCCTCGTGGGCTATTTAGGTATAACGAGAGAGTCCTTACCCCACGGATATGCGAGGCTTTCAAATCTTGCATGAAACAAAGAGCCCGAATTTTAACCGATTCACTAATAATTTCTAGTTCTAAATAAAAAGAAAACGGGAGTCATTCAACTTTACTTCAAAGGAGCCTTGTTTTGCTATATATTTTCTATTGCAGGATCAAGATGAAGGTAATTGAGAGAAAAGGGCCAAAAGTCAGGGAAAGATCGACCGCCGATCGGTTGCTGTATCGCAATGTCCGATCCCCGGCCTTTTTGACCCCTTTCTATCTAAAGAGTAAACCTCACATTTGGTATTCAAGAATAGAAGCTAATTGGGAGGGATAGAACTAACAAAGCACATGGTCAATCTTAAATTTGAATAATAATAATAAACTTGCTTAGTGTGCGGTCATAACTGTTGAGATCGTAGAAAAGGGGGTAAAGGCCGCTTTATCTGTTTCGGGCCATGTGCATGAATGTGCACCGTGGTTAAATTCCATGTATCTATGTCTATCAATAAAACAGTTCATAAACGTTCGTTAATATATTCGTAACTTAATATATACAAGTCGGGTATTATTATTTATATTTCTTTTCTTTTCTCTCTTTTTGGTTAACCAGAACAACTATCACAAGGGGAATCATCACCCAGAGAGCAGGACATTCCCGACAACGGACGAGTGCTGTAGATATCAAGCAAGTCGACTTCATCGATTGGCCTTCCCGGGGAGTCTGTTGGGCCGTTTGAGAGTGCTAAACGTTTAGGTCTCTTCGCTTCTGGTGCCATTATCATTGCGTCCATTGAGTTCCTGGTGACACCTGATGGCGTTGGAGACAAAGGTGTAGTATTGGAAACTGCTCTCAAAGCCATGATCGATTCTGGGGTTCTTCTCATTGGTGTGACTGAACGATCAATAGTGAACTTAATAGCTGCTGAAGCTGCTTGTGTTCTCAAGTAGTATAATCCTGTCTTTAAGCCCTGTTTCCATCCAAAGAAATGCATAGCGGTCAACTTACGGAAAGTTGGCTCTCTCATGTATACGTTCGTACTCTGTGATTGATCAATGAAAGGTCCACGTTCAGCACACATTGTCAGTATACTCCTTTGCGATAATTCCCACACAGTTCTGTATATCAACTTCAAATCATCAGGAATCTCTGGGATGTTAGCAATGGACCCATCGTCGTCAATAATACGATCTTTCATCTCTTTAGACCATAATCCTTTCTCTATCAAATCACGAACCAAATACTTATTAACCAATTGGTATTCACCAGAAAGGACACGTCTTGTGTAGATGTTTGAAGTAAGTGGCTCAAAGCATTCGCTAAATCCCAAAATCTGCGAGGTTGATGCTGTTGGCATAGGTCCCACTAATAACGAGTTTCTCAAACCATGTTTTTTAACTCTCTTCTTCAATTCATGCCAATCATAAAAACCTGAGAACTTTACTTCCTTCTCTGTCCAAAGGTCAAACTGTAGCAATCCATTAGACGCAGGAGACCCTTTGAATGTTTCATATGGACCATCTCTTTCTGCCAACTCCACTGAACACTCAATAGCAGCGTGATAAATGGTCTCGAATATCTGGATATTCAATTGATGAGCCTCTTCGCTATCAAATGGGTAATGTAAGTCCATAAATAGATCTGCTAATCCTTGAACACCAATGGCGATAGGGCGATGACGTTTGTTACTTAACTCTGCCTCGAGAATTGGATAAATACCAACGTCAATGATCTTATTCAAGTTTCTTGTTAACACTTTCACAACGGCATGGAGTTTTAAGAAATCAAATTCTTTAATTCCATCAGTAGTTTTGACATACGTAGGTAATGCCACAGACGCCAAATTACAGACAGCAGTCTCTTCTGGTGAGGAGTATTGAACAACTTCACAGCACAAATTTGATGATTTGATGACACCTAGGTTTTTTTGGTTGGATTTCCTATTACAAGAGTCCTTATAAAGCATAAAAGGACCACCTGTTTCAACTTGTGACTCTAAGATCGCACGCCAAATCTTTTGTGCCTTAACTTTCCTTCTCTGTAAACCTTCTGCTTCGTATCTTTTATAGAGTTGAACAAACTCATCACCGTATACATCATTTAATCCCGGGGCTTCGTTAGGTGAGAACAAGCACCAATCTTCATCTTTCTCTACTTTCTCCATAAACAGATCTGGGATCCAAAGTGCATAGAATAAATCCCTAGCACGTAGTTCTTCCTTGCCGTGATTCTTCCTTAAATCTAAGAAATCAAATACATCTGCATGCCATGGCTCTAGATACATGGCAAACGCACCTGGCCTCTTATTTCCACCTTGATCAACATATCTAGCCGTATTATTGTAGACACGAAGCATAGGTACTATTCCACTTGATGTACCATTGGACCCAGCAATATAAGCACCAGATGCACGAACGTTTGAAAGGTGAATACCTAACCCACCCGATGCCTTTGAGATCATTGCTGTCTTGTGGAGTGTCTTATAAATCCCATCAATCGAATCATCCTGGATCCCAAGTAAGAAACACGACGATAAGTAAGGGTCTTTTGTACCGGCATTAAACAACGTAGGCGAAGCATGGATGAGGTATCTCTGACTCATTAGATCATATGTCTCCCTAACTGCCTCGAGATCATCGCCATGGATACCAATGGATACTCTTAGGAATAAGAACTGTGGAGACTCGGATATAACATCATCATATTTGAGTAAATATGACTTTTCCAGTGTCTTTATAGCAAAGTATGTGAATCCATCATCACGCTCCTCGTGAATGATTGAATCTACTTCATCTCTATTATTCATGACGATATCATAGACCTGTTTAGAAACCAATTGGGAATCCACACTACCATTTCGTTTATAATGAAACAGCCTCTCGATGTTATCACTAAATTTTGATGGGAAGTATGTCTTCAAATGATCAATATAAACCCTTGAACCCAATATCGAATGATCTGGATGAACAGTTACCAGCGTCGATAGTGTCTCCGAGGTCAACGTTGTCAGTTCACTTAGTGTAAGTTCTTCTGGTAATGCAATCTCAACTTTCTGACAAATCGTTTCAATATCTATGAGTGGTGATAAATTGTGTCGTAGCAGATTCAACTTATCTCTTAATTTCTTCAAAGTGAATGGTTTCTTGGTCCCATCGGGTAGTAGAACTTGTACTTGTGTCATTTATTTTGTCACGTTCTGTATTTGTGTTCTTTCCTATGTTAATGGAAAAAGATTAAAAATGTTTAGGGAAAGCCCACTGTTTAAATACTTTAGACTATCACAGTTTTTTTATGACAAATCTCAGATAATTAGCAGGAACAATTTTTTCCAAAGTAAATAAACACCAAAAAAAGAACTAAAAGGATGAAAAGAAGGAAAAAGAATGAAACAATGAACAAATTACAATTCAAAAAAAACTCAAAGGCAATAGCCCCTTCTCCGATGAAGCAGAAATTCAGGGAGGCAAAACATTTCGTGACAGATTTAGGCGAGGATATCGTATGCAAGTAATTTATCCCGAAATGGATAATTTCCTATTTGGGATATTTGCTACAGATATGTTATAGATTTGTCATTTTTTTGTATTTTTCCAGTAGTAAAATATCATTTATGAGGATCTTGTTGGGATGTGTGCACTTGAATAGGCAAGTATCCACTTTGTGCTGTTTTATAAAGTTAGTATATTATGCTTTTTGCTGTTGTTGTAGGTAGCAACTTACTTTGTTAGGAGGAATTTGCAAGCACTTGTCCATTCTTCATCTGCCGTCTTTGAAGATAATCTTACGCTTGCTTCTCCGATTTTATCTTTGTTCATTTTATAAGGCAATTCTATGCTTGGATCGTACTCTTTCAACTTTGCTGCTATCTGTGATAGGATATCCAATAGAGCAACCATTGAATTATCCAATTTTGAATGATTAAATAATCTTTCAATTTGGTACTCACCAGATGAATAAACCTCTAAAATTGTGACTTTGGGTTTTGCAGAGTTATTTATATCACGTTCATATTTTTCAATTTTAGAAGTTGACCCCATTGGTTTCAATTTATAACCTTGTAATTTGATATTAAGTCTCGTTGTTACTGTTGCCAGTAATAACACAACATTGCCCAACGCAGCATTAACTTCTTGCCATGGAACTCTTATTGACTCTAATGAACCGAGCCTCAACCCATTGATAGTTCCAAATGGACCATCATGTGATATGTTGAAAGTGTCATTATAGACATTTGTCTTTCGAAGTTTTTCCAACTGTGAAAGATTAAACTCATATTCAGCTGTTATTGTATCTCTCTCTTTTATAAACTCTGTAATTTCCAATGCTTTCTTATTCTCTTCAGCTAAGAATTCCTGTTCCTGTAATTTGATCTCTTCCAATTCTTTCTCCATCTCCAAAATTTCAGTATCAATACCATTTTTTTCATCTTCCAATTGTTTCAACTCTTCTAGTAACTCTTCTTCTTCTTTCTTCAACTTAGAGATCTCTGCTAAGCTCTCTTCCGATTTGGAGATTAACGGAGCTTGCTTATTTTGAAGTTTCTGCAAAAATTGAATGTAAACATCTCTTTCCTTTGATGTCTTATCATACTGTGACCTTAGACTCTCCAATAGAAACTGTGCACAATCTTTACATACCGGGAAATCCAGTTCGCCCTTTGACGATAGTAAGTTGAATATACTCGACAATGTCTTTATCCTATTGGATAGTACCTTGTTCTCTGCGTCATTGTCTGATGAATACGATAAGTCATCTTCCTGGCTTTCAAATTGTGGTAGGATAACAAATGATTCTTCATTTGGTGCATCTTTACCCCACTTCATAGCAGATTCGCTATTCTCCATTGACTTGGCAGCCTCTAATAGCTTTCTCCTTTCTTCAGGAATGAATGGCTCATTTCCTAAGTTCTCTTGTGTTTTAGAGCTACCATAGCCAAGTCTCGCAGACGTTAAAAGATGAGTTTGTGCCTTGGATAAATTCGTCAAGGAATTGTCAATGACCAATGGTAATTTACACCGTTGACAGTTATAATTGATGTTACTCATTGGTTTTAGCTCAAGCAGCGGACCGGTGTGGCTGTTTTAAGCTGTTATCAGTGGTCCCTTTAAAATCGATTAGTTCAGTTGAGTATAACTATGTAAGCAAACACCCGGACACCATCAGTTGTATAGTTATAATTCTAATTAGTCTTTTAATTTTATTCCTAGAAGGAAAATGAGTATGGAAATGTTTAAATTTTATATAACTTTCACGGTTGGCTTGGTTATAATTCAAATAAATTCACTTTCTGGGAGAGGTCCCAGATATTTGCTTACATTAGTACCATTTAAAAGCTCAATTTCCAGAATGGTTACCCATGTTTTGGCAATCTCTCAAATGTCTTAAAATTTAGTTGCTTTTTGCTTAATTTGAAGCAATTTCTGTATTCTCGATATGTTACTTGCTATAATTACCTAGAAATCCAAGCCACATTACTATTTATTCTTTACTATTAATGAATTTCTAAATCATACAACGTCACCGTGGTGTTCGGGTTAGTTTGCATTCTTCATGCATGACTTATACGATCAAACCATACGAAACCAAAAAATGAAAAAAAGATGAGCTGTTTCTTAATCCAACACACAAAAATCACAAGATCAGCTGCTTATTTATTTTCAATATGTCTTTCATTAAGAACATCTTCTTCCCTGTCAAGACCTCTGACCCAACAGAGGAATCTGGCGACGTCATTGTTAAGGATCCAATAGTTGAAGGCATTTTCACACCACGCACGTTATCAAACTATAATGGTCACGATGATGAGAAGATCTTCATAGCCGTTAAAGGAACTGTGTTTGACGTGACACAGGGACGCCAATTCTATGGTCCATCAGGTCCATATTCAAATTTTGCTGGTCATGATGCCTCTAGAGGATTAGCCTTGAACTCATTTGATTTGGAGGTTGTAAGAGATTGGCATCAGCCAATTGATCCATTGGATGATTTGACTCCACAGGATCAAGAGGCATTGGATGGATGGGAAGATCACTTCAAGAAGAAATACCCTGTTGTAGGTAAGCTTGTGGAAGAGAAGCAATGATAGATTTCTACTACTCTTTATATTTAATGCTGTTTATGAATATTACCATTTCTTTGTAGTCAACTCCATGAAATCCAATTTAACTACGTGATATTGCAGAATATTACTTTATTTGAAATCATATAAAAGGCCTAAGTTAAGCCTTGGCCAATTCGTTAACCTCCTCGCCAGAGATTATCACCACCTTCTTATCGTATGTTTGCTTGGATGCCTTCAAGCATGCCATGGCAACATCTTCACCGTAAACAGGAGACATCATGTACTTTGAGAAACGGGTACCGTAGATCATGGAGCCCAATTTAGCAGCCACAGTGTTCCCCAGGCCTTTGTTTTCGGCTCTCTCACCAAGAAGGACACCTGGTCTAACAATGATGCACTGATCAAAGTCCAACGCAATGACCTTGTCTTCCAACTCACCCTTCATCTTCATGTAAGGGAATCTGGACTCAGCAGATGCTCCGACAGACGAGATCAAAACGTAGGTCTTAAAGCCAGCATCCTTAGCAGCTTTAGCCAAGTTGTAGTTCAAGTCCAAGTCGATCTTTCTCTGGTTCTCAATACCACCGGCTTTGGCACGAGTGGTTCCGATACCACTGAAGAAAGTGGAGCAGTCAGGGTTGGTCTCTTTGATCTCAGAGACCTTGGCGATCCAATTGGCAGAGTCCTTGTCCAGGGTTGGGATTATCTTATCATTGTTCTCGATATAGCTTGGCTCACTTCTAGAAATGGTGAAGGCTTTACCAAAATAGTCCGGGGCATGCTTGACAATGAAGTTACCGCAGAGACCAGTGGCACCGAGAATGAGACAGGACATTGGGCTATTTGTTAGTTATTTCCCTATTGCCAGGGGTATTGTTCGGGGTGGAGGACAGCCAGCAAACTTTAAGTGGCAATAGACGTCACCCTGCTATTTACAACCAAAATGGAATGTTACCTGGGGGTTGCTCCAGAGAGCGCAGAGAAGGAGCTACAGGGCTATGTCAAGATGTATTCATACAATTAAGGCATTAAACGTTTCATTTCTCTATTCATTTTTCCACTTTCCGGCCACTATGAGTCGGCACATGATATCAGCGTAATGTTATCACCTTTAAGCAGGATGCGGCCAATCGCCGTCTTTGAGCCGTCTTTCTTCACTTCAAATGCCTCGTCCACGACGATGTTCATGAACTCATCGAATCCCCTGATCTTGCCTTCGATACGGAACTCCACCTGCTCGTACAGCCAGATTAGCACCGTGCTCTGCTGCTGGAGGTATTTGAAGATTAAGTTGATAGGCGGAACAAGCTGTAAGTACCGTAGTGTTAGTAATCGCGCTCGAAGCACCGCTAAGTAACAGGCTCTCAACTTACCACCTTCTGTCGTTTCCCACTCATTTTGCTTCCTCTTTGGCTCTCTGTGCTTCCCTGTGCTGGCTTTCTGTGCCGTTCTTGATGTTTGTGTTTGCTTCTCTTTTCTCGAATTCGCGATTTTTTTCCCCCTAAGGAAGACAGAATTTTTGGTGTAAACAAACGGAAAAAAAAGGCTCACTCACAAACGGCTTCGGAGTTTTAGATCAGCGCAGTTGATTTCCATTCCACTGAACACAAAGTTTACCGAGGACTCTTACGCTGAGCAGTTTGTCGTTGAAGCAGTTTAAAAGAAAATGAGCGACTTGACGAGGATCCAGGAGGCCCTCGCGGTGATGAGTTCTAACTCTCAAGAGAAACAGCAGGCAATGCACTACCTCGAGGAGTTCCAGAAGACCCCGGAGGCGTGGAACGCCGTGCACATGATCCTCAGCGACGTGTCGCTCCCACTAGAGCTCCGCATGTTTGCCTCACAGACGTTGCGTAACAAGACAACCTACGACTTGCACCAGGTACCGATAGATCAGCTGGCATCGTTGAAGGACTCTGTGATCAACTTCTTGGTCCAGTACAGCGAGATCAGCAAGCCTATCAGAACGCAATTGTCTGTGTCATTGGCCAACCTAGCCATCCAGGTGCTCAGCTGGCCAAATGCCCTTGACGAAATCATGTCCAAACTACAGAACAACGTGCCGACCCTCCTCGAGTTCCTCAAGGTCTTGCCGGAAGAGTCCATGGACGTCAAGAATACGCCATTGACGGACGAGGAGTTCAGACAGAGAACAGGGGAGTTGATTGTTGATAACGTCGAGAAAGTCCTCCTCTTGCTATCCAACTACACACAAAGTGCCGGTAACAACTCTTCTGCAAATGCGTTGATCTTGGACTGTTTAAATTCCTGGATCAAGGAAATTGCAGTTGAGCAGCTGTTGCAGATTGAACCACTAACAAAGATCATCTTCCAGTCTTTACAAGACGAGGAGTCGTTTGATAAATCTATAGAGTGTCTCTGTACTATCATCAAAGAAACTGCCGAAATTGATAACGTACAGCTCATCAATGCTCTTTATGAGCAGATTATCCAGCTTAGACCACTGATCCAACAGCACAAGGACGACCCAGACGTCTTTGGTGCCTTGACAAGATTGTTTGTTGAAGCAGGTGAGGCATGGCACGTTCTGATTGCCAAGAACGCCACAGTGTACTACCCACTTGTGGAGATCTTGCTTGAGTGTTCTGCCTACGACGAAGACTTGGATATCGTGAAGTACACCTTCTACTTCTGGTACATCTTAAAACAGATGATCTTGCCAGACAGATACGCCGATGCCAGAAGAGTCTTCACCCCAATTTATACCCAGCTTGTCCATGTTATGATTCGCCATCTGCACTATCCAAACGGAAGTGACTCAGAGCCATTGTTCTCCAACAAGGAAGAGGAGGAAAAGTTCAAAGACTTCAGATATGACATGGGTGATGTCTTGAAGGACTGTACTGCTGTCATTGGCGCATCTAACGCTTTGACCATCCCTTACAAGCAGATTCAAGACGCACTAGCTTCACCAAATGCCAAGTGGCAGGACGTTGAGGCTCCACTCTTCTCGCTAAGAGCCATGGCAAAGGAGGTTTCTTTGAAAGAGGATAAAGTCATGCCACAGATTATGGAAATGCTTATCCAGCTTCCAGAGTCCCCAAAGATTAGATACGCTGCTACACTTGTTCTCGGTAGATATACCGAGTGGACCTCAAAGCACCCAGAATACCTAGAGAGACAGCTCACTTACATCATTAGTGGTTTCTCGGTATCAAATCAGGAGATTATCACAGCTGCTTCCCACGCATTGATGTATTTCTGTCAAGACTGCTCCAAGTTGCTCGTTGACTATGTCGAGCAGCTCTATAACTTCTACATGAATATCCTGAGCTCAGCGATTGACATCCAATCACTGTATGAGATCAGTGAAGGTATTGCCCACGTCATTGACAAACAAGACGATGGCAACATAGCCAATGCAACAATGATGTTTATCAAGCCGGTTATGGAGAGATTGGCTAAGCATGTCGATGCCCCTGGCTCAGAAGACGTTTACAAGGCCATTGCTGACGAGCTAGAAGTCATCAGATTCTACTTTGAGATCATTAGACCAAGAAACTTCCAAAACTCTGAGGATCCAATTGCCAAGCTTATATTGGAGATTTGGCCGTTGGTGGTCACACTACTCGAGAAGCATGGCCACTCTGTTAAAGTTTCTGAGCGTTGTATGAAATTCACAAAGACCGTCTTACAGACGTATAGCACTTTCCTTAGCGAGATGCTTCCATCGGTCGCCAACATTCTGGTGAAGGGTTTCCAAGAAACAAGATTTGGCTGTTACTTGTGGGTCTCTGGTGTCGTTATTAGAGAATTTGGTGATGAGCAAGTCGCAGATGAAACTAAAAACGCTGTTTGGGCATTCGCATACCAACAAATCTCAACGTTCCTCGTTGTTTTCAAAGAGACAAAGCCAATTGATATTCCAGACTTGATTGACGATTTCTTCAGAATGATGAGTGATGTTATTACCTATTTTGTCACCCAGTTCGTTCTGTCTGACATTTTGAAGCCAACGTATGATGTTGCTGTTCTTGCGCTTGATATCGACAAGCATGAGCCTTTGATTACAACACTTCATTTCTTGATTGATCTCATTTCATGGGGTTTCGATACGGCTCCAATCTCTGTATACGAAGAGATCCCACCGGAAGTCAAGGCTACTGTATTGGCATTTATCGCTTCAAATGGAGGCCTTCTGATAAGTGCGGTCTTGAATGGACTTATCTTCAAGTTCCCACAAGAAGCTCACATGGATGCTTCTGATTTATTGGGTAAAACAATTAGACTGGCACCAAATGCCGAGACTGCTGTCGGTTGGTTGAATGCAGCCCTTGATACACTCCCTGCAAACTCTGTATCAGACCAAGAGAGAAACAAATTGGTTCAGACTGTTGGCAATGCATTGAACTCTAAGGACTACAGAAGAATCAGAACAAGCACAAAGGACTTTGTTACATGGTACTCTAGAAAAAATGTTACACCAAGATTCCAAGGTTGAGAATCACCAAAAGTATATATTTACACCTTTAATATAAAAAAGCATGAAACAGATAGTAATGGATATTAAATATTAGTACTATAATAAAATTACATTTCTTAATTAGGGCACTGAACCAGAATGCCATACTGGAAAACTAACCTCTCAGCTTATCAAACACATTTGGATATGTCTTTGCAATAGTGTCAAATCTATTTGGATAACTCTTTTGGTAGATTTCGGGGTCTTTCGCCAAAGCGATAAAGAAAGTAGAAGTACCAGATCTTAAAGGCTGGGTGACAATATTTGATATTTGCAAGGCAATAACAAACGAGAATGCAACAATTGGGGCATAGAATGTACCCTCAGAGTTGTATTCCGGCTTGGTTAGCTTAACGTAGAGATAAGCCAACAATGCACACACATAAGAGTTAAACAAAGAGTAAAAGCCCAATGCTGTGCCAACAAGACACTCGTTGACCATTGCATCCATACCTTTCTGTCTGATCAAATGCCAAGTAGCCTTGGCAGAGGCAATGTAAGGCTCACCGTATAGTGCAACAAAGGAATAAGAGTACTGATTAAAGAATCTGGCCAACCATTCGATAAGTCCCATGATGATATCCAGCACGAAGAACCCAATCTGAGCACAAGTACCACCAACAGAGGCAAAGTTGGATTTTAAGATGGAAAGACCTTGCTTCATTAGGTCAATAAACGTCACGATCAAAGAGCCAAAACAGATTGAGCCAAACGAATAGGTCATTGCTCTCTTGAAAGCACCAGAAGCTGGCCATCTCGGTTCGCCTTGATCAGAACGGGAGAGGTAATACCAAGTTCCATACACACCAGAGATGGTCACATGGATGACGTTTCTAATAACTTCAGTGATATAGTAACCTGAGAAGAAGACAAAAAATAGAATACCAATAAGAGTTGCCTTTGAAGTAGATCCCGATGTGTTATTTACTGAGTCTGGATCATACTTCATGTAAGTTGCAGCAATGACCGTGGTGAAAATGAGACCAAATATACCAGAAACAAGCGCACCGATGGCTGAAACGACCAAAGTGGAAGTATAGCTCTTCATAACATCAATGACCGTAGCCAACACCTCAGCTGAGAATGGAATTCTTGATCTCATACTCCAATAGCACCAAGCAGAAATGAGGGTGAAAACCAGAAACACCACAGCTGCAGAGTAGTAACCCATAACAAAGTATGAGATACAGGTACCCAAGCCCATGATGACATTAACAATAATGCCAGTCTGGATAAAGCCCTTTGGGTGGAGTCTTGCATATAAAAGGGTGGCTGAAGCTATGAAGACTGCAACCACCACAACAAATACAAACAGAATAACAGTGTTGGTATTCAAAGTGAAGCTTGAGGTCGAAGTATAAATGCCCGAGCCTTGGGAAGAATAGGTATGAGCATACGTTTTCAGTGTCATTGCAGCCACTGCAATGAACCCACCACAAACTGCAAGGAAGAAGACAGTGAATGGCCAGTCGTTCCATTTTGGTTTCTCAACCTTGAATGCCTCATCAAACGTTTGGCCATTAGGGTATGGGACACTTGGTTTTTCGTCATAGGAATTCCTTTCTGTATCCTGGTCATGGCCAAACTCCACGGGCTGTGTGAACTGTGGTGGTGGGTTAGGCATCTTATCTCTCCTTTACAATTAACAATTAGTTGTGTTAACTGAGTTTATATGGGAATTGCTCAGGGCTCTCGAGAACAAAGAATAGACAATAGGGCTTTGCGGTTCCTGCAAGAGCGTACAGATCTGACAGGCTTTCTAAATTTCCTCAGTCTACAATGAAATGTAGCGAGAATTTGGGTGTCTCAAATACTCTAAGATAAATGTTTATTGAGCTGAAGACTACAGTGAAATTTTAGACTCATTTGTATGCTTTTTACAACCTGAAAAGAGCAAACTTAGAGACACAGCTGTTAGCAGGGGACTGAAACAAGCACCAAAAATACACCGTTGCGGGCCACATGGAAGCAAGGGTCTCCGTCTGAGACGGATGAGGCAATAAGCGCGAAGCGCGAAGCGCGGGTGGGAATCTGTGGGGGTTGTGTCTTGGGAGGGAGGTGGGGAGATATGCCTTGTATCCAGCATTTAGATCAGTCCGATATAATCAATTGCCATAGGAAAGATGCTTAAATCATTGATAACCCGGATAACCACATGTAAGTCGATCCAGAAATAGATAAATTAAGGTACTAACACAAAGATATCCAGCACTTAAGCCACCACCTGTTACAAATTCACAGACTTTGATATCTTTTAAGAGACCAAATGAGATATCCAATTTATTGATAAGATCGGATCAGGAACTTGGTGGATTCAGTACTGTTAACCTTGATGTAGCTGGTAAGGTTGGACAATTTCACGGAGTTCTTAATCTTGATCCACCTCCAAATAGGCCAGATGTTATGTACAGTGGATATGCCATGTTCCGTACAAAGGATCAGCCAAAGGGTTTTCTTAAAAGTGATACTTTCTGGGATTGGGATAACTTTCATAATGTCATTTTAAGAGTTAAAGGTGATCATAGAAAGTATTTTGTTAATATCCAGGCACAGACTGCAGTTGCAACAGATGTTTACCAGCACCGTCTCTTTTTAAATACACCTGGCAAATGGGAGACAGTAACAATTCCAATTGATGATTTTGTCTTGACAAACAGAGGAGTGATCCAACATCAATCATCATTAGATAGAACAAAAGTGAAGACAATTGGTATTGGTCTCTTGGATAACCAATTCGGACCATATAATTTATTTATCGACTCAATTAAAGTCACCAAAGGAGATGAGGTTGCACAAGAAAAGAGAAAACAGAAAGAATTAGAAGCTGAAGATGAATTTGATGCTTTCCAAGGAAGCAGATTCTAAAGCAGATATATAAACTCTTCCAAAGCATCAAAATGTCATATACATATGATATGCTGCACCATACATAATCTCTATCCTTTTGATCTGGGTGTCCATATTTATTTATTTACTCACAAAACTATTTAAAGCTTATATATATATCTATTTATTTAATTAGCAAAAAATCTTATAGCATTCCTCGCTATATGATCAAATAACATGTATTAAGAAAATCTTAGTCTTCCCCATAAGTAGCCCTAAACCGTTTCACGTGACTATTAAAGCCCTAACAGTATAACATCCGAACACCATCATTCGGTTTAGTTTAACGTGTGCACCAGCAGCGCGCGATGCCAACGGGGGCAACGAATTTCGCGAAACATACCCTTTTGGTTCTACGGTACGCGCCGCACCACGCAATTTTTTGTGCTACTCTTTTTTTTTCGCGGGTTGGAGTTGGGCGCACGGCCGCGGAAACTGGCGCACTGTGGATGGTGAAATTTATTGAAAAGTTGAACAGGCACCAACGTACACATCAACAAAGCTCTTTTAAAGAGAACCACCAAAGCACGTGAAAATGGGTAGAGGACCGTAAGTCAAATGACAAAGGGAGATATCAAACGGTTAATGACCAAGGTATAAAGAGGAAATCAGATTGAAACAAAGAAAGGAAGATTCATCATCGTCACAAATCAGGCAAATTCTATTACTATTCCGAAAAAAAAGTTCGACAGCGCAGAACCTTTGGGCAAGCAACAAGAAAAGAGTATCACGAGCAACTAAAGAGACTCATATAATCTCATTAATCATATTTATGGTTTTTCCTACATTTAAACTACATTATTTGTGATAGATCGTAAAGAGCAGTCACAAAATATCAAGCTCCAGATTATCTACAGAAACCAACTGAGTATTACAGGAAGTCAAACAAGCAAACAATATCAACGATTCGTCTATATTCCATCTATACTTTAACATCCAATACCGTCGTCTTAACCCGATATTTCCCTTTTATTCAACTATGATCAAGTTTTACTAACAATTTATTACAGAAAAAAGCACTTGAAGAGATTGGCAGCTCCATCTCACTGGTTGTTGGACAAGTTGAGCGGTACCTACGCTCCACGTCCATCAGCTGGTCCACACAAACTTAGAGAGTCTTTGCCATTGATTGTCTTCATGAGAAACCGTCTTAAATACGCTTTGAACGGTCGTGAGGTCAAGGCTATCTTGATGCAGAGACACGTTAAGGTTGACGGTAAGGTCAGAACTGACGCTACCTTCCCAGCCGGTTTCA